>CM066329.1:118167344-118737344 GCA_033807585.1 Hydrophis major
CAGCTGAGAGGATAAAAGACCAAAAAGCGCATGGGACGGTAGGAGGGTTGCTCCTAGCTTTTCGTTTCTTCATCCCCTCAGCTGATTGGCTTGATAAGGGTGCATGTGTTAGGGATGTGTGTGCATGCTCACGCACGATCACCCACCAAACAGATAGTGACTAAGGTAGGATCCCACTCCTGGCTCTGCGTAATTATCTGTCCCTGATGTATGCAACATATCTTGTATGAGACAATTCTCTCTTGGAATATATCTTCATGTACACAGTATTTGCATTATGGGGGAAACAAATGTTTGGTAGGTTAACAAACGGAACCAATAAAGATTATGGAGCTCAACAGAATGGTTGTTTGAATAAAATATAACTGCATGCAATTGAAAAATTGGGGTGTGAAAGGTTATGATTTCACATTTGCTTGCCTTTTAAAATTCCACCAGGCTTCTTTTGTTATTTGCTTAGGAAAGAAGCCGCAAAACTGTAGCAAGGCTGCACTATGAATGTTCGGTAGCCTAAAATCTAGATTTAAATCTTTCACTCTAGTATCTTTCAAATAAAAGCAACTGTGAGCTGATCAAATGTTACCCCTTTCATGTCACAATAAAAAGATAAAAAAGTCTCGGCAGGTTTTATTTTGCTAATCATAGATGAGTTTAAGGGGTGATGTTCATCTCTGTTTCTTTAAGCCATTAGAGCCAGTACTGTCTGAAGATGTTTCCAAGGTCATGTGGCCAGCATGACATCACACTACAATTCAGAGCTATGCAAGGAAACATGGAAACATTATCTTTCCACCAAAGTGACACTTATTTATCTACTTGCATTTGGATGCTTTCAAAATTCTTCTCCGAAACTCTTTCCTTGAGTGAGGCACCAGAACATGAAAGGTTTCCAATATAAAATTAAAAATACACCATATTATCTACCATGGTAACTGCTAGAGAAATAGTAAGAGTTAGAAATGCCATGTGCCATCATTGCAAACCTCAGTGGTTGTTGCTGCCGTTCTTACTTAGTTTCCACAAATAAACATGCATGTTTGATGTAAGATACCTTAAAATAAATTAATATATTTCTGAGCCCCAGGCTCTTAAGAAAACAACAGTGGGACATCTCTCCCCTTATTCTCCCCTGGATTATTATTTAAATTTCTAGCTCAGAATTTATCAACCTTGACAACTTTAAGATGTGTCAATTTCAACTCCCAGAATCCCTCTAGTCACCAAGTGTGCAGACAATGGGATCTTCTTCAGAGCAGTTTCCTGCAAGTGAAATCAAAAGTACTGAAACCTTAAAGCCCATTGAATTCTGTAACATACAGAAGCTACCATTGCCCAAGAGAACTAGCATAAAAATAGCCAAGAAAAAATGGAATTTTGAAAAAAGTGTTTGGGGAAGACAGATTGGAAGGGATGCCATATATTCTGTCTTGCACTACGTATAACTCTAGGCATCCTTGGTCCATAGGACTTCAGTGGTGGCATCCCAATTCTTTCTTAGGAATAATTGCTGGTCCTCTCCTGTCTTGTTTCCTTCGGCATTGGCAGAGCAACACCTGCCCTAGGACTCTCTTAGGGTCTGCTTTGTAACTGAATAGTTTACATTGTTGCATTCCCGTTTTATCATCTTGTCAGAACAATAATTTTATTATTATTTTAAAATCAAACTTAAAGCTTCTGTTCACAACTATGGAAACTTTCAGAAGGTTAGGTTAAAAAAACTGTTAGATGTTTTAGAAATATTGCATTAGACTGAAAACACAGTATGACAGACTTGCAGGGCCGACGCATTATACAACAAGGGACTTCTGTCCTTACTGTGAGTTGTGTTGAGGGTGTGTGTGTGCACGAAGGGAGGCTCAGCCAATCTCATTGTACACATGTTGTACTCTGACAATAGAGGTAATAATAAAAAGCAGAATACAAATACTTTAAGTAAATGTGTGTGTGTGTGTATTCATTGATTTCTTCTTGTAACTAAGTTATGGAGCCAGTTTGGTTCAGTGGTTGGGGGGGAAGGGTACCAAGTTTGAAACCAGGAAACTGAGTTTAAGTCCCCCCTTTGGCATGAAAATCAGTTGGGAAAGCCATTCTCAGCCCAATCCACCTCACAGGGTGGTTGTTGTGGGGAAAATAAGAGGAAGAAGGATATGTTCATCACCATATGTTATTTATAAAATGATTAATTTAAAAAAATAAATCATTCATTCATTTAACAAATAAATAAATAGATAATAACTTTATAAAATAATAAATTTATAAAATAATAAACATGGGATAATTAATAACAAACAAACAAACAAACAAATAAATGGAGGGAATCTGCAGCTCATACCATCACTTTTATTTCCCGGCCTCAAATTGGAAAAGTGTCTACCCTTCTGGCTTCCTTCACCTCTCTTAACTGCACATATAGACACTGCTAGAGCTGTAGGGGAAGGTGATATGGAAAGTCGAATTGTTATGCACATAACCAACTTTCCTGTGTACTAACCACAACTGTAAACTATACGCTCTCACTTCTGAGGAAAAGAAAAATTGATCCGAGCCAACTTGTTGCCACAGCGGAGCAGTCAGTACTGAAAAATGAGAGTAAGAGAAGCACATTATAGAAAAGAATCAGAGTGTATCTGTGATTTGAACCCAATCCTCCCCCCTCCACCCAACTCAAATACCTTTATTTATTTTTCAAAAGAAAAACTGCACCCTCAAGGCCAAGAGTTTTATATAGCTTGCTCTGGGAGAAAGTTTAATCAGCTGTGGCTTTGCAGAGCATGGGTTGTGGTTTCTCTCTTTCCCCCGGCAAATGCACTGAAAACTGTGAATGTGGTTGGGACGTGAGATCCTGTTCCTGAGGCTGAAAAGAGGCCATCTTGAGGTTAGAATGACCAGGGATGACACCATTCCCCTGCTTTGTCCTAGAGAGACATTGCCTGGATCCCATTAGGAGGAGGAAGCCATGCCAGTTAACTCCACGCATCTAAAAATTTCTGAGCTCTCCTTCAGGAAAACCAGATCAGCTGATTATTTGATTGCTCTTGTTGCCGATGTGAGGAATGCAGAGGCTCTGAATGTAGGAATAGAGGGCTGGAGGTGGGGGTAGATTATCTGAGAAGGAGGAACAAGCATCAGCCTGGGTGCAGTCAAGAAGCCCTATTTAGTTTGAAAGCATTGATGGGAGATGAAGAAGTAGATGCTGGCAAAATCAAGTGGGAAAGTGGAAGAGTTTAGTTTCACAGTGTTTAATCCTTGTCGCAATGAAAGGAGCAAATCCTTTTACTGCTGCTGTGATTGTGAATGGCCACAGAAAGACTGCAGCAGCTTGGCGCCTTTCATCCAACTCACTATCCTTTACCCAACTCAAGGATGACCTCAAAGGTTGCCTGCATTCATTTGTTACCGTCTGTAGAGAGGGCTGTGGGGGTGGGGGTCCTTTTCCATTTTGCTAAGATTCTCCTTTCCCCAGTCAGTTTATTGACTCTCACTTTTATCTTGGTTTGCTTTTAAAGATGGACTTTGTATGAAACTTCTTACCGTATTAATTTCTCTAGGCTCTTTGTCAACTAGATGCATTTTGTACTCACCTTCTTCTAATATACTCATTTCTCGGTATTTTAATAATCATTCTTACAGCATATGAAAACACAATTTTGCATGGATTTTTAAACTGTAAAAATGTACTGTGAATTTAGGAATAATGCATATTTTGGAGAGGACCCAGTTTTGATCTATGCATTGTTTAGAACTGCTTTGAGAAGTTTGCATTAAATTGCAATTAATTTTGCTTCCTTCCCTCACTACCTGAATGTATGTCCTTATTGACTAAAGGGCCATGATGTAGCTCTTGAATCCAACAATTGTATTTATTCAGTGTCTTGGCCTACAGTCAACGGAAATATGTCTTCTTACCCCAGCTGGTGCATCTCAGATATTTTAGGACTACATATTCCAGAAGTGCTAGACAGCAAGATTATGGCCAACAAAATAACTCATTGTCTCAGACTACCAGATTTGACAGATCTAAAATATGTGTGTGTGTGTATGTGTGTGTGTGTGTGTGTGTGTGTGTGTGTGTGTGTATTCACCTGGAAGCCAAATCATAAACATAATATTTATGAGCACAGAACTTTTTGTTTTGAAGTATGCTACACTGTACTTTTTTCTCTCAAAAGAAGTTTGAAACCACCATGTGTGTTTTAATAAACCAATGGAGTCATTATTAATTTAATTTTATCTTGGAACAACATACAGATGCCTTTTTAGCCAAAGAAATGTGTTTTCTAAGGCACAGCAAGACTATTAGCTGCAATAAATCTTTGAGGAACTTCTGGGCTGGGCACAAACAATTCTTAAGCAATGTTTCTTGGAGGGGAGCCAAGATGAAAATGAATTGTTATATTTCTAGAGAGCAGGTCCCAGAGATTTTCAAATTTTGCTGTACTGAGAACTAATAAAACAATTAATGAATCATGCACTTTTGTCTTTGAGAAACCATCATGTGCTTTACTCAGAGGAAAGGTTATTTAACATCACAGAGTTCATTACTCATATAGGCATTTTCTGCAAACCTGCAACAATCTTCAGGGGACAGCCAATCCCTACTTAGCAAGTGATGTGGTCAGTGCCTGGACTTTAGAGCAAAGGCTAAATGTTCCATCATGCCATTGGTAGGAATGTGTTCTGAAGAAAAGAATGTGTCCTGCAAAGAAAATTGGGCAAATTCTAGTCCTCTACAAGAGCTGACCCGACTCATGTAGCAGAATCCAAAAAATGCCTGCCTGTTCTTGCTAATTCAGTCTTTTATTAGGATTATGATGGTGATGGTGATGATGCTACTTTCTGTTTTCATCATTAAGGACCATGATGATACAGTGGTTAGAATGCAGAACTGCAGACTAATTCTGCTGACTGCCAGCAGTTCGATCCTCACTGACTCAAGATTGACACAGTCTTCCATTCTAACAAGGTCAGTAAAACGAGAACCCAGATTGTTGGGGGCAATATGCTGACTCTGTAAACCACTTGGAGTGAGCTGTAAAGCAATGTGAAGTAGCCTATAAGTTTAAGTGCTATTGCTGTTGCAATCTATGCCTCTTTCAAGCCACTGCAGGGGCATAATGCTCTGACACCTTACATATTATCAAAACCCTTGATGGTTTCTGTTACAGTGGGCCAGTCCAGCTCACTCTCTGGAATTTGCCTTTCTCTGCATCGTAAGAGCTTCTCTTCTGGCCTCCCTTTCAACTCTTATTTGGATAGGAGCCATAAAGTTACCAACTTCCAAGTATTAAAAATAGCTGTCCCACGACTGTCCCACCCTAGCATTGGGGTGCTATTTTTAAGTTGGGTGTGTCCTAATGAAAACCTTTGAGGTACTTTTATCTGGTCTCATATGAGATCCCCTAAAGCCCAGCCTTTAACCCAAGGACAATAAGAGGACCTCTTGCAGAAGTCAGCCTATTATGCCTAAACCCTTCATTACACAGTACAGAGTGGCTTTTGCTCTCCTCTTTCTGCTTGAATGAGGATGCTGAACTTTGATCAAGCCTTTAATTCAGGTTTGTACAATGCCAATGAAACATAGATTTTTTTGGGGGGAGGGGAATGAACAAATAAGGCAGAGATGTGTAATGGAAAAATCTTGCAGCAAAATATTGGAAAATGTTGCAACTAAACTTTGCATATATTTTCATGATCTAAAGATTATCTTTCCAGGCCTTCCTGTCTTGTCTTTTCCAGTCTTCTCAGTCTATAATTGGTGGTTACTAAGCTTATTTAGTCCTTCTTGAAATATTGCACCTTTCAGTCTTTTAAAAGTATATTTTCCCACTCTCTCTCTCTCTGTGTGTGTGTATGTGTATTTGAGACAGAAAGAGAGATAGGGAATATCTAATTTTGGCTCTGTGAATAGGTGAAGAGAATTTACTCCTTTCCCCTTCAGTTTTCTAAATAAAAATCATTTACTTACAGCTGCTAACACACATTAGCAATTAGTTGAGATTGGATGATTTACACTGGAATGTCCCAGAAGAAAAACCAATAATCTTTCTCTGTTATTACATTTCTAGAGAGTCTAAAGCAAGAAATCTGATCAGGGATCTATCTCTCAATGTCACCTCGGTTGTGCCCTCATCATATTGGCCTAGTACATTTGACTCCAGCCAATGACCCGCATCCTTGTTTGGAAGTGTCCTAATTCTCCAAGCAAGTTTTTCTCAACCAGCTTTAAGATGGGTGGACTTCAACTCCCAGAATTCCTCAGCCTAGTCCAAGCAGTTCTGTTTCACAGATCAAAGTAAGAGGCCTCCTCAGCCTTTATCCTTCCCTTCTCCTAAGATTTGTTGTCTCCTTTCTGCTTTGCAACTGGATGCTTCAGAAAAGAAAGCACAGTGCTTTGAAAAGAGAAAGAAAGGCTTCCCAGAAAAGTCTTGTTGAGAACTCCTTATTTAGCAATGCTGTTGGAAAAAAAGATTCCAGCTAAAGTAGCCAGTATGCTTTGCATTGCAAAACACAAACAACTAAAGCCAAATGAAAAATACACTGTTGTGATATGAACTAAACATTCAGTAATTCAAGCAAACTTTAAAAAAAATGGAATTGCTGGATCATGATCAAGGACACGTATGACTGCCAAGAGTAAATGAGAGATTCCTTCTTATAGTTACTACACCCTAGTTCACTAGTAGTGAAAATGTATGAGGAAAAAATGTAGTCAATCGGATTAGTTAGGAGAGGGATTGAATTTTACTCCTCTGTCATTGACTGATTTAAGTTTAAAATATAGCTTCTCCCTACCCCCGCTTAGTAGACAAATGCATAATAATGAATTTGGTAAATATACACAAGTATAATTGGCTCTCATACACCATCAAGTACAGAATAAATGAAAAATGATCACATTAGATTAGCTAGTAAAGGGAGCAGGACAGCTGTGTAAAAGCTTGTAAGAGAGTCTGAAAGAAAGCAGCCCAGAAACCTTACCAGATCAAAATCCTTTTGAGGGGTATTAAGCATCTCATCAAATACAGATGCTATTACTCTGGGAAAAGACAAAAGTGCATTCAATGACACAACGTATTCATTTTTCAGTAAGTTTATAAAAAGAAGCTAGGAGTTGCAATTGTCCTATCCAGATCAGATAGGGGTGGTCATGCTCCTAATTCCTTCCTTTCTTTAAATGTTGCCATTTCATGGGACCTAGGAAGAAAGCCCCTTTCCGTGGCAGCTCACCAAAAAAACCCACCCTTTCCCTTGAAGTTTGGCAGCCCCCACCCTACCCCTTTTGGAACCTTGTGAAAAGCACTCAAGACTTGGCTTTTCACCAGATTGATGAGATTGATGAGATCAATTTATTATGGGCTGCATGTGAAAGTTTAACTATGCTCTCAGGTTTGGTTTGGGTTTGGTTTTAATATTTGTAGCATTAATATTTTCATTGTCAATGTTATTGGCTCTTTCATTTGTGAGCCATGTAGCGTTTGGTACATAATGGGTATATGTGTATATATAAAATAATGTTATATAAATAATGTGGCAGCTCTTTTGTGCATGTGTGTGTGTGTGTTCTTTTGTAACATTTGATGTACTTTTTGAAAACCCTTTTGTCCTGTTGGTAAAAGTTCACAAATTGGAATTTGGGCACCATCTTTAGTAAGTTCCCAGCTTCAATTTCTAGCCTGACACTTTAGAATTGTTACCCAGCTGAAACTCATAAGGAAGTAGAAAAAAAGTTTGGTTTCTGGTAAGCCTTATAATTGGAGTTCTGATACCTTTCCTGCTTATGCTTTGTTAGTATTTACCACACCGCCTTAGCCAGACAATAAAGACCCACTTCTATGCATACAAGTGCTTGCAATCATTAAGCCTTCATACAGTATACTGGCATGGATGAGGAGAATCATCTCTGAAGCATTTCTCCTTATCTTTTAACCTTAGTTATCTTTTAACCTTAGTTAGATTAAAAAATAATCTTTTATTTTTCTTATAAGTATCCAATGTATTCATAACTATGTTTTTACTTATACCTATTATCTTGTAAGCAATTGACAAACCGAATAAAATAAATAAATAACTAGTTGGGGGAGAAGGAGAGATATTGCCATGGCTTTCAGAACATGGCAGGAACCATTCCGTGCTAGAGTTGCTTCATTCAGTTTTTCTTCCATGTTCATTTCCTTCTTGACATCTTGGAAAGGAAACTTACCAACAATCTTACAAGTTTAGGATTGAAAAAAATGAGGCTTTTAATTGAGATGATTTGAAGTCCTTCAAATTATCTTTTGAGGGCTCATTGCTGTCTACCTATCTTTAGAATTAATGCCTGGGAGCCTCCTCGCTGACGGACTGTAGACCGTGATTCTCTGTGGCTATGGTCCATGCTCTTTTGTTGGAGAGCCCCGCTCATTAAGATTAGGGGCTGAAGCTGCCTTGGAGGGGCAGCGGAGTAAGGGAAAGCCGCAAGCCAGGTTAAGGAGAGCCGCATCTCACCTCCTGGGCTTGGTCTCCCCCCCCCCAAAGACGATTGCAGTGGTGGTTTATAATGGCCACCCTGAAGAGGAGGACTCAGCTGGATTAAGATTTGTGCAGGAGGGAAGAAAGAGGTGGATAACGTTTGAACCAGGACAACTGGGCAATACAACTAAACAAAAGTACCCCGGGATTAAGGTAACATTGAATTTTTAAGAAAAGAAAAGTGAGCGGCAAAATTATAAAGGGACAGGAAAAAAAATAAGAAAATATTTTTGACAGCTAAGCGGGGCTTCGAACCGGGAAAGGAAGAAGCCAGAACTAAAGATTTAACTAAATTGGACTAACATATTTTGGCAATAAACAGGCATAAAATAAAGCTGGACTTAAGATTGTCAAATAATAATAATAATAAAGTTTACAAATTGGAGACTTGACTGTGCTGGAATATTGAGGTTCGAAAAACCCTAAACAAAAAAATAGGAGAAAAAGGTGAAGACTTTGCATAACAGAGAGTGCCACCTTTTGACAAAAACTTGAGCTCAAACAAAAGGAAAAGCATCCTGTTTCTGAATGAACTTGTGTGGATATAACACTAAATAAATACTGAAACAAAGTAAGAATCTTAGAAAGTGAAAGCAGAACTAGAATAAAGAAAAAAGCAAGGAAAGACTGACTGTGGGATTGATTGATGTTTTTGGTATAGAGCCTGGGCTGGAATAGTTGAGAACTTTAGAAAATTGAAAGAAGAAAGAAGGAAAGTAAAAGTGTTTTTTTTTTTGTGGACTTTAATGATCATAAAATATGAGTGTGTAATGATGATGTCTCTTTGGGAATTAAAAATGGAACTTAAAAATATGAGAGAATTACTATAGGAAAGAGGCGAATCACTTTGCTCTGTGTTAGAAAAAATGGAAATGGCGATTGAAGAACAAGAAGAAAGATTCTCAGAGGAGCAGAAATTGACTCAAGGAGAAGACATTTTGAATGGACAATTAACACAAAGAACGTTACAAAGAAGTGGGGAAAGAAGGAAGGTTAAAAAATTGAGATTTAAGAAGCCAATCAAAAGGGGGAATACCTGTGAAGTCGGGAAAGGCAGAAAGACCCAGCAGAAAAGGGGAAAGGAAGATTTTAAGAAAGAGAAGGATATAAATTGGAATGAGAAAAGATATGGGGAAAAGAGGGGGAGGAGAAGCAGAAAGAAAGAGGTGCATGAAATAAAGAAATATGGAAATAGTAAAACGTTGAAAAGAAATTGTTTTTTCAGAGATAATGGTTGATGAATTAAAAAGGGGATTATGCAGGGTGAGAAGGGGTAATAAGAATATTTCTGCAATTAAAAATATTTAGAAAATAGGGTAATATAAATACTGATAACTTTTAATAAAACTTCAGGGGGGGAAATATGCTGCGGAATCCAAATGAAAAGATGTAATGATTATTATTGTAACTTCTTAAAAATAATAGTTTATTAGGAATCAAGATGAGGGAATAAAGGTATATTTTAATCATTGAGGTGTCACACTCAAAGCAGTAAAAGGGGAGAAATCTATACTTGGTTTTTTTTTTCTTTCTTGTTAAAATTTTATTAATCTAGAATTTATTAAAAAAATGTGTAATGGAAAGGAAATATGACAGACTAAAGAACCAACTAAATTAATAAGTTAATATAGACTATTAAAAGCAAGGAGAGACATTGGTAACATATTATTGTTGTTGTTGTTGTTGTTATTGTTAAGCAAACACATATTGTTTATCTTTATTTTTAAAATAAATATTAAAGGATGTTTGAAATAATTGAAATAAAACAAAAAGATGTTTCAATTGA
Organism: Hydrophis major; assembly: GCA_033807585.1. Lineage (NCBI taxonomy): Eukaryota > Metazoa > Chordata > Lepidosauria > Squamata > Elapidae > Hydrophis > Hydrophis major. The sequence continues at coordinate 118,177,639 of CM066329.1, forward strand.
GATTAATGAAAGAGGCTAGAATTAATGTGTTTGTTTCTCTCCTTACTGAAATTTGGAATAGAAAAGGTAATATTAGAATTAAGTATGCATATATGAATGTATAATCGCTGTCATATTTGTATGTAAAGGTGATGACCCGATAATATGTTGTCCACTAAAAAGAGATTTTTGTTTTTAATGTGAAAAACTGAATAAAATTTGTTTAAAAAAAAAAATAAATTAATGCTTGAACAGAAGATTTGTATGGAGTATAGTTTCACCAACAATGCAAGTGGAGCACCATTCTGGGTACAATTTAGAAGATCTTCCAGAATAACCCAGGTATTGTGCCAGCCTCACTGTGATGACCCAGAGTGCAACACAAATGTAACAAAATCCAAAACATAAATAAATGGCCTTTAATGCCTCCAACTTGGCCCCACTGTTCAATAATTCTCATTTGGAGATAAAATGTACTCAAAAATAGTCTTCAAAAGAAAGCAATACAGTCCCAATTTAATGAGCAGAAAATAAAAACCAAACAAACTACAATGATGAAATTTCCACAACGGAACAGGAACAGTATTTACCAAATTCAGGGAGATAACAAGGCACAGTCTGTTGGAAGGATGCCACCCAAGATAACCTCAAACCAAAATAAAACTCACTTTGTCTCCAGCGTTTGCCAGAATGCAGGTCCAAACTCTTATGCAGTTTTCACACCTGCAGCCCAAGAAGAGGATCAATGCCCTCTTCTCCCGAGGAGACCATGTCTCTCCTTGATCCTCTCCTCCCTGCGTGCTCTAGGATGGATAGGGGATGGGCCTGGGTCCTCCTCTGACTGTTCAGCCGGCCTCTGCCCTTCCCCAGCCTCCTCCACAACCTCCGGAGCCACACTTCCACTCCCTGTCGGCTGTCCTCCTCTCCCTCAGAGTCCATATCCACCAGGGGGCATGACACTGACTGTAAGGAGAAAACTTCAATTATGGTTGGTGCAGGGGTGACTACAGTAATGAACTGGGTTTCAGAATGATGGGCATGACCAGGTGGTTCAAATGCTCCCTTTTAAAGATGCATCAAATGCACTCTGTATTCAGAAAAAGAGGTGGAGCTTTGAAGTCTACCCCTTTGAAGTAAGTGACTATCGATGTGGATGGACATGCCTGGTTGGATGACGCTATGAAGATACTACAGAATAGATTACTAATGGAAAAAGAGCCTACCTTTTTGACAGTGTTAGTCAATGTGATAACAACTGCTTTCTGGGTCTAATTTTATGCACATATTGGCATGATGTGAGTATGTGAGTCTAGGTATGTGCATATAAGGCAGGTACATAAAAGCAAAAACACATCCATTCAGATTTTGAAAATTGGTGGGTGTGTGACTTGAAGCTTTGCCCATCTATTTGGGATCCCTCCATCTCAGCCGTCTGAATCTCAAATCTCCCTGGGACATGACCTCAGACATGCCTTTTGTGGGCATGTCTACCCTGCCCACAAAAAATGCCAGAACAGTGGTGCTTGTCTTCTTGTGCCTGCCCCAGCACGAAACAGGCTACAGCATTCATTGGAGCCAAGCTGTGATCAAATCTATCAATGGGAGCCAAGGAGAATTTACTACTGGCCTGTGTGCGAGGGAAACAAAACTACGCAGGGAAGGTTTTGTGTGTCCGTGTGAGCAGGGAAAGGCAGAAAAGGCGGCATTTTGTTTCTCTTCAGTTTCTGATTTAACAAACACAGGCATCCTGCAGAACAAAGAAAGACTGAATGTCTCTTAGATGTGGGCTGGAAAGTGGGGGGTACTACAGTGTCTGAAGCATTAGCTCCCTGCCTGGACATGAACTCTGCCAACTCTTGGTGTTGTTTCTTAGCCTTGGCAGCAAAATATCAACATCGTATTGATGTTATCTGATCTCACTTGCTTAAAATGGACAAATGAGACAAGGCTGCATACTTAAAAAATGTAAAATTAAGAAACTTATCTGAGATACTGCATCCAAATTGGACATTGATAGAATGTTAGGAGCAGAAGATCCACATTCATCTCATCACCCTCTTCCTCCTAGTTTGTGGATGCTTTGGACAAGACACAGGCTCTACTGAACCTATTGCAGAAGATTGTCATGAAGGAAAGGAAAAGCTTTCTATGCCATTTTGAGCTTCTGGATAGAAGAACACAATTAAAATATTACACTTTTAGATACCAGCAATTAATAAGCTGTTTGAAATTAAAATGGAGGTTACTGTTAAGCCTGGTTTCCCCAACCAGGGTTAGGGAGACAAGCTAAACAGAATGTGCAGCGTTAGTCAGATAGGCACACAGATAAATGAGTGAGCTAAGCTTGTATGTTTATTAACATACAGTAAAAATAACAGATACGCTTGTGCTATCAAAAATATAGTTTATTCCGGTTCCGGTTTCGCGTGGCTTCGGGGCAGCAGGAATTCGCGACAGCTCGCGATTCCTGCTGTGCTAGCCGCCGAGGTACCCCCGATCCAGATGGGTCAGGGGGATATGGCTGCCCTGTAGGGACAGCTGAAGAGAGAGGGGAGTCGGACAGGGGGTTGGGGGTGTCGCAGACCCCCTCCTCCTCCGGAAAAATCCCTTTTTCCCAAGGCGGTGGAGCGGCGGTCAGCAATGGCCGCCACGAAGAAGCCAGCAACCGGGTAAGATTGCGCTGGAGGAAGTAAGAAGAGTGAAAGTGCTGTCTGAGCCGGGTCAAGTAACATCTTTCAAATTGGTTGGAACTGGGCTGTTTGAATTGCTGGAGGATACATTGTATCCCTAAGAAGATAGAAAGCGGCGGAGAAGCTGTTAAAGGGAACTTTTTTTTTTTCTTCACTCTCCCACCCCATGGAAACAGCAGATATGTTTGGACATATTGGACATTGAAAGTGAATTGTTTTGAGAGTTGAAGCTAAGGGACAAAAGGGTTTTTGGACATTGAAAAACTTAAGAAATTGGAAAACCCTTATTGGAGGTATGGATTTCTGATTATTTAAAATTGATATTGCAAGTGGGATGGGAGAGGAAAAAAAATTGGAGCAGAAGCTGAAAAAGGAGGAGATTGCCTAGAATCCCAAAGAAAGGTATATGGTAATTGGACCTCTTTGATTAAACATTAACCCCAGAAAGAGAAAGAGAAGAAGGAAGAAAAGTATTAATTTTTGGAATTTTTTTTTGAATTATTCTTGATTAAAAATATTCGTGGTTGTTTTGGGAAAAGTTTCTTTTTTCATAATGGCATCGCTTATGGATGAACTAAAGATTGAATATCAAAAATATAAAAAAGAAGATACTTTGGGCACTTTGTTTCAATTCTTAGAAATGGCGTTATGTACTTATGAAAAGTTGACTACGCAGCAGAAGGACTGGGACAAAGAAGAAGAGGAAGAAGAAGCCATCTTTGATGAACAATGGGTTCTTTCCGGGGAGGAGGAGAAAAAGGATAAGAAAAAGGGGATTTTAAGAATTATAAAAACAACCAAAGAAGAGAAAAATGAGCGGAAAGGTGGAGGCAAGGTTAGAAAGCAAAGGAAAGGGAGTAAGAAAAGGGAGGAGGAAAGACAAAGGGGTAAAAAGGGCAAGGAGAAGAATAAGCAAGAGAGAAAGGGGGGCAGGAGAAGCCTCAATGGGGGGAAGCAAGATCTAAAGAAAAAAAGTTTATTCAGAGACAATGGGTGAATTTAATTTAGGATAAAAGAAGGATTCTGGAGGGTACATAAGATTGTGTTTTTTATATGTGTATTTAGAGTATAAAATTCATTGTGTAATTTTAGAATCTTTTAAACAGAATCCCAAGAAAAATTGTTATATGAAGTACTTTTAAGTTAGGGTAATGAGTTATAGACGTTACTCCAATTGGTGTATAGGAGAAGTATAATAAAAGAAAAAAGATGAATGGATAGTTGGAAATAGAACAGACAAAGAATATTATTGAAAATGGTAATAAGATATGAAAGGATATATAAAGGTTTTGTTATGTTTGTTTTTTTTGGATGTTGTATATTGAAAAAAGGCAAAAAAAAATTTAATTAATAAGAAATAATTTGGATGAAAAGGAGAAGTTGGGATAAGATATGGAGTTAAATAGACAAAGTATTGATACTATAATTTGGAATTGTTATGTTCTATTGGTTTTCTTTTTTTATTATTTTTTCTTAGAAAAGAACTTATAAGCTGTTATGCCTTGTGCATTGTTTATATAAAATTGATAAAAAATGGTTTATATATATATATAAAAAAGAAAATGATAATAAGATATGGAAGGATATATAAAGTGAATATGATGTTTGAATTTGTGTCTGTGTGAAGAGTTTCAACCCGGGATCAGACAACCTTCAGAAAAGATCTTTTAGTTTTGTTTATGTTTTATTGTGTTCTCTGTAAAATTAATAAAATTTGTTTTAAAAATATATATATATAGTTTATTCCATTATGAGTTCATAGCATAGTCAAAATAACAGTCCAATAGTCATGTATCATTTAGTCAGTCCATTCAGGGATATTCAGTTAGCAAAGTCCGTACAGAATATCCTATGTCAGTTCACTTACAAATCAGACCTTTGTTTCTCTTCCATTCGAGCAATGCAGTCTTGATTCCAAGCAGTAATCAGGGATCATCAAAGCCAGAGAGAGAGCAAGCTGTCATCTTGCTTCTTTTAAAGTGCTTCCACAACCACTCCCTTAATTACTTTCCCATAGTTAAAGTTGCAGACACTTTAACATATAAACCATGATAACATATTATTATTTACCTAAACCAGTTAGGGTAAAACAATGTTATCCCTAACATTCTCCCCTTTTAGGAAATAATAATAAATATAACTATTTACATTTTTAAATCATATTTGTTACAACTCTCTTTAAACTTAATTACTCCTTGAGCTTTTGTAAATTGGTCTGCAATGTTTTCTTCCATCATGCAGTATTCCAATTTAATTAGCCCATTCTTTACAGATTCTCTAACATTTAAGTATCTTAAATCAGTATGCTTTGATCTAGTTTTTACAGCAATACTAGTAGCTAACTGTATAGCTGCTTGGTTATCCTCGTACACAATAATGGAATCTTTTACAGTTATACCCATGTCTAATAATAACTGTTTGTACAAAATCAAGTCAGTGCATAATAATGACAGACATGAAAATTCCGCTTCCATCGTGGACAAGCTGATATGCTGTTGTCTGATTGACCTCCACCCTATTAGTGTCTTATCAAATAATATAGCCATCCCAGATGTTGATTTTCTAGTGTTTATATCAGTTGCAAAACTTGCATCTGCATAGGCACTAAGACTCAAATCACCCTTTGGTTCTATATACAATGCATGGTTCATTGTTCCTTTAAGATATCTTAAAATTCTCTTTAATGATTGCCAATGAAATTGATGTGGATCCGAATTAAAACGTGCCAGCTGATTTACACTATAAGCTATATCTGGCCTTGACCAATTGCTTACATATGATAAGCTACCAATCAAGGATTGATATATAGACTTATCAAATTTGGGACTTTGATCATCAGTTTGGCAAACTTCCTGACTCATTGGAGTCTTTGCCGGTTTACAAAGTTCCATTTTATACGTCTTAATTAATTGGCAAATTTTATCTTCTTGAGATATCTTAAAACCATTTTTTGTTTTGTTAATTGTCAATCCTAGATACTTTTTAATTTCACCTAAATGCATTAATTTTATCTTTTTGGCTAATAATGATATAATCTCATTAGCTTCATTATTAGTCTTAGTTATCAAAGCAATATCATCTGTAAATAATAACAATAATGACACCGTTCCATTATTTTCTCTTTTAAACACACATGGATCTGCTAAACCAGATTTAAAACCTATATTGTTTAACTCTTTCACAATATATTGGTTCCACTCAAACCCAGATTGTTTCAACCCGTAAAGACTCTTTTTCAGTTTCCAACAATCATTACTATTTACTTTATTGTCTTTTATACCTACTGGTTTTCTTAAATATATAGTGTGCTGCAATGGTGCATGCAGATAAGCAGTTTCTACATCTAAATGGTTAATGACATAGTTTTTCTTAGCTGCCCACACTAATGCTGCTCTTAAAGATGTTGCTTTAAGACTTGGTGCAAAAACTTCATCGTAATCAGATGCAGTTTGATTAAATCCTTGAGCTCCTAACCTAGCCTTATGGGTAACAGTCCCATCATTTCCAGTTTTTACTTTAAATATCCATTTGCACCCAATGGATTTTTCTCCTGGAGGTAATTTAGCATCTTCATAAACTTTCATTACCTTTAATGAATTTAGTTCCTTTTCCATTGCCTTTTGCCAATTCTCCTGATCCTTAGCAGGATACATCCTAAGTTCATCTACACTACTTGGAACTTTAGTTACTTGGCAAACTATACTTGCTTGATACCTATCAGGTGGTCTAGTTACACGTGTAGTACGTCTAGGTATTACAGGACTTAGAGGTGGACTTTCATTTATTAACTCTTCTTGATTATCTAACTCTTCCTGATCAACTGTTTCCTCTTGTTCTGGTCCTATTTGTTCTTCGTGGACTTCTTCTTTAATTGGACTCTTCTTATAACTAATCTGATCTTTCTGCCTTTTGTAGGGTTCAATAATTACTTCATTATTTAAATCTTGCTCTAATCTATTCCATCCTACATGTTGTAGGAATTTTGCACTAGCACTTGTGTAAACTCTAGATGTACCTGGTTCCCAGAATCTATAAGATCTATGATTAGATGTATATCCTACAAAATACAATCTTTTATCTCTATGCTGTCCTTTGTGTCTAAGTTGTGAAGGGATATGCACCCATGCTGGTGCTCCAAATGTGTGCATGTAACTTAAATCAGGTTTTGTTCCATGCCACAGTGTGAATGGTAATTCACCTGTTGTTGAATTAACATTATTTAATATATGATTACCACACATTATTGCTTCTCCCCATAAATTGTCAGGTAATCCTGAATCAGACATCATAGTTCGTGTCATTGATTGTAATGTTTGGCCTCTTCTCTCTATAAAGGCATTATGTTGTGGCCTATATGGTGCAGACATTTTATGTTGAATACCTAGCATTCTTAGTCTGTTCTGGAATTTATTATTTGTAAATTCTGTACCATTATCTGTTATAAGAGTTACTAATTTCTTTTTAGTTTTCCTTTCAGCAAATTTTATCCAATTAAAGAGATTTTGATACGTTTCAGTTTTGCTCTTCATTAAATAGCAAAACCCATATCTAGAATAGTGGTCCATTATACTTAATATGTAATGAGCTCCTCCTACACTTGGTTTTTTCGGACCTATTAAATCTGCAAATACTACCTCTAAAGGTTCTTTGGTAGTAAATCCATCAACTCTATTAGCCGGTGTGACCCTGCTCTTACTTTGATTACAGGCATTACATTGCAAATACTTATTACAAGGTTTCAAACTTATTCCCTTAGATAATTCAACAGTTTTCTTAAGCATTTTAAAATTTAAATGCCCTAGCCTTCGATGTAACAAGTGAATATACATTCATCATGAGGTTTCTTATTTTCATAAACCATGTTAGCCACCTTTAAACCATTATCATTTAACACATATAATTCACCTCTTAAATATGCAGTAATTTTTTTTATCTTCTTTCTCAATTATGCAGTTATCTCCTTTAAATTTAACTACATATCCTAGTTTAACCAAAATTCTAACTGAAATTAAATTAAACTTAAGTTGTGGTACATATAACATTTTTACATTCTCTTTTATAAAAGAACAATATGCTATACCTTGACCTTTAGCTTTCAGTTTCCAGCCATTGGCTAACGATATCTGCTGTGTACTCTTGGACATTTTAATAAAATTTTTGTTATCATTTGTTATACAGTGGGATGCTCCACTGTCAACCACCCATAAATTATTTTTTACAGCTCCGTTACTATACATGGCTAACTCTAAATTTTTATTTTTATTTTGATAACTTTTAGTATTCTGGCCAGCATTCTGGCATTTTGCTTTTTTACAAAATCTTGCCAAATGTCCTCTTCCTCCACAATTAAAGCACTTTTTAATTGCGTATGCAGTAGGAGATTCATTATCTTCTTTTTGAGGTTGCTGCCTCCTTAATTCATCTCTTTCAAGCCTTCTTCTGGCCTCTTCAATCAATCTGCCAGTTATATCAGTTAAAGTTAGACTTTCCTTTGGCAATATTTCAAGGGAAGTTACGTACTTGTCATAACTTTCATCAAGGGAAGATAGAATTATGTAGACTTGGTGTTGTTCAGAGAAAATAAGCTCTTTCTCGTGCAGTTCTTGAAAAATGCTTTGCATAGATTTCAAATGACTCAGCATATCACCATTTGTTTGGAGATGCGTCCTGAAAAGCTTCCGTGTTAGATTTATGTGAGCACCAACATTATCTCGAACATAAATCCTCTTCAGCTTCTGCCAACACCCAACAGCCGTTTTCTCTCCATGGATTTAAACAAGTTGCTGATCAGTTAAGGTTAACTCAATTATGCAAATAGCTTGTTGATTTTTATGCATAAATTCTTCTATCTTTAGTCTATCTTCATCATCCTCTTGATCCCATTCTTCTACGTTTGGTGGATTTTCAATTATGTTCCACAAACCTTCTCTTCGTAGAAGCAGACTACATTTCATAGACCATGATACATAGTTTGTTCCATCCAACTTGGATATAAGGGACAAACTTTGTAGATTGACTTGTGCCATGTTTTCTTTATATGGATATAAAACTATAATTAATAAAACACAGCTGTCTGTTTACTGTAATGTATAACAACACAAACTCTCACTTTTACATAAATCTGTTTTATCCTAGTTAAACTGACTTTGCAGCCTCTGGGCCCATAACCAGTGTTAAGCCTGGTTTCCCCAACCAGGGTTAGGGAGACAAGCTAAACAGAATGTGCAGCATTAGTCAGATAGGCACACAGATAAATGAGTGAGCTAAGCTTGTATGTTTATTAACATACAGTAAAAATAACAGATACGCTTGTGCTATCAAAAATATAGTTTATTCCGTTATGAGTTCATAGCATAGTCAAAATAACAGTCCAATAATCATGTATCATTTAGTCAGTCCATTCAGGGATATTCAGTTAGCGAAGTCCGTACAGAATATCCTATGTCAGTTCACTTACAAATCAGTCCTTTGTTTCTCTTCCGTTCGAGCAATGCAATCTTGATTCCAAGCAGTAATCAGGGATCATCAAAGTCAGAGAGAGAGCAAGCTGTCATCTTGCTTCTTTTAAAGTGCTTTCACAACCACTCCCTTAATTACTTTCCCATAGTTAAAGTTGCAGACACTTTAACATATAAACCATGATAACATATTATTATTTACCTAAACCAGTTAGAGTAAAACAATGTTATCCCTAACAGTTACAATTTTAATAATTTAGGAACCATAAAACAGTGGTGCCAAGACCGAGCTTCCTACAGTTTATGTTACCATTAAATTACTCTGATGACTCCAACGAGCACTTGATGTTGACCTAGTCTTGCTCCCATGTTTTAAACAGCTTCATGCTGACTGCTTAAGCCAATGCACAGCCATGATATGTAAACATCATTGGTGATTAGAATGCTGTATTGCACACTACTTCTGGTGACTGCCAGGGGTTCAATCCTCACCAGCTCAAGGTTGACTCAGCCTTCCATTCTTCTGAGGTTGGTAAAATGAAGACCCAGATTGTTGGGGGCAATAGGCTGACTCTGTAAACCACTTAGGGAGAGCTGTACAGTAAAGCACTTTGAAGCAATATATAAATCTAAGTTCTGTTGCACATTCTCCTTGTTGTGCGTTGTCCTCATAAGCTCAGCTTTTATCAATCAATCATCAATCCCCAGAGAAAGCACAGGTTTCTTAGGAAACATGCAACTGGCTATTCATCAGCAACCACAAAGTAGTGGCACTTTTCTTAACCGCCTATTTATGGAGATGGTGCATGTAAAGACAGAAATGAGAATCAAGAGAATTAGAAATGAAACTATCAAGAATTCATATTTGTACAGCAAGGATCTAAGAGTCACTCATGAAGACAGCCTTATCTGTAAAATAAGCTATTACCTAGGTTTATCATCTGGATGGCTACTAAAAATCTTAAAATTACACACACCTAAACAACATTAATCCAAATAGCTCTGCTCACACCTGTCTTTCGGGAGTTGAGCAGTAAGTACAGGTAAGGCTCTCAGACAGGTGGCTGTTCAGGAACTAAACCTCCACCCCACTATTTCAAGCTTGAATAGTAGCAACCCCTCCATGCTCAGAGCATTCAAACTGCTGGGGAGAGCAGGGTTTTCCCCCCAATAAAAGAGTCCTGGAAATGATTCAAGCAGCCCACTTAGAACAATAATAAAGCTATTTGTCCAAAGGGACCCCCCCCCCCCCAGCAGAGAATGGAGCAGGCCCAAGAGAATCTTGTGTCATGTAGCACCAGCCAGAAGTTCTTTGGACAAAGGACTGGGAGCCTTGGCTTCATCTTTCTGTCTCAGCAGCCTGCAGAAATTCTGCCATCCTTATTTCTGCTTAAGAAACATTTAGCAGGTCAGAAGCCTCAGCTAGCCCAGACTTTCTAGTAAAGAAAAATTTCTCAGTGGAGTTTCAACACACAAAATTAGCTCTTTCCTCAGTAAGCAAATGACTGCATTTCTTCTTTCTTGTTATTTGTAGCATTAGCAGAATGAACTGACAACCCCAGTTTTACCCTTGGTCCCATAGTCCTGGCTGTATCTTGTCCACAGGCCATGATATATAAAGCTATAGAAATGAAGAGATGGTGAGTCCCAATCCCACCTTAAGCACAGATCCAGTAGTGTGACCTTGGACCAGTCCTTCTCTCTCAGTCCTATGAATAAGGCCATGGCAAACCTGACACTTCTGAAAAGCTTTGCCAAGAAAACTGCAGGGACTTGTCCAGGCAGTTGCTAAGAATCAACACTGACTTGAGGGCAAATCAATCAATCAATCAATCAGTCTGCTATCAGTCTTTCCTCCTGACATGGTTCTCAGTAGTGCATTGTACTCCTCCACTCCCTATTTTCCAGACAGACTTGCCCACATGACTCTATGCCTAGGTAAGGTTTACATAATGGAAATGTCTGTACTTGGAAATTCCAAGGGGAACCAGGAATAGGACATGTTTTGTGATGTCTTGCAAAGAGGGCTGAAAATGTTAGTCCTATTTTTAAAATAGATTTGAGGCAAGGGGAAGCTGAAGAAGAATAATAGGAACATTCAACTGCCAGAGGCTCTGTGCTTTTATTCCATCCCTCATATCCCTCTTCTTTACCCAAAATTCCCCTCCCCCTTCAAATGAAGTCACTTTGTCACTGAAGTATTTTGCCTGTACCTGGAGTATACAAGACTTTAAGGGTACGAAGGAACATTTACCTCCCATTAAACAGGCCTGTCAAACTGGCAGCCTGTGGGCCAGCCACGTCATGCCCAGGCCATGCCCACCCTTGCTCCACAAAGGCAAAAATCATTGGTGGATGCACTTTGCGTGCGCACACATACACACTTAACATGTAACTTTGTGCAGGCACAGAGGCTTTCTGATTCACCTCTTGCAAGCCTGCACTCTCCCTGTCACCTTAGCAGCTGCCATGCAGCACTATTCTGTGCCATACAAAGCAGCTGCACTTCAAAAGCAGGGAATAAAGGTTAGTATGGGTGTTAAATCTGGAGCATGGGTGTGAATAATGGAGACGAGCCGGTAGAAACAGTGAACTTCAAACTCTTTATTTACATGGTGTGACAGCTCAAACTGGATGGCTGCTATAGCCTTCCTTATATAGGCAACTTATTAACTATTCAACCAATAGCAAACCTGGAGCGCTAGCTCCATTAACCAATGAGAATGGCCTGTTAATAGCCAATCAGATTCTCCTGAATGGACCAATCCGATCTTGCCATTAACAGCCAATCAGAAGTGCAGGGCCAGAACCCTGCACTTGACTTCAAGCTCAAGATAACTTTATTTAACATTTATTCATTCACAACAATGGGAGCCCGGGCAGGCGGGCAAGCCAAACAGCAGAGCATTGGAGAGAACTGGTTCGGTCGCCGCTGCTCATTGGCGCTACCGGCTCAGCAGAACCAGGCCAAACTGGTAGAATACACCACTGATTAGGACTACTAAGTAACTACTAGGAATGGCTTTTCCTAATCATATTTTTATTCCCCTAAACAACAGCAACAAAAAGTAGCATAGAAATACAACCATTTTGATCATAGAGGTGCAAGTGGGTGTTGTGAATGACAAACAACCTTTAGGCTTCTTCATGCCCAAGACAGGCATGCAGAAAACTACCATCTAGTATTTGTCCTTGTTGTTGCAATCCAAGTTTGATGGCTCTAAATATGGCTGTTCACATCCAATTAGACACACCAAGGCATTTATCTAACCACACATGCATTGTTAGCTAACCACAAAACATGAACACTGAATTTGTTCAACATAACAGATTAGGCTAAATGGGTTGGGTAATTGGCAGTTCCATGTTTGTGGAAGCTCAGCTTGCTGCAGGCTAATAAAAATTAATTTTCAATAGTCTTGTCAGGTTGTGAGAACTGAACTCAGATTTTAACAGAGTTCAGTTCTAACACATAACATTGCTTATTTTGAGGGTATTGTGTGAACATAGTTATTGTAACTTGTTAATCCAAGTTTAAGAATAAGAATGGTGGGAAGAAAACTTAGCAGTAGTCAAGGGTTAAGACTGCTAAGCTGATGAGACCATCATGACTGTAGGATTACAAATAACATGCCATTTTCTTACAGAAAAGAATTATATATTTTTCAAAGGTAACGTGGGATAATAAGAGAAGCATCTGCAAATGTATTCATAGCCAACCACGTGTGCCTTTGCTGTATATTAGTTTTGAAAAAGATGAACAGTACTGACCTCTTGGCCGCTAACTCACCAACTGCTGCTTTTTCTGTATTCATTGGAGTTTTTGCTCAAATATTATGCCATAACTGTGGAGTGAATGCCTCCCAATTCTCATCCCTGCCCTGAAAGCTCTCCAAAAGACCTCAAACAAAAATGGGCTGAAATCGCATAAAAATACCAATGGTGAAGGAAATCAGTGCAGTTTGCTTCCCAGAATTACCCCCATCTCCATTCTCATCCTTAACTTTATTGTTCTTAAGAAATACATTACTGAAATTCAGCCATTTGGATGCTGAAATTTAGCAGTACAATTTCCAGGGGTTTAAAGAGCAAGTAGCGGAAATTTGGAGTAGTTCAGAGGACCAGCAAATCCCACCTCTGACTGGAGATTTTACAGTATCCTTCCCCTGCCATGCCCACCAAGCCACACCCACAGAACCTGGAATAAAAAAAATGTGAATCCCACCACTGGTCTTAAAGCTGTCAAGTTTGAAGACTCCTGGTCTAGTTGCTAGTAGCCGTGGCTATTGGAGGCCATAATTTCTGCTATAAAGGTTCAAGGTAGAAAAGAAAAATAAGCTGGATGGGAGGAGCAGTCAAAAAAGTCAATATACTAGTCAGAACTGTATAATTGAAGCCTTGCCTTTTTCTATGTGCATGTGACACTGATAGTACAGAAGCAGGCTGTTCTGAACTAGCAGGCTTGTAAGCCTGCAAACCTGACTGGCCCTTTATACAGCAGGCTAGTAATCCTGCATATTTGATTGGTCCGTGAACAGCGAGTCGGGATTGGTCATTCCAGACTAATCTGATTGGCTAGTTAACGGGCTGCCGTGATTGGACGCTCCAAGCGCGGCAAACTTAAACCATTGGACGCTATGACAGCAGCCAGCTCTATAAAAGGAGGTGCTGATGTCAGGCTCTTTGCTCTGTTTCCTGAAGTCACAATAAAGAGTTGAAGTCACAATTCGATGTCTCGTCTCCGTCATTATGCCCACTCTTCAGAACAGAACACAGGCCTTTGATTCCATGATTGTGATTATTATCTTATACTATTTCACACACACACACACACACACACACAAAACACACACCCTCTAAGATGTTCATGTTCCCAGCTAAATGTCTCTCCCACTATCTCTTTCAATTAGGTTTTGGTGTGGACCCCAGCGGTCTTGATTACAACAATAACTATTTATTTTCATCCTAACATTTCCTACTGGGGGTCTTACATGAAATTAACTAATATTTTAAGTAATATTTCTTTGCGGTTGACAGTTGCTCCATTGGTGAACAAGAAAGCCACTCTGTGTCAAAAAGGCAGGATTGCTCCCAGTGCCAAAGAAGAGCTTCAATAGTCCTTCTGTTTCATTCCCTGTAAACAAGCAGCTGAGTCAGGATCCAGAACTTCCATTACACGAGACTCAGGGCCCTAAATGCACCAAGGCTGCCAACTTTGCTATGTAACTTTTGACTTTTAGGATGCTGCCAGAAGATTTCCCAAATATGTTTGGGAAGGGTTCAAATAAAAAAAAAATCTGACTTTCTCAGAAGAATAATTTATCACTAACTTCCCCTTTCCCCACCCTGTTCTTGCACAACCACTTTATTGTGTCTGCCTGAAGTCAAGAAGAAAACACATCATCCTCAGCTGGAATCATTCTCCTTTGGAGAAATAAGGGTGATGGAAAGGCAATTCTGCTATCACTGAATCTCAACAAATGGGAGACCCCCTGGTCATGAGAAGCTTTCTTCCAAACCAAAAGCTGTGACAAAGCCATTAAAGTTCCTGCCAGCTCCTGAGGCTTCTTTCCTTGCTTGGTTTCCTTCAGAACATGGGCAACAAGAGATGTTTCCAATCTCGGAACTATACCCAGCTCATTGGACAGAACTTCTCATTAACTGTGGATCTGTAAGATTCACTCTTTTCCCTATGTTTCAGGAAGAATACAATATTTTTACATTGAGCTTGCATATTAAAAGGCTCTTTAAAACAAATCACTAACATAATAAATAAGGAGGAGGAGGAAAAGGAAGAATAAGAAGAGGAAGAGGAAGAAGAGGAAGAGGAAATAGACATATCCATTGCCTCAAACAATTATGGTAAAGTCTTCTAAAGGAGGCTGATCTTCAAGGCTAGTCTTTGTTGTGCTTCTATTTTCACATTATGTTGTATCTATGTCTGCTTTGTATATGTATGCAATGGGAAGCATAAGGCAGACCCAGAAGAAAGGAGGGAAGGAGGCCTAGAATGGAGTAGATCCCAACCTTCTGAGCTATCCAAAATGCGAGAGAATTTCTGGAAGTTTGACATTTAGACAAATTTGCCATCAATAGACACATAGAGATGAACCACATTTACACACCATTCAAGAGTTCAGAAGGAAACAAAAATACCAGAACACATCCTCTCCAGCAGGCTACACCAGGGGTGGGATTCTACCAGTTTGCATGTATTTGCTAGAACCAGTTGTTAACATTCTAAACAGTTTGGAGAACCGGTTGTTAGAAGAAATTACTGGCCTAATCCTGGAAGGAAGGCAGGAAGGAAACATTCTGGTGTTGCTTACAGAAACTGCCTCTCCGTTAACCCTTATTACAATCTTGGCAGGACTAGACTTCCTGTCTCTGGAATGTCTCTGCAGTTTTTTCCCCTCCTTTGCTGGTACTTGGCTTGTGTGGCGTGACCATTCAAAGTTACAATGGCACTGAAAAAAGTGACTTATGACCCTTTTTCACACTTACTACTGTTGCAGCATCCCCACAGTCATGAGAGGCCAGGCGAGGAGATGCATGCCTCGATGTGAGTGATACTGAGTTGGCCATGCCCACCAACTAAACCACGCCCACAGAACCAGTTGTTAAAAAATTTGAATCCCACCACTGGCCTACACTCAGATAAACTGGGATTAACACAAGACAAACAATCAAGGGGAAAAAACAATACTTTAATCAAGGAACTTTCAAGGAGAAAACCACAACTCCATCAACATTGGCAGGGGAAATTACTGTATATAAACCATGGGACAAGCATAACACTCACAAGCACTTATGATATTACTGAGTTGGGTAATAAAATGCCAGCAAGCAAACAACCAAGCCCAGAGCACCAAGGACTCCATATTGTAAACACTTGTATAGATGCACAAACATCCAACCCCCACTGCACACATGAACATATGCACACACACACACACACACACGGCAAAGGTTGTATATGAATAATTAACCTTTGCACTAAGCTGCATTTACTGCATTTGCTCTCCATCTTACCAGGCCTGTTTTGTGGGGTTCAGAACATGGTTTATTGATTATTTAAGGTGAAATGGAAATTTCACATCTAGCCATTGTACTCCTACATTAAACCACATGTGCAATGTGTGTGAATTAGTTTATGCTACGGGTAAGTGACAAAAGTTCAATCCGGATAGATCCACTGATTACTAAGCTCTCTAATAATGACATGGTCTGCTTATTAACTTCATCATAGATTATACTTATTATCTCATCAAAGATAACTTACTAGGTTTTGCCTCCTATGAAAATCTCTTTTATTGGCTGGGAGATTATAGGAGTTGGTTTAACACATCTGGAAGCCATCAGATTAATTTTTGGCTCTTATCAGGACTTGCTGCAAACTTCTAATTGGGGAAACACTTCTGACTGAGCAGGATGTTCTGTCTGCCACTTGGCAATATTGCTCGAATATAAAGCTTGCCCAGAACTGTTGAGTCAGATTAAAATTTCCACTCACCCATAAGACTCTGAAAGACTGTGGACCAATCAATCTCCTTTCTTCTGTGGCATTTTTAAAATTGGTTAATTAATGTTGTACCAAATATATCCCAAACAGGCAGCATTGTTCTGAATTTGGTACCTCTATATGCATAAGAGTAATTCAGGACAGACTAACTAACAAATTAACAAACAAATATCCAACTAGCAAACCAGAACTTGATATCTACTGTTATAAACCCTACTCAATTGTCAAGTCAGGCATAAGCAGCCACAAGAGGATTAGAACGGGCGGGGCAAATTAGGAAATGTGTGTCATAACATTACAATGTCAACTCAACCCCCAATGCCAGTATGAAAGGCCAAGCTTGTGAAATGTATCATTTTGGCATTTTGGTGAGGAACAGAGGCCCATGGATTCACTACAAACCTCTTAAGTGCATCACTTTTTCTGTTGGTTCTGGTGATTAATACCGTTCTGGTAAAAGGATAAAAACAAGAGAGTGAAAAAAAAAAAAGCAGTGAGGTCCATCATTATAAAAGAAAAAAAAATCCTATCCTAAATGTTCATTTGAACTAGATCACCAGGGTAAGTGAGTGTAGCCAAATACACTTACCCGATTCATGAGTCAGTAGCATTCTACACATTGATCTTAGCTGCTCAAGTGAATCAGACAGGAAGGAACACCCAGGAAGAAGAATAAAAGGCATTTTGCAGGATGTTCTTCTGTTCAGTTAAATGCTTTGAATTGACAGTTGCCCTTCCTCTGATTAAAGAGCAGTGTTAGAGATAAGTTGGAGAATGAGTCCTCTTGCTGACAACTATTATTGGAGTGGGTGAGAAGAGTTGAGGAAGTGGCAGATCCTCAAGGAAGTTATACTCTCCAGAGTATCAGCTGCCTCTCTCAAAATGTCAAAGTGGTTCTAATCAGCCTTCCAGGCACTATTTTTAAAACGATTCTCTCTCCCAACCCCAACCCACCATGCATTTCCAATATCCCCTTCTTGCATCTTCAACTTCCATACATGTCATGTTCTACCCCCCCACCCCCCCAAAAATAACAGTACTTTCAAAAGGGCACCCAACTTACTTAAGACATTGGCTAACATAAATCATCAAGTTGAGCAGTTGTAAAAAGGATTTAGAAATGTGGGGCTGGCTAGCCAAATTGTCTAAGAACAGCTGGGGCAGAGGTGTATAACCTGAGACCTACTAAATTTTGGGATGGAGCATCTAGAAACTGCCCCAAATGGCTTCCAAAAGGTAATTTTTAATGGGCCCTAAAGTGGAAGATGATTAACTACATGACGAGAAAATAATCTTGCAAATTATTTTTCACTTTTTTCAGAGTATTTCAAATGAAATTGGATTCATTTTCTGTCCTGGTCCCAGCAATGATCCTCTGGAGCGCGGCCTCCAGCATTCCATTTAAAGGAGAAGAGCAGCCCTTGGTCTGGGGAAAGTGTTGTCCCCTGGATGAAGAGGAGGAGTGGACAAAGAAGACTCTATCACTTCTGCTTCCTCCAAAGGACTAATTGTAATTGTGAAGGAAATGCAGTCATTGCTTTAAAAAACCCTTCTACCAAGACAGGAAATGCAAACCAATTGCTCAGATAGATAAATCTGGAAGCTTTAAAATGAGCATGTATGCCAGTGGTCAGAGCTTGCAATTGTAGCATTTTGGACCAGGGGTGGGATTCAAATTTTTTAACAACCGGTTCTGTGGGAGTGGCTTAGTTGGTGGGCGTGGCTTGGTGGTCATGTTATTGGCTGGACGTAGCCAACTCCATATCAGTCACATTGAGGCACGCATCTCCTCACCTGGCCTCTCATGACTGTGGGGATGCTGCAACAGTCGTAAATGTGAAAAACGGTCATAAATCACTTTTTTCAGTGCCATTATAACTTTGAATGTTCACTCCACACAAGCAAAGTACCAGCAAAGGAGAGAAAATAAAAACTCCAGGAAGTCTAGTCCTGCCAAGAATGTAAAAAGGGTTAAAGGAGAGGCAGTTTCTGTAAGCAACATCAGAATGTTTCCTTCCTGCCTTCCTTACGGGATTAGGCCAACAATTTATTCTAACAACCAGTTCTCCGAACTGCTTAGAATGTTAACAACCGGTTCTAGCAAATAGGTGTGAACTGGTAGAATCCCACCCCTGTTTTGGACCCCCATAATTCAGGACTGTCACCTCTCATACTTTTATTGTAAGCTCAACAGACACCATCCTGTATATTTGTCTGGGGGCTTCCGAGGAGCAATGGTATCTTAGAAAACAGCAATCATTCAATTGCTCTGCTAAGGAAGAGGATTCAGTGCCACAGGATAGTCCCTGCTACAGTTGTGGGTATCTAAAATAAGGGGCTACTGGGAGAGAATTAGAAGGAAGAAGGCAATGGGTCAATCTTTCCCAGGCAACTTTGTGGAGTATTTGAAACATGATGTCCTAGATAAGACCTAGTTTTATAACATTCCATCTCAGACCATCAAATGGAATAAAACCTCAAGTTAGTCCAGCTATATTGGAACTTGTAGACTTTTTGGGCAGCACAATGGATCACAATGCCACATTGGGGAAGATTACACTAGTCATTGCCCATTGATATATTTGTTCTGAAGGCTGGTATAAGCAAATTCTCCTTTGCCAACAAAACACGTGTCTCATTTCCTTGGGACATTTCATCTGACTATGCCTGAAATGGCATCCTCTCTGCCCTGATCCCTCTGAGTTTCTTGTTATGTCTGTACCATTCTCCAAAGACTGACTCTACAATAGTCTCTTTGGCTCCAGAGAGGCACTGGGCAATGAAAACCATCACACATTTCTTTCTCCTTCAGTTTTCAATAGGTTTTCCAAGGGCATTGCAAGGACAAAAAAAGGCCATTTTGTCTGCATCCAGAATGATTCAAGACTGCTGGGAAAATTATCAAAGAAAAGTGCACAGAGGGAAGATTGATTATGAAACTGGAGAGAGGGCAGGAGATGCAAGATCTGAGTTCATGCTACGGCTCTTTGACGGTTTCTGGCTCTGCTCAACTTGGAGACCAAAGTCAAAACAAAATTGGAGCTGGCCCTAGAAAATATGCCCTTCAAATAAATAAGAGGTTATCCTGACATCAAACAATCAAGACAGTAAAAGAATATATATAATGATAGCCGTCTATTTACCCGAAGCCAAGCTGCACTAAAGGCCTCCAATAAAGTAACACAATGTTGCCAGCCAATCAAGATACAAAAAGAGCCAAAAAAAACAGACAGAAGATATTAGTAGCAGAACACAGCAAACTCCAAGACCAATAAACACAGACCAAGACTCTCAACCAATCAGGAGGAAGAAAAAACCATTCTGACACAGCAATAGGCTGCCCCAAATTTAAATCTGAGACCACTGTAAAAGTCTAACTCACAGACGAACACTATACAGAAGCCTGATGATGGCAGATGAGATTCTGCTGAAACGTTGCTACAACTTTAAAAGCACCACTATTATGACGTGGGAAAATACCCGAACAAAGCTGAATGCCATACATGTAAGTACCCACGAAAACTTAAGAAAAAAAATATATATATATACCCATTTCTGATTTAATGGAGCAATTCAAGTTTAACAAATCGGATAGCTGAGAGGCATTGGTAGAAATGAGTTGGGGAATAGTGTTGCTGAATTGCTAAATGCTTATTTTGCAGAGCTTTCTGGTAGAATAAAAATAGCATTAGTGGAAATATGTAAATATGTATTAGTGGAAATATAAAAATAGCAATAGTTTGTTGCCTCAGAAAAAGGTCCTAGGACTTTGTGAATCCCCAGCAATTTTCAATGTCCATGTTTTTTAATACTTCGAAGCAGAAAACATAAAACTGTGTGCATCCCACCTGGCATTACTGCCTATCTCTGTCAACATCATCTTCTTTTCCAACATTTCCACTGTGACCATTAGCCATCAGAGATGTCTAATTATCCCTTGATTGATTGATTATGTGCCATAAAATAATCTGTCCCCAACTGTAGAGGAACACAGAGATGCAACAGTTGTTTGTAAAATGAATTTATCCCAGGATGCATGAGAAAGAAACTTAAGATTGCTACTCCTTGACAATCTTTGGTATAAGACAGAGGGAAGGAGAAAATCTGTCAGGCTTTCAAGATTCAATTATGATAGTCTGTATGAATAAAGTAGAGTTTTAATATTTCTTATGTCCATTTGACCTACCTCAAAGGGCAAACTTCAATTTTGAAAGCCAGACAGCATTTCTTTTTCCTTATCAGAAAACTGCAAGGAAACCAGAGAATGATTTGACCATAACAATGGACTGATAGAAATATTCCCTACCCTCAGATCTCATCTCATTGCTCTGAAACAGAAAATAGCTCTAAACCTTCTCTACGGGTTGAATCTATGATCACTTGGGACAATCTATGGTTGTCATGATGTCCATGAACTCACAAGCTGTTTCTCTGCTTTCCTTCTCAGGGTTGGAAAGCTGAGAAAATGGGGACTAGGGCAGTGGCGGGATTCAATTTTTTTTTACTCCCGGTTCTGTGGGCGTAGCTTGGTAGGCTTTGGCAGGGGAAGGATATTTTAAAATCTCCAGTCAGTGGTGGTATTTGCCAGTTCTCTGAACTACTCAAAATTTCCGCTACCGGTTCTCCAGAACTGGTCAGAACCTGCTGAATACCACCTCTGGTTTTGGAAGAGGCACTTTTCTGTTGTTACCCCTGCATTGTGGAACTTCTTGCCTCAGAGGTGAAGAAAGCTTCCAATCTCTTGGCTTTTTTCACAAGGGGGTCAAAATTTGGCTGTGTAGGCTTGTGTGTGGGAATGTACCTTTATGATTTTATTTTTTTCACCCTAAATTATTCTGATTTCAATGTTTAATTTTATTGATTACACTGTCCAGAGCTTCTCTCTGAAGGAAACAGATGGTTAAAAAAGTATGAAGTATAAATAACTAAATAGCAGAAAGTCCATTATAATAAATCTTCAATGGAGTTGAATTGCCTTGCTTATTGCAAAACATTGTTTTAACTGCAACAACCAATCACTTTCATCCAAAAATGATCTGATGTTTTATCTATGAAATGTTACAGTATTTTCTGCTGAACATATTGCACAGCAGGGATAGATTCGGTTTACAACTGAGTAATTACAACAATAATAATTCCTTTCCAAATGCTGGCTGAGAGGGATGCACATTGTACTTCAAAGCATTTGATGGGTGCTGGTTTGCTTATTTGTGTTATATAGTGATGCCACTAGGAATTTTCACATATCTGGAAGTACCCTAGTCATTGTTGCAATTCTTATGGTAACACAACAATATGTATGCCCTTTCCCTATTAAATTTTAGCCAGGTTGTTGTCTTTTTCTTTTGTAAGAGTATTCTCCAATTGTATGTACAATAAACAAAGTAAACATTTATTGTAAAACTCAAAATCCATTTGGTTTGGGTTTTTTTAGACTTAAAACCATAGCCAACTATTACCAGAAATAAAAATAGGTTTCTAGGTTTGATCTCCTTTGAAACTCTGTGCATCTGCCATAAAAGAGATGACGGTGGGTTTGGAGCAGATGTGGCCACTGATGATAATTATGCTCATTTCAGGCCAGATGAGACCAGATCAATCCTTCCTCTTTTGTTCATAGTATCCCAGCAACTTTAAAATGTCTGAATAGCCAGCATTTACTGGTTTGTTTGATCTTTGGGATTAAAAAAAGCCTTAGTGGTCCACAGAAGTGTCCTGGGGGTATGGTTTAAAAAGTCTATCACCAGTGATGGCTGCAATGATGTAATAGGAGCTCCAGATGTTTCTATATGCAACGCGATGCTTTCTTTTGTTCTTTCCTGGAAGTAGATTTCAGGAACTAAAGCGTTTCAAAATATAGTATTCCCATAATCACCTTGCCCTATTAATTTTTCTCAAATTGATAAAGCTCTCTTTGCCAACTCAGGATTCTCACTTCACACCAATGACCAGGCTCAAATTATCCTACTAAGAGGACCAGCAGCAGCAAGGTGGATGGTCCCAGTTATAGTGGCCATGAGCATACCATTGAAAGATCAGGCTAGAGACAGATCATGATGGAGAAAATCTATCTATGTAGTTGTCACAAGTGAAAAAACAACTTGATAGCACATTACCAATCAATAAATCAATTTTATTTGTTCTGAATTTAAAAGTCTCACAGTTCATTACTATAACAAGAAATGGACTGGAAGACCTTCAACTTCCAGCTCTGTTCTGATTCTGATTCTGGTAATTCTTCTCTTTGTCTTTTGGCATTTCTATAAATGTTGTCCTTGGTCTCTTTCTGAGCTTAAAAAAAATTTCAGAGTTCATTTTGGTAGCTCATATTTTTTCCAACTGGATAATATTTTTTTAAGAATGGTACATTCGTGTTCCATTTACATTGAATTTTATATGCATTATGTTCTGTCCCCTCATTTGAATTCTTGAGATCCCCATGCTTTGATTGGCCAAAGTGCAGGGCGATCGGATTGGCTAGGCTAGCCCCGCCGATTGGCTCGCTGGGAATCTCCCGCGATTGGTCAATTCGAATCGCGGGAGATTCAAAGTGGTGCCATTGGCTGCGGCCGCTGCGGCTTGGAAATAAAAAGCCACAAAGTTTTCCTTTAGCCCCATTTCGGTTCCTGACTAAATAAAAGAGCTTGATACACAGTCACCGACTCCTGGCTTCCTTCCACGTGGACATAACACTGGCGACGAAGGCGGGATACTTTTCCTAAACCGAAGCACGTGTCCGACGGAAGCCAGCCAACCAACGAGATGGCCAGCATCGCGCCACCAACCCCCTTCAACCCCGCTAGCAAGGACTGGGAATCTTACACAGACAGATTCCACATGTTCCTCAAATGCAACGATCTGAAGGATGCCACGGGACCGAAGAAACGAGCCATCTTCCTAACACACTGCGGGCCCGCAGTGTTTAAGATGGCAAAAGCGCTAGCCAAGCCCGCCGACGTTACCGCGATGGATTGGGCGGACCTCGAACCATTGCTCCGGAGACACTACGCTCCAGCCGTGCCCATCCTCATCCGACGACACGAATTTTATCGGTGGGACCAGCGGTCGGGTGAGAGTTTCAGTGATTTCGTTGCAGAGCTACGGCGCCTGGGAGGACTATGTGAGTTCTCCAACATGAACGAGGCCCTTCAGGACCGAATCGTGCTCGGCCTTTGGGAACCCCGTTCTCCAAAGTCGGTTGATGGCTAAGGCAACATCGCTCTCGCCGATGCCATCTCCGAAGCCACAGCCGCCGAAGCAACCCAACAATCAGCAGACCACATGCGGAGACCGAGCGCCGGGGACCGCACCGAAAACAACAACCCTGCAAGGTCGACCGAAGCCCAACCTGCAACTACCACCCACCAGGGCGAACTCCACTCCTCCTCGGGCACGTCAGACAAGGAGGAACACATCCACCGTCTCCAGGCAGGCCGCGACCAGCGCAGCCAGCGGAGTCATAAGTCGAGGACTGCATGTGCCGGTTGCGGAGGCGACCACCCCAGATCCGAATGCCGGTTCTTCTACTCTGTTTGCTGGCACTGTGACAAGAAGGGCCACCTCAAGAAGACCCACAGCCCCAGACGATGGGATCCGAGCGAGCAGAGATGAGAGAGCACACCCCCCAGGACCAGAGACCGGCCAGCAGACAACCGCTGGGAGCGAAACGGACGAGCCCAACGAGGCGGCGAGACCAGGCGGAGAGAAGAGACACATCAGACGGTCACCATCGGCCATGCCACAACCACAGACACCAGAAAGGTCTATGTGGAGGTAGGCATCGAAGGCGAACCCTGTAAAATGGAGGTGGACTCCGGGTCCTACCTCTCAATGGTAGCCTGGCAAGAAATTAAACGCTTGGTGCCTACCATCCAGAGAAGGCAACGAGAAAACCAGAGACTAATCCTCAAGGACTACCAGGGAAACTGCATCCTTGTAGTCGGAACAGGACAGTTTACAGTGACCTACAAGGGACACGCTGAAAGACTTCCCTTAACCATCATCGATCGAGACTGACCTAGCCTACTGGGACTTCAATGGTTCGCACCGCTAGGCATCGCAGTCACGGGCATCGACCACATCACCGAAGCCGATTGGGAGCAGCAACTGGCCCGGGACTTCCAGGAAGTGTTCGACGGCACCCTAGGCAAGTACCGAGGGCCCCCTATATCCTTCAGCCTAGACCCAAACGTTCCCCCAAAACGCGTAAAACCAAGGCGGGTACCATTCACACTCAAACCGAAGATAGACGAGCAAATTGACAAGCTCGTCAAGCAAGGGCTATTACAACCCATAGACCATGCCCGGTGGGAGACCCCCCATAGTCATCCCAATTAAGCCTGATGGGTCAGTGAGAATCTGCGGGGACTATAAGACCACCCTAAATGGCGCCTTGCAGAAAAGCGCTTACCCCGTCCCAGTAGTGCAGCATCTCCTACACTCACTGGGAGGGGGCAAAGTTTTCGCGAAACTCGACCTGGCCCAAGCATACCAGCAACTGCCGGTCGACGAGGAAATTGCAGAGGCGCAAACCATAGTCACCCACTGAGGAGCCTTTAGATGCAACCGCCTCCAATTTGGAGTCAGCGTGGTACCTGGAATTTTCCAGAGCCTCATGGAAAGACTCTTACAGGGCATCAAGGGGGTGGTCCCAAACTTCGATGATGTACTAGTATCGGCAACCAACCAGGCCGAACTAGAGACTCGCCTAAGAGAGGTGCTAATGAGGTTCGAAGAAACCGGGCTTAAAGTGAAGAGAGAAAAATGCCAGCTGTACACAGAGCGGGTCGAATTCCTAGGATACCTCCTAAACCGACATGGCATTCACCCCACCAACAAGAAAATTAAAACCATCAAGGAAGCCCCCACACCCAAGTCAAAAACAGAACTGCAGGCGTTTCTGGGGCTACTTAACTTTTATAATGTCTTCCTGCCCCAAAAGGTGACCGCGGCGGAGCCTTTACATAGGCTTTTGGACAAGGCGGCTACCTGGACTTGGGGGAAACGCGAGGAAGCCACCTTCAGGAAAACCAAGGACCTGCTCACTTCAGATGCCGTCCTCATCCAGTACAACGAGACCCTACCACTAGCCATCACATGCGACACATCACCCTTCGGCGTCAGCGCTGTCCTCAGCCACACTCTCCCCAACGGAAAGGAAGCACCCATCGCATTTTTTTCAAGGACCTTCACCAAACCGGAGCGGAACTACAGCCAGCTGGACAAAGAGGCTTTAGCTATCATCGCCGCAGTAAAAAGGTTTCACAAGTACCTCTACGGCTGGACGTTTACCATCATCACCGACCACAAACCACTGCTGGGAATCCTTGCAGGGAACAGGGCCACCCCGAACATTCTGTCTCCCCGAATGACAAGGTGGTCCGAATTCCTGGCTGCCTACAACTACGGACTCACACACCGACCCGGTAAGACTATCTCCCATGCGGACGCCTTAAGCTGCTCACCGTTACCTGAACCAGACACTGACCCAGCACCTACGATGACCACCCTCAGCATAGAGACTCTACCCAACCTACCCATAACCGTGTCAGACATTGCCCGAGAAACTAATAAAGACAAACGTCTGGCACGGGTTTTGCATTGGGTAGAGAAAGGGTGGCTGGAAAAGGACAACAACGAGTCCGTCAGGACATTCCGGAACCGGCAAATGGAACTCTCGTTACTAAAAGGGTGTATACTATGGGGGGATAGGGTGGTCATCCCGGAAAAACTACAAGGGAAGGTTTTGGAACTGTTATACGAGGGGCACCCGGGCATCGTTAGGACAAAAGCCCTGGCCAGAAGTTACGCTTGGTAGCCAGGGATGGACAAACAGATCGAGGCCTGGGTAGCAAGGTGTCAACGATGCCAGGAAACTAGGCCAAGCCCATCCACAGCACCCATCCTAGAGTGGGAAACCCCCAGGGGACCGTGGTCTAGGATCCACATAGATTTCGCCAGGCCCACAAAAGGACACACTTTCTTAATAACCGTAGATGCTTACTCCAACTGGTTGGAGGTAAGCAACATGAGAACAACCACCATGGAGGCCGTGACCAAAGAACTCTGCAAACTTTTCGCAACACACGGCCTCCAGGACATCCTCGTTTCCGACAACGGGCCCCAATTCACCTCGCTAGAATTCGAAAAATTCCTAGTGGAGAGGGGCATACGACACGCACTGACAGCCCTGTCGCACCCAGCGAATGGTAGGGCGGAATGGATGGTTCAATTCACAAAAAAAACCATCCAGAAAATAGACCACGGGGAGATCCAGGACAAAATAAATAAATTACTTTTCATACAGCACATAACCCCGAACACCACAACAAATAAAAGCCCAGCAGAACTGCTAATGGGGAGGAAAATAAGGTCCCCACTCGATAGATTACACCCCACTTACAACCCAGAGAAACCCCCAGACTCCACCAGCAAACACCGAACCTTCGCACCAAGCGACGCCGTCTACGCGAAGAACCTAACCGGAGACTCATTATGGGTACCAGCAATCATAACACAGCTAACAGGCCCACACTCGTACCGGCTACAAACAACCGATGGATGAGCGTGGAAACGCCACATCGATCAGTTAAGATCGAGGACAACCACACAAGACACCACTGACACGCAACCAAGCAAAACCAACCCCCGCAACACAAACCAAGAGGGGAGGGGATACCCAGGGAACCAAAACCCAGAAAAAATAAACCAGCCATACTCACCTGAAAGCAGCCAGCACGAAACCTCGCCAGAAAGAGACATCCAGGCCAGCTCAACCAACCCGGGAAGACCGAGTGGGAGCTGCAGAGAGCAGCCCGGCCAGACAGACCAGGCGGTTCCCACGACGGAGTCCAGAGAAACAGAGACCCTGACCGAACCGGCCGGGATCCAACCTACGACTGACCTGCGCAGGTCCAGTAGGCAGAGACGGAGCCCCGCCTACCTACGGGACTACGCGACGTAAGGACTGAACCAAGAGGGGAGGGGTGTTCTGTCCCCTCATTTGAATTCTTGAGATCCCCGTGCTTTGATTGGCCAAAGCGCGGGGCGATCGGATTGGCTAGGTGAGCCGCGCCGATTGGCTCGCTGAGAATCTCCCGCGATTGGTCAATTCGAATCGCGGGAGATTCAAAGTGGTGCCATTGGCCGTGGCCGCGGCGGCTTGGAAATAAAAAGCCGCAAAGTTTTCCTTTAGCCCCAGTTTGGATCCTGACTAAATAAAAGAGTTTGATGCACAGTCACTGACTCTTGGCTTCCTTCCACGCGGACATAACACATTATGATTGTCCTTCTGGAGTTTTTAAAGCCTACTTTGGATTACAATTTAAACTGTGTTGGTGTTATCCAATAATCTTGCATTATCTCACTGAATATTACTGTCATCCACACATTTGGCTACACCAAAGGAAAGTTCATGTTTTCACAAAAAGAAGCTGTTGACTGCTTTGATCATTTACTTCAATATACTCTTAAGTTACAGATATGAATCAGAACAACATAATTGTCTGCATCTCTAGGCTGGGAGTAGATGCTGAAAAAGTCTGGTTATCAGTGGTGGGATTCAAAAATTTTTACTACTGATTCTATGGGCGTGCTTGGTGGGCATGGCATAGCTTGGTGGGCGTGGCAGGGGAAGGATACTGTAAACTCCCCACTCCCACCCCACTCCAAAAGAAAAGTCTCCATTCCCACCCCACCCCTGGGGAAGGTTACCGCAAAATCCCATTCCCACCCCACTAACCTGCTTTCCAGCTCCATTCTCCTGTACAGGGCAACAAAAGAAGATCCAGCCAATCAGCTGGGACTCAGAGGCTGAGAATATATGGGGGTGGTGAGGCCAGTCAAAGGTGGTATTTGCCAGTTCTCTGAACTACTCAAAACTTCCACTACCAGAACTGGTCAGAACCTGCTGAATACCACCTCCTCTAGTAATTATTAAAAATAGCCTTGGAATAATTATCTGAGATAACATTTTGATTCAGAGCCATCAAAGCTTCTAGAATATATGCCAGTACGTAGCCTCCAATTAAAGATGGGATGATAGAAAACAAGAATGGGAGACAGAAGAACTATCCACGGGAAGGAAGTAAAAAAATGTCCATACAGCAGCCACAACTGAAGCTCTGCTCTTTTTTATGGTCACCTTGGAAGAGACCACTTATGCTCTCATGTACTATTGTCATCTTACTAGAGCCATCTGCTTGAGCGCTGAGTGCCACAGAATAATGGGTTAGACAAGCTGTTGACCAGATCCAGCAGAGCCATTTCTTCTGTTATTTTTGTAATGGCATCCATATTATGTGGAAGAATCCCACTCAAATTATATCCAAACATATGCAGCAAATAAGCATTAACTTGAAAACTGTTTGCTTTTTATCTTCTTTGAGTGAAGCATTTTGTTTTATTTCTTTTTTCTCTCTCTGCTAACAATTAACCAAGCAAAACAAATGTATTTTTTGGCATATGTGAGACTTTTGATACAAATATTCTCCTCTTCACCAAATGTTAACAGTCATTTGAGCTAATAATAAGTTTAAATTGCTTTGCAGCCAACTCTACAAGAAACGTGGATTCCGGACTCCAGGTTTTCTTCAGAGCCAGATATGTATCCTGCTGTGTAGAGGCCTGGCTTGAACAAAATAATCTGAATTTCTTGCAAAGCTATTGTGGATGATGTGCAAACCCCCTTTTGGATTATCTTTAAATGTGTATTGGTACTGCAAAACCATTTGATAGACTTTTTTCTAATATGTACTTGTCCTAAAGTTTTTGTGGATCTATAATATGGACTGGCAAGTATCAGAGGGGGTCTGTTTGTGGCCAGGTGTTTGCCTGGCTTGTGGTGTGGATATTTTTTTGTTTGTGAATGCAGGCTAATCAAGCAGAACACAGCAAACTCCAAGACCAATAAACACAGACCAAAACTCCCAACCAATCAGAATGAAGAATAAAACCATTCTGGCACAGCAGTAGGCTAGCACCAAATTTAAAACAGAAACGGCTGTGAAAGTCTGACCCACAGATAAACACAATACAGAAGCCTGATGATGGCAGATGAGATTCTGCCAAAACGTTGCTACAGCTTTAAAAGCACAACTGTAATGATGTGGGAAAATACCCGAACAAAGCTGAATACCATACATATAGGTACCCATGAAAACTTAAGAAAATAGATAGATAGATAGATAGATAGATAGATAGATAGATAGATAGATGGATTCTGCTGAAACATTGCTACAACTTTAAAAGCACAACTATAATGACGTGGGAAAATACCCGAACAAAGCTGAATACCAGATATATGGATATATATAGATATATATGTTTTCTTAAGTTTTCGCATGTATTTATATGTATGATATTCAGCTTTGTTTGATAAAAAAAACTTTTAACTCCTTTCCCCCTTTTTCCCTTTATTACCACACTTTGCATTATTTGATCATTGAAAATGGCTTCTTCTTTGTCCTGCCTTTCTTCTTGCTCTTGAAACTTTTCTTTTTGCTTTTCATAGTTCAGGATCTCCATTTCTAAAAATTCAGATACGAAGCCAAAGGATCTTCCTCCCCTTTCTGCACCTTCTTTTTGTTTTTTAAGACTCATCTTCAATTCCTCCAGGAGTGATGGCATTTGAAACACTTTTGAACAACCACCCAATTGACTTTAAGTAAAAATGGAAAAAGAAAGAAAAAAACCAATGCCAAAACCATTTTTTTTTTCAATCACCAAATGATCCTAGACTGTTCCTTCTTGTTTCTTTCATTTACTTTTCCTTTCGGTGGGTTACTGTATCTTTTAATAAGATTTCAGTTACAATGTATCCTCAGTCTTTTCAAAGTTTCACTGTTAATCCTCTTTATTTTTCCAGGTGGCACTCCATTTTTCCAAGTCCCACCCTTTTGCCTCCACTCTTCTCCTTTTTAGGGCTTTAAAATGACCAAGAAAAAAATCTTTATTCTCCTTTTGACATTTAGATTAAGGTTGCCTATTAGAGTCAAAATAGATTAATATAAATTTCTTTCCATACCATTTGTAATTGTCAACATAAAAGTAGGAAAAGAGATTTTTAACCTCCTTTTCTGTCTCCTTCACCGCTTAGAAATCTTCTTTCAGAAGTATCCCTCTCAATACTTTTAGATTCAGGGTACCTTGCTTAGATGTTCTCTGTTGTTTAGCCCGGTCTATCCTGCTTTCCTCTTTGCCTTCCTCCTGCACAATCTTATCCAGTCAGGTTCTTCTTTGAGGTTCTTCTTTGAGGCCATTTCTGACCACCATTGCAACTGTCTTTGGGGAAGGGAGTTTAGACCAGCCAAGGAGGAGAGATGCGGCTCCCCTCCACTTGGCTAGCAATCTCCCCCCTCTTCACCACCTCTACGGGGTGGCTTCAGCCCCAAATCCAAATGATCGAGGCGCTCCAGCAGCAAGCACAGACCGAAACCACGGACAATCGCGAATTTCAGTCTGTCTCTGAAGAGACCCAAACCAGAAGTTCACTCAAAATATCTTTGTATCTAAGAATATTTCCCATATTAATAATATTTGGATATATAAGTGCTTCCATTGTCGAAAGCCAGACTAGTATCTTCAAGTGGTGTTGTTCTCTAGTTTTGTCCCTTGCTAACACTAATGCATTCCTTATATAATGCCTCTAAAAGTAACCATGAAAGTAACTTTGTCTTATGGTCAGTGCTAGCTTCTCTCTTCTATGCATGCAAAAGCATGTGGAATAAGTAGATTCCAGCCTTTCTGGATCTATATTATTTCAGAATACCAGCTAAAAACATCTGTGTCTGAAGCCTCCTGCTTTTTTAAAAAAAAAAAACTTGAATCAGAAAGAAAAAAAAAATCATGTTTGTTCTGAAATGCTCACTATCCATCAGTAAAGAATTCTCTGAGTGAAAAGGAAAGCTTCATATGTGTTATCCTTAAAATTGCTGAATACAGTATTATTCATATTTGCTAATACTATGGATTCCTTTCTTGGGGAATAAAAGGAAGCGAAGATGTTATGAAAAAAATGACTATCATAAAAGGCCCATTGCTATATTACTCTGCCCTGCAGTTTCATTAAGACTTGTTGAGATGAATGGCCTGAACAACAATTAACCCATAGTTTGTAAAAGAAGGCAATGACTGGTTCCAGTCTTTTCAAACAATGAACTGTATACATCAATATAGGTTAATCATCCTTGACCACGGTGTTCTTTTCCTCAGAGGTGCTGACTTGATTGAAGCCTTCTTTGAAAACACATTTCAACTTAGCACTCTGTTCCTTACTCTCTGATGTTCTGCAGAGATTTCTTTGCCAGCTCACCCAATGAACTAAGCTTCTTTTGTTTCATGTCATGGCTGGGGTCCAAGGGAAAAAGCACCAGAACTCCTGCATCCTATTGGAAAGTTGAACTTTGCCTGTTAGAATCTCACCATGAGATTTCTCTCACAATGGGTGTCATTGTAAAGACATCTCTTGGCTTGGGAGACAATGAGGAGGAACTCTCATATGCAATAGGCCCTCCAACATGAGTGTTAGGTGGCCTGTGGGAGGCCTTTGACATGGCCATGTTCAGGCCCTTTCCTTCCCGCTTCATTGGGTAAGGCAGTTTGTTCCTTCTCCTCTTGCCTCCAATCTAGCATTGTTTTAAAGATCCTGTCCATTACCCTCTGTAACATTCTTCTTATCCTTATCTTTTCTTGTCTCTGTAAATTGGCTGAAGACCAACTTCAAAACCAGCAATAATAACAAAGATATGACAGTTTTTCAGGGTGCCTGGCATCTTCAGAATAGACGCCAAATAAATAGAAAATCACAAAGTACAAACCCTGTAGGCCACAGATATTTGTCAAGCAATATAGATGATAAGACTGTTGAACAAAATCCAACACTGACAAAAGGCCTTGCAGCATTTGTTCACATTAACAATATAGAAATCAAATGAAATTATGAGATCCACCCTGTCAGGAAACAGCCTGTTGAAAATAGATTATACTTCATGGATTCCATGACTTCAAAATATCTCTCAGCTCGAAAACTGAGTACACAGATGTGTGTATGTGGGCACGTTGCAAGCAAAACATATAATTGGGAGAGTTGCAGGCAAAAAAAAAAAAGATGAATGTTTAGTAAAAATGCATATTAAAAAGTATGTATTAGAAACAGATGCTTACAAAAATCAAGTCAGTAAAAATTATATACAAAACAAACACATAATTTTGTGGCTGTTTTTCAATAATTGGCAAAAATAGAGTAGAAACTGGATAGTAATGCAGGGATAGAAACTGGATAGTAGTGCATGCTAGAGTGACCTGGCTTAGATGTATTCACACTTCTTTCCATTTGTCTTAATTGCTTCGAAATTTAGTATTATTTTAGAATAAAATAGTATCCCTATCCTGATACTTGCCTTCGCATCTCCTCCCTAAGAAATGTTAGTGTCCAGCTTCCATAATCCTGGAGGTGACCAAAGTTAATTAACAATATATCTCGTGCCCATTTTGGGAAGTCTGTTCTAGAGCAGCTGTGAAGTTGTTTTGACCAACAGAATCTGCCTTCAGCTGTTCAAGGGATGAAATCATGAAATATAGAATTTGGAGAAGATTTGAACCTGGGACAATCAAGGCTCAAATAAGCAATATTATCCCTAATTTGGTAAGGGGTTTTCTTATTTTGCTGTGATGTAGTCGTGTATTCATCTTCAGACAAAAATTGTATCTTTTGTGATTCTGAATATTGGTTTCAAGAAAGAACTCTTTTTGTCCAGATCATATTGCCTATACAGCTACACCTTTAGAATGACTCATCATGTCATCACCACTTCCAAACCAGTTCTTTAGCCCAAGCAGCAAGAAACAAAGCAGTCATAGTAAGGGGTTTTACAGGCATATATGGGTGAACTTCTTTAAGAAGCTGTGGAAATTTTAAAACCACGAGTAATGACAGAGTTAGCAATAACCCTACTAACATGGCAGTAATGCTGAGACTCAGTTTACATGAAGGCTTGGAAATTGCACATGAGGCCATAATACTTTTCACCTTTGCACAAAGCAAATGAAGGTCAGAAGAGGCTGGGAAGAAGATATTCAGAAATATTGCTCTATCGCTGAGAAATAATGTGGAGTAATAGTAGGAAAACCTAGGTGGATATTAACTCTCCCAAGTTTATTTTCTAAACCCAACAGAAGTAGATCTTAGTAGACTAAAAGTAGAGCTAGGACAAGCAGAGTTTAAGCCTGGTAGAGATTTAAACATTCTAAATAATATTGAAATCTAATGTAAACATTGTTTAGTGAAGCAACTGTAACAAAGATTTATTAATGGGAAACACATTTATAGCTCTAGGCAAAGCCTAGAATCAAGCTAGTTATATATTACCAGGAAGAGAGTCCAAGAACATTTAGTCTCTCCGTGTGTGATTGAGAAAAAGGGATAGAAGGAAGCAGCCCAGACCCCACAGTTTTCTCCCCTAGCTATCTTGCCTTTAACTCTTTCCTACTATGCTTGACTTTAGTCAGTTTTTTTTTCTAATCATCTTTATCTGCGTGTTCAACTATAACTGCATTCTTTTTTTAAAAAAACTTTTCTTTGCTATGATAAATGACTAATCTTTGCAAGTTTGGTTTGAGAGTGTAGTAGATACCACATTTGTTTACATCTCTTAGCATGAGAATTTTGCTTCCATCAAAGGGCACCATTGTTTGGCTATGCTTAGGGCATCAGTTGGCCTTAATCCAGCCTGGAAGGAAGTGGTCTGAAATTAGCAATCTCATAGACAAAAATCAGGCAGAGAGATAAACAAAAAGGAGAAAAGTCAGCTCTCTGTATATGCCCCACTGTTCCTCAAGTTCAGTAGATCATGTGATCTTAAAGTAACTGTGCTATTGTGCCATTCAAACAAAAGGATCCCTGCCAGAGTAGCTCCTTACACTTACCTGCATTATAACACACTTTTACAATTGCTGAGTTGAAATGTTTTCTATCAGTGGTGGGATTCAAATTTTTTTTACTACCGGTTCTATGGGCGTGGCTTGGTGGGCGTGGCAAGGGAAGGATACTGTAAAATCTCCAGTCAGAGGTGGGATTTGCCAGTTCTCTGAACTATTCAAAATTTCCACTACCAGTTCTCCAGAACTGGTCAGAACCTGCTGAATACCACCTCTGTTTCTATCCCTCCTCAAGTTGGCAGGAAAACAAAAATATTCTCATGAAAATAGTTGGTCCATTGCTGAATCCTATGCTGTCTCCATAGACATTATGGTATTCTGTTGATTGGAAAAAAATCAACTGGTATCTAAAATGTCTTTACCATTTTAATCTTGACATGCCAGCAATTAAGAACTTCCACCTGCAAGGCATGATTTTTATCACTGAGTTATGGGTTGACACTAGAATCACAGCATTTTGATAGCAATTTAAATTCAATTTCAAATTTCCAAACTGATATATAATATTAAAACAATTGCATGAGAGAAAATGGATTGGAGTCTAATTTGTGAAGACAGACCCATTATGTGATAGGACTGCACAGATTTTTGAATGGGTGCTCATTTAATTAAAGTTTTAATGAAGCACCTCTTTGAATGTGTTTTGTGAACAATCAATGTGTATTCCTGCTTTTCAAATCAAAATAAAGCCACAACAAGGTTTTGCTTGTCTTGGCTTTTAAGACTTTCTCTGTACATTCCAATACCCAAAGGAGTTTTTGTGTAGCATCTATGTGTGTATACAGAAGCTTCTCCCAGGCTTTCCAGAAATACCTTAGAAGGCTTCTCTGCTTGCATTTTAAATATTTCATCTTGCTGTTTGATCTACCAGTTAAAGTTTCAACAGGTTGTGATGCAGAGATCTTGATGTTCACAGCTTGCAGTCATTGCTTGGTAATCATCAGTGATAATGAGTGTGGAGTTTCCTCTCTGTCTATATACAGTTGCTTGCCCTGCCAGTGTTATTGGTGGTGTAATTTTCTCCTTGGTAGGAAGTTGGGATCCTCCTGGAGGAAAACTGTTGACTCCACAGTCAGAAATTCTCCATCACAATGAAACCAACCTGTTCCACACACTCCTATAATGCCATTGACCCCATCTCAAATGTTTGCAAATGAGTGGTTTATATTGTTTAGACAAACTAAAATTATGAAAATGTTTTCCCCTTTTAGCCATGATCAGACAGAGCATGAAAACTGATTCATAAGGATTTTATACTGATTGAAGTTGTTTTTGTATAAAAAGGTGACCTTGTGACAAAGAAGATAACATGATCTTTTCTCCACCTAATCCTTTCTCCACTTGATTTTTGACAAACTACCAACTTCTTTTTCCTGAATTGGAAACCCCAGTTATTTTATTAATGTTCCATCATCAGGTTGAGAAATAAAACTGCAGCTGTTTTTTATGTGGGAATAGCATCAATCTTTTCCTGGCAAGCAGGGACTTTAAGCATAAGATATAAACATGTAGGATAGATGGGAAGGTAACTGGAGGGGTGTGGATGGCATCAGAGTTTGATATATCCTGATGGTTGAAGAGATCCAGCCATGCACTGGAATCCCTCAATATACCAGGTAGCTTCCCAGAAATGCTTCTGTCTTTCCAGATCAATTCCCCCATATCTTTGATGTGTTGATAATGCTAGGCAATGACTTTTTTTAAATTAGTTACAGGAGTAATTATTGAGATTAGGTAGCTAAGACTTTTGTTTTCATTCCATGCCAACACATAAGTACCCTTTTATTCCACCCAGTTCAGTTTTTGTGCCTTCCCTCTCCAATAGGTAATCAGGTTATCTGTCTGTATTCATTATGAATCTACATTTTTGGACAATAGCTTAATGAATCCTACCCTCCTATCTTTTCCAACTGAATATATTTATAAAGAGCGAAACACCACATTGTACGATGTGGGAGTTCTCCAAATGTTCTTGGGAAAACATGGAAGTGGACAATAGCAGTGATTATTCTCTCATTTTGTTCCTGTGGCTGAAGACTCTTGATAATTGTTCACACTCTTTGTTCCATATATAAGATTTTCACTTTTTTTCCCCAAGATTAAAAGAAACCCTAAAAAAAAAAAAGCCCAAGATTCAAGAGTTTTAAGATTCAAGAGTTACAGTATAAATATTTATTACAGATAGTCTTTTAGGTATAGCAATTAGGACTGGTAACTCAGTCATTCAGTGAAATAGTTGCTAAGTGAAACCATAACTGTGCTCAACAATCTTACTTTTGCTTTACACATCTGTAAATTTGAGGGTTAGCTGTAATTTAAGTGGTTTTTTTTCATCAGTGTTGTAACCTCAATGTTTGCAAATTGAACCAAAGTATATCTGCAGATATAAATAGAACAAGAGAGGAAAACCAATTCTACACAAAATAGTTAAGCTGAGGCATTTCCAATCATTTGGTCAGAGTATAGAACTTACCATGAGCACTTATAAATATTCCTGCCTGTGAAGAAGGGAGGTGGATAGAGAGGTGAAGAAGCTCTTTGGATAAGAAGTGAAATGTCTTCAATGGAAAACAGAAAGTCCAGTTGCCAAATAGGGTGCTATTTGGTTCTGAAGAGAGAGAGGGACAGAAAGTGATCTATTTTGCAAAGCCCTCTGATGCCATCTTGTGATGAAATGTTAAACTACAGCTTTGTTTCATCTTTAAATATAAAGAACATTACAGTACTTCTTTAGGGCTATCATATCTAGGTTGCAAATTTCCAAATGATGATTGGATAGCAATGACTTGCTGTCATCTAGGAGTCCACCTGAGTTTTGCAGCTCAGATAGGATGCTCCTAAGTTATAATATATGTAGGTGGGTCTGCTTTAGAATGCCTTTAAATAAAACCAATAGATTCATTTTGAATGTGGAAATTAGGATAGAGAAGCAATCGGTACTTAAACTATCCCACCTCAGACTCTTTCAAATGTCCTTTCCTTTTTGGGGGTGGGTTTGCACATGGTGTGAAGATAGATCTAAACTCTACACTAATTTTTTTACATAAAAGATACTAACTTTTTTTGTCTGAGTGTGCCTCCAAGTCGGGCTTGACTTATCCTTACAATTTTCTGGGGAAGATTTTTTACTGTCACCTTCTTTTTAGCACTAAGAGAATGTGACTGTCCCAAGGTCACCCATCTGGTTTCATGCCTGAGGTGAGAATAGACATCACATTTCCCAATTTCTAGCATACCTTTAACCATTACTCCAAACTGCTCTCAGTCCCGGACTAGGAATAGTTGTGTTTCTCAACAGAGACAAAAAACAAAACAAAACAAAAAAACCCTGTGAAATCAACAACCTTCTAATTGGTGAGCCTTCAGTTGCTATTTGCCCCAAACTCTCCTACTCGGGGGGAGGGGGAAACCTACTTCTGACACATTTGTCTGTCTTCATGTATGTTTATAGCAATGGCCCTTAGACTTATATACCACTTCACAATGCTTCACAGCCCTCTCTAAGCGGCTTACAGAGCCAGCATATTGCCCCCAATAATCTGGATCCCCATTTTACCCAACTCGGAAGGATGGACAGCTGAGTCAACCTTGAGCCTGGTGAGATTTGAACTGCCAAAGTGCTGGCAGCCAGCAATCAGCAGAAGTGGTCTGCAGTACTGCATTCTAACCACTGCACCACCACTGCTGTTATATATGTCTGTATGTCTCAGAAGCTAAACAATTAATATCAATTAGCTACTTACACTTCATTGTATATATAGTAAGAAATTTCATTTATAAAATTGATTCCCCATCCACATTCTCTGCATACACATATCAAGGGGAGTTTGTGAAGTGTCAGGGGTGTCGGTGGGCTCCAGTTTTTTTTTAAAAAAAAGTCAAAATGGGCCCTGTAATTTTGTGATCAAATCTCCACCCATTTTTATATGCAATGCATGTGTGACACACCTAAAAAGGGACAGGACTTAACTGCATAATCATGGCTATGACCTTAACCTTTTCAACCCTGCATTGCAATAGAAGCCCCTGACATACTCATACATACCTCTTGTCAGAAAGAACAACCAGAGAGAAGAAAGTCAATTAAAGACAGTTCAAATAATGTCCTTTTTAACAGAAATGCAGAGTCCATGGTGTGTATAATAAGTTAGCACTGGGCAGATGAGGTTGTTCATCAGCCTTTCAACAGACTTTGCTTACAGATCAGAAGTGAATTTGCGATCCTCTCTCTTCCAGGGCTTCCCATGAGGCTCTACCCAGGAAAGAAGGGCAGCTGTTTTACAGTTGTTCAGGCAGTGGAAGCTGGGTCTCTTAATTAAAGCAGTGAAAGTCAGATGTAGCTAAGGGAGCTCTGCAAAAGAGCAACTCTAATCTCCATGGTTTGTTTAGCATACTCCCAGAAGGCTCTCCCACAGGAGATCCTGCATTTCAGTCATTAGTTCTGAAATATCTGGAGAGAGAAAGAGATAGAGAGAGCTTTGGTGACATCTCTAGCATCCTTCTGTTCTCAGAGGTATCATGACATTTCTCTTTGGATATATATGTCACACCTTGCCCACTCACGGCTGGAATATTATTTTGTTTTAATGTCACTTGCAAGAGAAATATTTCTTTCTTTCAAGTTCTCAAAGGTTGTATGCAAAATCTACCTACTTTAGAGCTGGTGCAGATTCTGACTGTGCTGCCAAGATAGGAGTCACTGATATTTAAAGAGTCTTGGCCATAAGAAATATCCAGTCTTATATACCCAGTGTACAAATATTGGAAAGAGTAGGTATACAGTCCTGAAAATCAGCTAGCAAAAACATTGGACAGGTCTATGTGTGTACAAATATCTGCTGCCTCTATGTTCCACAACAATTATGTTGTCTTTTTCTTGAGAAGAAAGAAGTATGGGCAGTAATATTTTTTATATAAAACTTACAAACTATAGTTAGAGACCTTGATTAGAATGGAGGCAAAATTGATTTCCAGATGGCTTTATTGTGGGTGATGATTGGCTTTTCTCCTTCTAGGATCACTCACTGTAGAGTCCCTCTAGACTTGCCTGGGTGTCAAACTGGTGGCCACAGGCTGGATGCATCATGCGCAGGCCACACCCATCCCAGCTCCACGAAGGGGGAAAATGTTGCGATGACAGCAATGTGATGCCACAAGTTTGACACCGGTGCTCTAGAGGTAGATGAAAAACATTCTATTTTCATCAAAGCAACGAAACATTATCTTGCTATACACCAGACTACTGACTTTTACATTAACTTTCTTTAAAGATAAGTGAATATAATAATTGGCCTTTTAACCAATTCCTTGATTAAATTAATATTCTCTGATAATTGCCCTTTCAGGATATGGAGAGCCATGTGAGTTCATTATCATTTGATAAACAAAATAAACCCTACCCCAAATAACTTTAATCTTCTTTATCATGGTGCCAAACAGAACTAGGGCAGGGGTTTTTTTTGCAAATAAAGTGTATATCCTTGGCTAATAAGCAAGAACTAAGTCATTAACGAAGCAACTGTACTTTGCAGCTTTGGACATAATTCTTTGATATCAGTTGCTTGCAATTTTCCAGGAAGCATCAGGCTGAGGAGTCTCAGAGAGAATAAGTTCAGTATGATCAAAGCCTTGTGTCTTCCAGGTGTCTTGAAACCACATATCCCAGAATTTCTCAAAGAAATTCATGCCTGAGGAGCATGATAAATGAGATTCTGGGGCTATGATCTCAATTTATCTGGAGACCAACAATTTGGGGCACTATAGTTTACTGGAATTTAAGGCAGAGCATTAAGTACAGAAGCAGCAATGAATTGAGAATATGATAAATCTTTGGGGAAGGTTTTGAGGAGGGGGGAATGTTGCAGTTTAGAATAATATTTAGAGTTTCAAAGTTTTGCATGTATCTTATTTCAAAAAGGCAAAAATTGTGTTGTCAACTTTCAGCAAGCATTTTTTGTATTTTACAGAGTTGCAGAGAATGAATTCAGCTATTAGAAAACACTATAATTAGAAATAGATGGATAAAAATATTCTCTGATTAGAGATAACTCAGAAAGAAAGAGTCCTGAGTTAGAAACCTATGAATAACAAAGGAAGGATTTTGCGAAAGGCTGGTTCTGAGATAATCTCCACCAATACAGCATTTCATAAAACTGATGATTGTGTTCAAAAAAATGGGGAGGGAAGAAGGAAGGAAGGAAGGAAGGAAGGAAGGAAGGAAGGAAGGAAGGAAGGAAGGAAGGAAGGAAGGAAGGAAGGAAAGAAAAAGAGCACCAGTAGCAGCAGCAATGAGAGCTTGATTAACAACATGGAAGGAGGAGGTCCAAGGGATCTCTCTCCAATGAATTCTGGATATATTCCAAAGGGCAAGATTTTGCTGTATCAATTTCATTTAGTCTTTGCGGTCATTGCCTTTCCTTATTTTTCTTGTATTTCCCTTCACCCAATAAACCCATTTTTATATTGAAAATTTTGAGTTTATTGCTTTTTTAAAAAGGAGGAGGTTTCTTAAAATGTTCCTCTTCTGCATGATTGCATGGCTGCCCAATTACCTCTTGTGTTTGTGGTTGGTTTGTTGATGGAAGAGCTAAGAGCTTCCAAGCTTGTCAGATTGAGGTATATCAGCAACCTGCTGCTAGCAAACCATCACAAGTGTATTTTATTGAGAACCACGGGAAAAAAGAATAGTTTTCATACAATGGCGGCTTCATCCATTGATTGGTATGATTATGAATCCTATTAATGTTCCCATTAACATTATCAGAATATGGAGGGCGGAGCTGGCATCGCGACGATACAGCATACGATCTTGGAGGTCTGAGATCGCTGCTGATATCTTTGCTCCTGGACAGTCCAAACGGATCTAAACCATCCCGAAGAGAAGGTGAATGTAAATAGTGCATCCTGTTGATCCCAGGGATACCGCAAAGTCCCTGGTAGATCCAGGAGAAGCTCTTTTTGCCAGTGGCAAAGAGGCAGCCATTAAAGCTGCTGAAGTTGGGACAGCTCCGAAATGAAAGAGAACGGAAAGAGAAAGTGTGCCGGTTTGGTGAGAACTTTTTCTTTACTTTAAGATTTGAAAGGACACCCTAAGGAAAAGAAAGAATCTGTAAAAGTTTTGACAGAAGTGATTAAGCAGTGATTTTAAACAGGAAGTCAAAGTAATATTTTTATTTATTTATTTTTTTCTCATTGCTGGATTTTCTACACATGATTTTATATTTTGAAACTGGACTGATTTTTCCCCCCCACATATCCTTTCTCTCCTTTTTTATTTTATAATATTCTAGGCTAGAGACTCCCTTCTAGTCATCTTTTTAAATATCTTTTCCCCTTTTTAATTAATTTTTATTATATCTTGTTTGGAAAAGGAGGGAGAAAGTGAAAGCAGAGGAAACTTTGTAACACTGCCAACTAGAGGCTTGGAAATATTATATCTCTTTTTTTTCTTGCCCAGACAAAGCTGACAAAGAACTGAGACTTCTTTTCAAGGACATTGCCTGTTTAATAAGGTAGAGGGAAGAGCATGGGAGAGTATTATTGCAGGTGCTCATCTGGGTTTCTATCAATAGCTGGAGTCTGGTGTTGAAGTTTATAGAAAAAAAAGGTGGTAAGACTCTGGAGAAGAGAGTTATAAACTTTAACAAAAGCCTTGGATAACCAAACAAGGTGCAGTGTGCTCTTTCTACTTTTTTTTTAAGCTGGGCTATTTCTTACTTTACTTTACTTTAACAAACCCCCTCCTTACTAGCTTACTTTTTGTAATAGCTATTTGGATTTTTGGCCTTTTGGAACTTGTTTTTCTTTTTCTTTTTGAAGTC
The DNA here is from genome assembly GCA_033807585.1 of Hydrophis major. Classification (NCBI taxonomy): domain Eukaryota; kingdom Metazoa; phylum Chordata; class Lepidosauria; order Squamata; family Elapidae; genus Hydrophis; species Hydrophis major. The sequence continues at coordinate 118,220,042 of CM066329.1, forward strand.
TAATTTTTACGTTTGCATTTTATTTTAAAGGAAAAGCTTTAGTATTGATGATTTCCTTCCATTTTTTCTTCTTTTTAAGAGACTAGTCTCTTTTCTTTTTTCTCTCTCCTTCCCTTGTATTTTTTCTCTATTTATCTTCCATATTGGTTTTTTTTGTGGGTGGGGTTCTTTTTTTTCTCATTCATTCTTTTATACCTGAGACTTTTTAATTGAATTAAGGTGTTGAAGAACCTGAAGAACATTTCTTTTCTCTTCTTTAATTTTTTATTTTCTACTTTTCTGCCTTTTCCAGGATTTAACAATTTTTTCTTTTTTTGTGTGTGTTTATGGTCTTTGCTTCCATTTTTGCGTTTTTACTGCTATCTAACCAATCGATTGGATTAAGGTATACAAGAACCTGAAGAAATTTTTTTTTGTTATTATTACTATTGTTATTATTTGGCTTCTTTTTTCCCACTGTTTTTACTTGGAATTACAATTAGTTATTTCACACGTGGATTAAGGTCTAGAAGAACCTGAAAATTTTGAATTGTCTGAAATGAGTAGGAAACAAACAGCCCCTGGTTCTTCAACCTCTGCTTCTTCCTCTTCACCATCTGGAGGACAACGCTCAACACAGATGATGTTACAGCAAGAAAAAGAACAGGAAAAAGTGATGCTGCAGATGATTATGCAAGGAATTCAAAATATACAAATAAGAACAGAGAATATTGAAAAGAGAACAGAGAACATTGAACAAAGAACAGGAAAAACTGATGAAAAGGTGGAGAACATTCAACAAATGATGATGAAGTATGATGAGAGATTCCAAAAAATTAAAGAAAAAGATAAACAAAGAGATAAGAAGATTGGAGATATTGATAGCAAATTAACTGTTGTTGAACAAGATAAAAGTGGAATGTTGAGATGGGAGATGGACAGATCAGAATTTTATCTCAGATTCCAAAACATAGAGGAAGAAAAGGGACAAAACCTAGCTGAGACAATGATAGAAATTTTGGCTGAAGCTTTGGAAATAACTAAAGAGAAGATGATGGATGAATAGATGAGGTTTATTGAGTCTTCACAAGATATGCAATGAGAAATAGCTTACCAAGAGAAGTTCACATCAGATTTACAAAGAAAGCCATTAAAACGCAAATATTGCAAGTGGCAAGAGAGAAAACATTGAAATATAAAGATTGTGGTCCTGAAAAAAGTACCCAGAAGAGTGAGAGAGATGAGAAGAGAAGAGAATACTGATTTCTGACCAAAATTCAACTTTAAAAAGAGGTGAATTATAGATGGCTGATTCCAGAAAGTTTAATGTTTAATGCGTTTCCCATTCAGTAGGCATGGCTTTTGGTGGGGCGTTGCTGGCGTGTTGGCAACTGGTACACGCTTTGACCCACTGCTCGATTTGCCGGTCCATGCCCGGCCACCATGCGTAGCTTCGTGTGAGTGCTTTCATCCGCACAATGCCGGGGTGGCCCTCATGCAGGGTTTGTAGTAGCATCTTCCGGAGTCATTCTGGGACAACGACTCTATCGCCCCAGATGACACAGCCTTTTTGTGAAAAAAAAGTTCAGTCTGTCTTGCTTTAAATGGCGCGAAGTCATCTGGGACTTGGTCCAATGGCCATCCGCGTTCTACCCAGCCTAGGACTCGAGTTAGGGTGTGGTCTTGTTTGGTTTCTCTCGCGATGTCTCGGGTGGTCATAGGCGGCGAGTTGAGTGTTTCGATCTGCAACGTGGTTGCCGTTGGTGCTGGATCGTCGAGAGTCTCTGGAAGCGGTGCTTGGCTAAATGAGTTGGCGTGGGAAATGGCTTTCCCCGGGCGATATTGAAGGCGATAATTATAAGCAGCGAGGAATTCTGACCATCGGGTCATTCTAGGGGATAATATGTAGGGGGTTGGCTTGTCCCCGGCTATTATCCCTAGCAACGGTTTGTGGTCAGTTACAATGGTGAATGTCCTTCCATACACATATTCATGAAATTTCTTTACAGCTGCAACGATTGCGAGAGCTTCTTTATCAATTTGTCCATAGTTCCGCTCTGCATGTGAAAGAGTCTTCGAAAAGTATGCAACAGGGGCTTCGTTCCCATTAGGCAGTACATGACTCAAAATGGCGCCCACCCCGAAAGGCGAGGCATCGCAGGTTATAACAAATGGTAAAGTCTCATTATACTGCATAAGTACAGAGTCAGATGTGAACAATTTTTTAACATTCCGGAACGCTTGTTCTTCCCGGTAACCCCATACCCACAATGCTTTTTTAACTAATAACCAGTGTAACGGTTCAGCAACAGTCACCTTATGCGGTAAAAATACATTATAAAAATTAATGAGGCCTAAGAATGCCTGGAGATCGGTCTTGTTACGTGGCCTGGGGGCATTTTTTATCGCCTTTAATTTACTTTCGGTAGGGTGGATGCCCTGGCTATCAATCCTATACCCTAGAAACTCAACACTGTCAGTATATAAGTGACATTTGTTTTTTTCCACCTTTAGTCCTGCCTCTTGGAATTTTTTAAGAACACTTTTCAAATGATCCTGCAAGATTTTTTTTGGTAGGGGCTGTAATTAATACGTCATCAAAATAAGGAACCATGCCCTTGATTCTCTGTAACAACCTTTCCATGAGGCTTTGGAATATCCCCGGGGCTACACTAACCCCAAATTGCAATCGAGTACATTTAAAAGCACCTCTGTGCGTTACAATTGTTTGGGCCTGAGCCGTCTTTTCATCCACTGGTAGTTGTTGATAAGCTTGAGCTAAATCTAATTTAGCGAAAACCTTTCCGCCCCCCAAGGAGTGGAGGAGGTGCTGCACCACCGGAACTGGATACGCATTCTGCTGTAGGGCATGGTTTAAAGTGGCCCGGTAGTCCCCACAAATTCGGATTGACCCATCTGGCTTAATGGGCGTTACAATAGGGGTTTCCCATGGAGAGTGATCAATGGGCTTCAACACCCCTTGAGCAATTAACTTATCGAGTTGTTCGTCGATCTTAGCTTTAAGAGCGAATGGAACTCGACGGGGCTTCAAACGAATTGGGGCTACTTTTGGATCTAAACTAAATGAGATTGGGGTCCCCTTATACTCGCCTAAACGGTCCGCGAAAACGTCGCTGAACTCAGAAACAAGGTCTTCCTCCCACTCACAACCACTGACTCGGTTCATGCCAGCCACCTCGATGCCTAGTGGCGCGAACCATTGGAGGCCTAATAGACTCGGCCTATCTCTATCGATGATCGTTAGAGGTAAGTACGCTGTATGTTTTTTTTAAGGAGACTCAGACTCGGCAGGACCCGACCGCAAGGATTCGATTTCCTTGGTAGTCCTTGAGGATGAGGCGTTGAAATTGGAGGTCTTGGCGTTGGATTGTGGGGATAAGTTGCTTGAGTGTCTTCCAAGACACCATCGAGAGGGACGATCCCGAGTCGACCTCCATGTGGCAAGGCTGGTTCTCGATGGCTACCGTGACTCGAATTTTCTTAGTGTCCATGACTGAGGCGTGACCTATAGTGATAGTATGGTGAGCCTCTTCTTTTTGCAAAGCGCGATTTCTGTAGGAGTGGTTTACTGATTCTCGCCTTACAGGACAGTTTCCTGTCGATTGGCGATAGTTGGCCCCTTTTGAGGCCTGGCTGGGTCCTGGTAAGCTGCGGCAGACCCGGCTGATGTGGCCTCATTTCCCGCACTCATGGCAGAGTGCGTCGCGGAATTTGCATTCGGCCCTGGCATGGTTTGCTCCACAGCCAGCGCAAGGGCGTAAGGGCTTAGGGCAAGGATCCCGGTCAGACCGCATTCGATGGACTCCTTCTTCGTCGCTGCCTGACAACGAAGAGAGGTCCTCGTGATGCGTCGTCACGAGCTGTCCTTCAGACTTGGATAAAATGTTGCTTGTCGGTGGTGGTACCGGAGTGCGGCTTCGCCGTAGTTGTGCAGCTGACTTTTTGGTCGCCTCCGCAGCCGTGGCTTCAGCGATGGCGTCAGCAAGCTTGCTTTGCACGCCTAGTGCATCTAATCCCAGAATTACTCGGTCTCTTAGTGCTTCTTCTAAATTGGTGAACCTGCAGAGGCCTCCTAAATTTCGGATGTCTGCCACAAAATCGGCCACGCTCTCTTCTTTTCGCTGGTTCCTTTGATAAAACTCGTGGCGTCTCATGAGTGTAGGCACGGTTGGTGCGTAATGATCTCTCAGGATGGGTTCGAGGTCGTCCCAGCTCATGGCTTTCACTTCTCGAGGTTTGGCGAGTGCTTTTGCCATTTTAAAAACAGCCGGGCCGCAGTGCGTCAGGAACAGTGCCCGCTTTTTTGCTGGTGTGGCATCCTTCAAATTATTCGTCTCAAGAAACATTTGGAAGCGATCCATGTAGGATTCCCAATCCTCTTGGTTTGGATCGAACGGAGCGGGTGGTATGATGCTGCTGGACATGGTTCCATTGTTGGCATCATCTTCCACGTGCTCGGTCTTGCTTCCTGACTTCTTAGGTTCAGACGTCTCCAAATCCCACCTTCGTCGCCAGTGTTAAGTACTTGGACATGGGTCGGAGTAAATGGAGACAGCCTCTGAATAGTGACTTTCAGCTCTTTATTAGCATAGTGACTTCTCAAAACAACAACAGTGAACCCTGCCTTAAAAAGGCAACCTTTGTGAGAATTGTCCAATAGCAAGCTATGAACAAAAGTACTTTAAACCAATAATAATCCTCCGTTAAGGGCCAATCGGATTCCTAAGAACTAGCCAATCCGATCTGGCCGCCTAACAGCCAATCAGAAGTGCAGGGCCAGAACCCTGCACTTAACCTCAAGCTCATACTTTATTAACTATGGTACATACATAACAGAAATGTCATCAGATACCTGGCTCATATTACCATATGTGGTGGACTTGTGCGGATGGCAAAAAATATTGGACTAAAGTCCACATGTGGTTGGAAAAAATGACAAAAAAGCATATAGACTTTAAACCAGAGATATTTTTATTAGGAATTTTACCTGAAATATATAGTAAAGAATTGAAATACCTGATTGTAAATGTATTAACAATGGCTAGGATTGTATTTGCCCAAAACTGGAAAAATGAAAAAATACCATTACAGGAGGAAATCATTAAGAAAATATTGGAATGTGCTGAAATGAGTAGATTGACATTTGAAATCAGAGAACAAGATGATAAACAATTTTATAAAATTTGGGATCTATTCTATCAATGGTTAGACAATAAAACATGGTAATGAAATGTGTAGATTCTTAGTAAATAATAAATATATAAAGATGAATTCTTTTCTTATTATATCTACAAAATGATTGTAGGATAGATTTGAGATGATAATATGAACTGTCATAAAACAAATTAAGTATAATATAATCATTTTGGAAAACATGAATGAATAAAAGTATAGTCAAATAATTGATTAACAATGATATTAATGTATTTAATATTTGATTGAAAATATGAGAATATATATAATGTAATTTTAATTGAAGACTATGAAATGGAAGCACAAAACAATTTGTAAACCAACCGACACACTGTATATATGTGTGTGTGTGTGTGTGTGTGTGTATGTATATATATATATATATATATATATATATATATATATATATATATATATATATATATATATATATATTATATATATATATATATATTTTATATATATATATATATATATATATATATATATATATATACACATACATATATACATACATACATATATATATGTGTGTGTTTTCTGAGGTTCTCGCAGGTATTTGTATGTGGATCTTTGGTTATTCGGGTTTTCTCCTGCGTAAGATTGGAAGTATCTAGACAACGTTTCGATGAAGTCTCATTCATCATCTCCAGGCTTGGTCTTCAACTCTGTGCTTCTCAGAGTGATGTGAGCTTGCAGCTGCTTCTTCCATTTAACTGCTAGTGGGGGTGCGACCACGAACTCGAAGCCAAACAGCAAGATCACAGCTCACCAGCTCAAATCCCCCAGCAACCAAGACTAACCTGAGCACAACCAAGCCCCCACCTGAACAGAACACACCTCCAGCCAATCAGAACACAGCCAACCCCCCAACCAATCAGAACACAGCCAAGCCCCCACCCAATCAAGTCACACCCCCACCAGCAGTTAAAAGGAAGAAGCAGCTGCAAGCTCACTGAGAAGCACAGAGCTGAAGACCAAGCCTGAAGATGATGAATGAGGCTTCATCGAAACGTTGCCTAGATACTTCCAATCTTACGCGGGAGAAAATCCAAATAACCAAAGATCCATATATATAGATATAGATATAGATATAGATATAGATATAGATATAGATATAGATATAGATATAGATATAGATATAGATATAGATATAGATATAGATATAGATAGATAGATAGATAGATAGATAGATAGATAGATAGATAGATAGATAGATATATGGAAGATGGCTTGATGTTTTTATGTTTTGTTTGTCTATGTTTGTCTTAAAAACCAATAAAAATTAAAAAAAGAAACATTATCAGAATATAACAGCCAGAACAAAAGCAAAAACACCCTGTTTTCCCATTATAACATAAGTCAATTACCTTGTTTCTTAGTACAGTACATTGAATTATATTTAGCTTCCTTTCCTTGCAAGGTGTTCTGTAAATGCACATCTGAAAGCTTTCAGTCAAAATTAATTTATAGGAAATCTGCTTTCATGACTGGGCTCTGGATTAAAAGGAGACATCAAAAATATTCCTTGAATGTCTCATCTAGTTGAAGACCTTTGGTTTGGTAGAGTGTGTTTTGAAAAATTGTTCAAAACCCTCATGGTAATATCAAACCTATTTCTTTTTATAAATTAATTTGAACTCTGCTCAAGAAAAAATATTTCCTTTTACATTTATGGAGAAAATTCAGATTTTTAAAGGACTATGTTAAAGGACTTGGTCAGGTGCATTTGTGAAGTTGTGAAGTTGGTTAGCGCCAAACTTTTACCTCTACTGTTATTATTCTTCAGAATTCCAAAGTAGGTGCAGTTTTAATGAATTACAGCTTTTGGCATAAGTATTCAAAATATTATACAGGTTTTATAAGATTATGTTGACTGAGATTCATAGCAATGGGGAAAGGAAAATTAAATGTCCCTCCTCTGCTGATGTCCACACTACTCCACAAAAGCTATGTTTTGGCTTGGGGGGGAAAGACTTCATCTGATTCTAGTGGAGAATTTTACTTCAAATACTGATAGCTGTTTTATAGGAACATTTTTTGTCAGAAAAGGTTAAGAATTATTTCCTCTTATTCATAGCTACTCTTTGCATTTTATATTTCTGTATAGCAAGGGTGGGATTCATATTTTTTAACAATTGGTTCTGTGGGCATGGCTTGGTGGTCATGTTATTGGCTGGATGTGGCCAACTCAATATCACTCACATCGAGGCACGCATCTCCTCACCTGGCCTTTCATGACTGTGGGGATGCTGCAACAGTTGTAAGTGTGAAAAATGGTCATAAGTCACTTTTTTCAGTGCCATTGTAACTTTGAATAGTCACTCCACACAAGCAAAGTACCAGCAAGGGAAGGGGGAAAAACTCCAGAGAAGTTCCTGAGACAGGAAGTCTAGTCCTGCTAAGAATGTAATAAGGGTTAATGGAGAGGCAGTTTCTATAAGCAACACCAGAATGTTTCCTTCTTGCCTTCCTTCCAGGATTAGGCCAGTAATTTCTTCTAACAACTAGTTCTCCAAACTGCTTAGAATGTTAACAACTGGTTCTAGCAAATAGATGCAAACTGGTAGAATCCCACCCATGCTGTATAGATAGAAAACTGTCCAAGAAGGAAGGAAGGAAGGAAGGAAGGAAGGAAGGAAGGAAGGAAGGAAGGAAGGAAGGAAGGAAGGAAGGAAGGAAGGAAGGGGCATTTGAATAGACATTGTTAAGAACTGTTAAGGGTGAATAGATAGTGTGATTCATTTTAAAATAAAGTTTAATTATTATACTTGTACCTGATACAGATAATGTTATTTAGCTTGCTTTGCAAACAGAAGTTGGACTTTGAAAAATAATTTCAGTTAAGCTCTGTGAAATTTAATTGTTAATAATTAAAGCTTTTTTAAAAAAAACATTTTTGCTAGTATCTAGTTGCTATTTGCTTGATGTTTAGCCTGTCGTACTATCTGAACTGTAATTCTCAGGGTTCCCCAGAACAAAACTGACATTATTAAAATCCGCTTAAACATTGCAACCATCCAATCTAGATGCCTATCTAGATGCCTATCTAGATAGTGCTGCCTGAAATTGGACAAAGAAGCAGCCCTGATTGGACAGCAGGTGGCATTCTTAGCTTTCAGCAGTAAATGACTGAACAGCAGGAGTTCTGTGCTAAAAAGGAGCATTCAGAAATTGTTATACTCATCTATGCCAATAGCTAGACTTCCCAAAACCAATTTAGGGAAGCATCTGAGATAACCATTACAGTAAATTCATTTACATTATCTGTTACAGACCTCCAAAACTTTAGAAACTGATTCCATTCCATTCTATTCATTTCACTGACTATTACCAATCAGTCTGTCAGTCCTTCGTGCACACAAACACACAATTTATTAAGAATTCTGAAATGGGAGTTTGAATTTGGTCTTTGGGGGTTCTTAGCTTTATGATAACAAATTTTGCAGGTCTAATCTAACAAATGACTAGTTGCTCTGTCTTGAGATGTTTAATCTACAATAAAATCTTTATAACAAAGATTTTACTGTATTTAACAAAGGCAATAAAAGTAGCTGCTTGAAAACCCATTTGAATGTTAATTGGTTTACTGAAAAGAATCAAGGCCTAAATTTTTTTAAGCTTGAGCTTCCATTGTATATATGTAAAGTGGATGTTTTTAACGTGCATCTATTTTTAAAATATAATCTGCAATGTTAAAGTCACACTGAATTTGTTACATATATATAAGCTAATTTCAGTGAACTCAAGTGAGAAGTTCTTGTTGAAGATTAACACATCCATCCCCCCCCCCCCATACCTCCTCCAAATCTGGACAGATTCTCCTAGCCTTTTTTTTAAAGTCAATTAGCTGTCCCTTTATTTAAAACTTTACCAACTTCCTAAAACTGTTGAAAATGTTTCTTTGGCCCTCTCTTCTGGCTCTCACAAGTCTTTCTCCAAAGTTTTCTTTCTTTGTGGTTACAAGAAAGTTGCCTACCCCTGCTTTAAAGTCTTTATGGAATGTTATAGTCCATAGTATCTTGGAATTCCTTGGAAAGACATTGTTACTGTTCTGCATATCAACTAAGTACAGATTTTGTTCTCTAATATTCATCACCCTAGTTCACCCAATGAACTCCAAAAAGTGACGCTCCAATTTTAGGTGCCTGAAATTACAGCCTATTCCATCCAGGTTTGCATGGATTGAATGACAAAAATAGCAGTCATGATCACAATGTTCCTGCAATTAAACAACCTGTCCAGTTTGATCCATATTTATTAGGTAGAAGCCTTTGAACAACTCCCTGACTAGTACTCCTTCTAAGCTGAGCCTCATTAGACTTTTTCAATCATTTTTCACTCTGCAAGGTAACCTTGGCAAAGTCTTGAACATCAAGCATATTCTGTAGCACTTTTTGGCTCCCTCACAGTCCCAAGCCAAAATTGGCCCACCCCAACCCTTGAAGTCTTATTCTTAGCCAAGCACAAACTGAGCTGCCACGGTATCAGGATCCCGGCTTTCTACTGCTAAAATGGGAGAAGGGGGTGTTTTCTCATTTAATCTGACTTGTATCACAGTAATTCATCGAGACTTCAGCCACTGTTCTTGAATATAACTTTTGATTTAATCCATGAAGGCTCCTAGCGAGCCAATCAGTTAAAGATTGTGAAGCAGACATTCCAAAGCCAGACTGTAGATCATAGTTAGAGCACTAAGAATGTAATTAAAAAGCTACAACTTCCCTTTTAAAATCAATCTTGCAGCCAGAATATTTTGCTCTTACAGACTTGGCTAATCTCAAAGGCCGAAAATCTACCATAGCTAGATACTCGTGATAAATTGCCACAGATGACTCTATTGGGTCATGATGGTGCAATGCTGCTTTCATCATCTGATGCTCCCCCTTTTTTGAGAATGCCTCTCAATAGAAACAGAGACTGGATTCTATGCAGCATGGGTGTCAAATTTGATTGTGTCATGTGACACAGCATGACGTATCATGACTTTTTTTGCCTTTGCGGAGCCAGGATGGACGTGATGCATCCAGCCCTTGGGCCGCCACTTTGACCGGCCTGCTACGCAGTAAGGAAGATGACTGATAGTGATAGGCTAGATCCATTGCTAAAGCAAAGAGAGGTAAAACAGCGAGTCCAAAATGTCTATGGAGATTCTCAGTCATCCAGGTCATGGATGTCCCAAAGGTGCTTTTTTTCAAAGGGCAACTTGACTTTCTTATTTTGCTCTGAAGATGTTTCACTTCTCATCCAAGAAACTTCTTTAGCTCTGTTGGCTATCCCAACTGGGCCTTTATCAAATCCAGGAAAAGATCTAGCAAGAGTTCTTCCATAACAGAAAAAAAAAAAAGAACTACAAATGAAGCAATATTGTCATTCCTTGCATTGTAGGAATATCTGAAAAGTTCAAGAGGATTTTCAACCAAGACAACATATGTGCACACTTTAAGGCAGAAGCTTGTCCACCCCAAGGATAAAGCAGAAAGAAACTGAGTATATGTGGTACAATGCAGTGAGATATGTGCAGATCTGTACATTGGAGAAACAAAAAAAACCTACTTCACAAACAGATGGCACAACACAAGTGAATAAAGCCATCAGGGCAAGACTCAGCAATCCACCTGCATCTGAAAGGCAAAGGTCACTCTTTTGAAGACAGCAAAGTCCACCTTCTGAGCAGACAGACAGGACCACTGGTTTGAAAGAGGAGTTAAAGAGGCCATCTGCATTAAAATTGAATGGCCCTGTTAGGGATAACATTGTTTTACCCTAACTGGCTTAGGTAAATAATAATATGTAATCATATTTTGTATGTTAAAGTGTCTGCAACTTTAACTGTGGGATAGTAATTAAGGGAGTGGTTGTGAAAGCACTTTAAAAGAAGCAAGACGACAGCTTGCTATCTCTCTGGCTTTGATGAAACCTGATTACTGCAAGGACACAAGACTGTATTGCTCGAACGGGAGAGAAAACAAAGGACTGGCTTGTAAGTGAATTGACATAGGGTATTCAACACGGACTTTGCTAACTGAATATCCCTGAATGGACTGACTAAATGATACATGACTATTGGACTGTTATTTTGACTATGCTTTGAACTCATAATGGAATAAACTATATATTTGATAGCACAAGCGTATCTGTTATTTTTACTGTATGTTAATAAACATACAAGCTTAGCTCACTCATTTATCTGTGTGCCTATCTGACTAAGCTGCACATTCTTTTTAGCTTGTCTCCCTAACCCTGGTTGGGGAAACCAGGCTTAACACTGGTTATGGGCCCAGAGGCTGCAAAGTCAGTTTAACTAGGATAAAACAGATTTATGTAAAAGTGAGTGTTTGTGTTGTTATACATTACAGTAAACAGACAGCTGTGTTTTATTAATTATATTTTTATATCCATATAAGAAAACATGGCACAAGTCAATTTACAAAGTTTGTCCCTGATATCCAAGTTGGATGGAACAAACTATGTATCATGGTCTATGCAATGTAGTCTGCTTCTACGAAGAGAAGGTTTGTGGAACATAATTGAAAATCCACCAAATGTAGAAGAATGGGATCCAGAGGATGATGAAGATAAATTAAAGATAGAAGAATTTATGCATAAAAATGAGCAAGCTATTTGCATTATTGCTTTAACCTTAACTGATAACCAGCTTGTTTATATCCACGGAGAAAAGACAGCTGTTGGGTGTTGGCAGAAGCTGAAGAGGATTTATGTTCGAGATGTTGGTGCTCACATAAATCTAACACGGAAACTTTTCAGTACACATCTCCATAAGAATGGTGATATGCTGAGTCATTTGAAAACTATGCAAAGCATTTTTCAAGAACTGCACGAGAAAGAGCTTATTTTCTCTGAACTACATCAAGTCTATATAATACTATCTTCCCTTAACGAAACCTATGACAATTACGTAACTTCACTTGAAATATTGCCAAAGGAAAGCCTAACTTTAACTGATATAACTGGCAGATTGATTGAAGAGGCCAGAAGAAGGCTTGAAAGAGATGAGTTAAGGAGGCAGCAACCTCAAAAAGAAGAAAAAGAAACTCCTACTGCATACGCAATTAAAAAGTGTTTTAATTGTGGAGGAAGAGGACATTTGGCAAGATTTTGTAAAAAGGCAAAGTGCCAGAACGCTGGCCAGAATACAAAAAGTCATCAAAAGATAAATAAAAATTTAGAGTTAGCCATGTATACTAACGGAGCTGTAAAAAATAATTTATGGGTGGTTGATAGTGGAGCATCTCATTGTATAACTAATGATAAGAAAAATTTTATTAAAATGTCCAAGAGTACACAGCAGATATCGTTAGCCAATGGCTGGAAACTGAAAGCTAAAGGTCAAGGTATAGCATATTGTTCTTTTATAAAAGAGAATGTAAAAATGTTATATGTACCACAACTTAAGTTTAATTTAATTTCAGTTAGAATTTTGGTTAAACTAGGATATGTAGTTACATTTAGGGGAGATAACTGCATAATTGAAAAAGAAGATAAGAAAATTACTGCATCTTTAAGAGGTGAATTATATGTGTTAAATGATAATGGTTTAAAGGTGGCTAACACAGTTTATGAAAATAAGAAACCTCATGATGAATGTATTCACTTGTTACATCGAAGGCTAGGGCATTTAAATTTTAAAATGCTTAAGAAAACTGTTGAATTATCTAAGGGAATAAGTTTGAAACCTTGTAATAAGTATTTGCAATGTAATATTTGCAATCAAAGCAAAGCAGGGTCACACCGGCTAATAGAGTTGATGGATTTACTACCAAAGAACCTTTAGAGGTAGTATTTGCAGATTTAATAGGTCCTAAAAAACCAAGTGTAGGAGGAGCTCGTTACATACTAAGTATAATGGACCATTATTCTAGATATGGGTTTTGCTATTTAATGAAGAGCAAAACTGAAACGTATCAAAATCTCTTTAATTGGATAAAATTTGCAGAAAGGAAAACTAAAAAGAAATTAGTAACTCTTATAACAGATAATGGTACAGAATTTACAAATAATAAATTCCAGAACAGACTAAGAATGTTAGGTATTCAACATAAAAAGTCTGCACCATATAGGCCACAACATAATGCCTTTATAGAGAGAAGAGGCCAAACATTACAATCAATGGCACGAACTATGATGTCTGATTCAGGATTACCTGACAATTTATGGGGAGAAGCAATAATGTGTGGTAATCATATATTAAATAATGTTGTTAATTCAACAACAGGTGAATTACCATTCACACTGTGGCATGGTACAAAACCTGATTTAAGTTACATGCACACATTTGGAGCACCAGCATGGGTGCATATCCCTACACAACTTAGACAAAAAGGACAACATAGAGCTAAAAGATTATATTTTGTAGGATATACATCTAATCATAGATCTTATAGATTCTGGGAACTAGGTACATCTAGAGTTTACACCAGTGCTAGTGCTAAATTCCTAGAACATGTAGGATGGAATAGATTAGAGCAAGATTTAAATAATGAAGTAATTATTGAACCCTACAAAAGGCAGAAAGATCAGATTAGTTATAAGAAGAGTCCAATTAAAGAAGAAGTCCATGAAGAGCAAATAGGACCAGAACAAGAGGAAACAATTGATCAGGAAGAGTTAGATAATCAAGAAGAGTTAATAAATGAAAGTCCACCTGTAAGTCCTGTAATACCTAGGCGTACTACACGTGTAACTAGACCACCTGATAGGTATCAAGCAAGTATAGTTTGCCAAGTAACTAAAGTTCCAAGTAGTGTAGATGAACTTAGGATGTATCCTGCTAAGGATCAGGAGAATTGGCAAAAGGCAATGGAAAAGGAACTAAATTCATTAAAGGTAATGAAAGTTTATGAAGATGCTAAATTACCTCCAGGAGAAAAATCCATTGGGTGCAAATGGATATTTAAAGTAAAAACTGGAAATGATGGGACTGTTACCCATAAGGCTAGGTTAGGAGCTCAAGGATTTAATCAAACTGCATCTGATTACGATGAAGTTTTTGCACCAAGTCTTAAAGCAACATCTTTAAGAGCAGCATTAGTGTGGGCAGCTAAGAAAAACTATGTCATTAACCATTTAGATGTAGAAACTGCCTATCTACATGCACCATTGCAGCACACTATATATTTAAGAAAACCAGTAGGTATAAAAGACAATAAAGTAAATAGTAATGATTGTTGGAAACTCAAAAAGAGTCTTTACGGGTTGAAACAATCTGGGTTTGAGTGGAACCAATATATTGTGAAAGAGTTAAACAATATAGGTTTTAAATCTGGTTTAGCAGATCCATGTGTGTTTAAAAGAGAAAATAATGGAACGGTGTCATTATTGTTATTATTTACAGATGATATTGCTTTGATAACTAAGACTAATAATGAAGCTAATGAGATTATATCATTATTAGCCAAAAAGATAAAATTAAAGCATTTAGGTGAAATTAAAAAGTATCTAGGATTGACAATTAACAAAACAAAAAATGGTTTTAAGATATCTCAAGAAGATAAAATTTGCCAATTAATTAAAACGTTTAAAATGGAACTTTGTAAACCGGCAAAGACTCCAATGAGTCAGGAAGTTTGCCAAACTGATGATCAAAGTCCCAAATTTGATAAGTCCATATATCAATCTTTGATTGGCAGCTTATCATATATAAGCAATTGGTCTAGGCCAGATATAGCTTATAGTGTAAATCAGCTGGCACGTTTTAATTCAGATCCACATCAATGTCATTGGCAATCACTAAAGAGAATTTTAAGATATCTTAAAGGAACAATGAACCATGCATTGTATATAGAACCAAAGGGTGATTTGAGTCTTAGTGCCTATGCAGATGCAAGTTTTGCAACTGATATAAACACTAAAAAATCAACATCTGGGATGGCTATATTATTTGGTAAAACACTAATAGGGTGGAGGTCAATCAGACAACAGCATATCAGCTTGTCCACGATGGAAGCGGAATTTTCATGTCTGTCATTATTATGCACTGACTTGATTTTGTACAAACAGTTATTATTAGACATGGGTATAACTGTAAAAGATTCCATTATTGTGTACGAGGATAATCAAGCAGCTATAAAGTTAGCTACTAGTATTGCTGTAAAAACTAGATCAAAGCATACTGACTTAAGATACTTAAATGTTAGAGAATCTGTAAAGAATGGGCTAATTAAATTGGAATACTGCATGACAGAAGAAAACATTGCAGACCAATTTACAAAAGCTCAAGGAGTAACTAAGTTTAAAGAAAGTTGTAACAAATATGATTTAAAGATGTAAATAGTTATATTTATTATTATTTCCTAAAAGGGGAGAATGTTAGGGATAACATTGTTTTACCCTAACTGGTTTAGGTAAATAATAATATGTAATCATATTTTGTATGTTAAAGTGTCTGCAACTTTAACTGTGGGATAGTAATTAAGGGAGTGGTTGTGAAAGCACTTTAAAAGAAGCAAGACGACAGCTTGCTATCTCTCTGGCTTTGATGAAACCTGATTACTGCAAGGACACAAGACTGTATTGCTCGAACGGGAGAGAAAACAAAGGACTGGCTTGTAAGTGAATTGACATAGGGTATTCAACACGGACTTTGCTAACTGAATATCCCTGAATGGACTGACTAAATGATACATGACTATTGGACTGTTATTTTGACTATGCTTTGAACTCATAATGGAATAAACTATATATTTGATAGCACAAGCGTATCTGTTATTTTTACTGTATGTTAATAAACATACAAGCTTAGCTCACTCATTTATCTGTGTGCCTATCTGACTAAGCTGCACATTCTTTTTAGCTTGTCTCCCTAACCCTGGTTGGGGAAACCAGGCTTAACAGGCCCTTTCTCAACAGAGGGGAAAGGATTTAACATCACTTATCTCCTATCTACAATACAGTCCTTTCAGCAGTCCCAAGAAGGTTCCACACACACATTTCACTTTAATTCAGGTCACCCCAAAGGTTGAATTCCCAAGTAGCCTCAATGACTCTCAGAAAGCTAACCATCAATCTTCAGAGTGCTAACGATCAAATGATTGCAAAGGATATAAATACCTTCATTCCCCACCATTCAGTCAGAACTGAAGAAGCTTCCTGATTGAGAAATGAAACTTTTTCAAGGAAAACCCAAGAAAGTCCAATTGCCTTTTGAAAAGAACCTTTGGGACAAGGTCTCTAATAGCTTTAAAATACATAATAGCCAATTTTTGAAAGTGCTTAGAAAGTGAAGTGAGTAAACATAATCTTCTTTACAAAGCTCCATTATAGTTGTGAACAAGATGGCCGATCTTTTCATCTCCCAGCACTCAAACCCACAGAAGACCA
This sequence comes from Hydrophis major, assembly GCA_033807585.1. NCBI lineage: Eukaryota > Metazoa > Chordata > Lepidosauria > Squamata > Elapidae > Hydrophis > Hydrophis major. The sequence continues at coordinate 118,236,575 of CM066329.1, forward strand.
CTATCCTGCAGTCTCCTCATGAGAAAGTAGTTGTGTGGAGTACATATGAGCAATCTCCCACTCTCTCCTTACCTGTGCAGGTTCTGAATAACTGGTTGACTCACTGCCATAGTTGTCCACCATGCTTTCATGGACATGTTTTCAGTGTGCCATGACTCCCATCAGAAGTCTGTTACTGTAGTTATTCTTATCAGAGTAGCTTTAGACCAGGGGTCTTCAAACTTGACAGCTTTAAGACTTGTGGACTTCAACTCCCAGAATTCCTCCTTCAATCATGTTAGCTCAGGAATTCTGGGAGGTAAGGTCCACAAGTCTTAAACTTGCCAAGTTTGAAGACCCTTGCTTTAGACCCACACATCGTCTGTTTCTTAATCTAATCTACTCTACAGGACTGAGACTGTGTGAATATTCTATGTCTCATGGTGGGGGCATCTTTAGAGGGCCAGTCACAATCTGAGTTCCAATTGACCCTCTCCAGCTGGTAATGGAACTTTAGTGCCTGAGAACAAAATTTTGTTTCCTGAGCTATTTTCCTCCTGCTGTCCTTTTTTTCCATAAGGGGAATTATGACCTAATGTTAGCAACAAAACCTGGAATAACTATTAGAGCTTTATTCTTATGATTTCTATGCGACTTGCCAACCGCCTTCTTCAGATCCTTGCTCGCATCCTGTCCTAGGATAGACTGAGCTTTCAGGCTGCCTCTCTTATGTTAGGTTTGTGTGTCATTGCTTTCTAATTTCAGGCAGTTCCCCATGAGATCTATATTTATGCTCTGATGTAATTCTTCTGTCAATCCTATTCAGTTCATCAAGATGCTATTGGCACATTGCAGAAAGTAACAACTTATTAAGTTGTCATCCATACTTACACTTGGCCTAATCATTCATCTCAGCACTGAGCTAAATATACTTCACCCCTTGATCATCAACATAATATAGCATGGGTGGAATCTGTTATGGACCCTAAAGAAAATGTTCCCCGCTTCCATTTTCATCATGCAGATTTCAATCTCATGTCTGTTAAATGGTAACTGGGAGCACACATTTATTCCAAGTCTGTATTGGCACAGCCTTTGCCACTGGAGTATTTACAATGTCATAAGCAATCCTGTGTTTAATTTCATTAAGCAACCACTGAAGAGCCCTTGTTAGCTCTGAGCATTCCTGTGGAGCCAGAATTAATGATGCTTTTAATAGTTGCATAACTTCGTCTGCCCAACTGAGCAGTGACCTTCATTCTTCTTTATGGGGAGTACAGGAGGCTGCTTCTTACTAGGTTAGTCTATTGGTCCATCTTGCTGGCTACTGCCTGCTCAGATGGGCCGTGGCTTGCTCAGGTGCCAGCCAGAAATCTTTCCTGGCATCTGACCCACTCGATGGGAGGTGCCTGGCTGTGTGCGTGCCACATGTGGGTTCCCCCTCTAGGCCACACTCTATTAACCAGGCAGAGCTAATCAGGAGGGAGTATTTTATCAACATAAATTATGCATGGGAGAATGCAGCAACATAGATAGAGATTACTGAAGTGATGTGTGTTAGGTAATGCTGGAAGCTCCAAGAGAAGTTTTAACCTGGGAGAATATGGTGGCTGTCTGAATAGCCTATGCACCTTGAAGTTGGAAGCTATGTCAGAACTTGTGGCATGGGGAGTTCGTAATTAATTCAAGGAATATCAGAGCTGATTATCCCCTTATTTAATCAAATCATACCATGTAGCCTTAAGAAAAGATTATCGCATAAAGAAAAAGCCAATGCCCACTTTGCTTCTAGTCTATGATATCAAGATACTTTCTTTCTGAAAGCAGTTTAAAGCTAAATAATACATTCCACCCAAGGTGAAATAGTAGGACTAAGAGTTGCTGAGAAGTATCACTTGTGTCAAAGAGAGATGTTAATCCTTAGTAAGTGCAAAGAGAGCCACTGTGGGGTAGTGGTTAAGGAGTTGAAGTAGAAATGGTAGCGTCAGATTTTAGTCTTTCTTTAGGCAGGATATCCTTATAAAGGTCCATCCTTCTCAGCCCGAATTACAGTCAGGTTCTGGAACAAGCTGGCTGAGAAACAAAACCCCACAGTGGATCATGCACTTCACTGTAAGAACTAGGTGATCACAGGGCAAAAGCTAAGTGGATCCTGAAGCCATGTGGGACACACATATATGAACTCCCACAATTCTTTGCAGTTGCAGAAAGCTTCACTCTCCAAGATTTCTTGAAAGGAAGCCATGAGGATTTAAAACAGGTGCATATAACCAGAATAGAAACTAACCTTCTAGGAGACTAACTAATATTCTAGGAGACAGGTTGATGTTTATTCAGTGAAAGAATAAATAAGTAATAAATCAATAATAAATAAGAGATCCTCCTGATGACTGAACTCTTTCATCAGCTTCTGAACATAATGCCTGCCAAATGCCTGCATGAAGAAGCTGATGTAAGATTTACAAAATTGCACCGAAGTTGCAATTGTTTTGCTGTGAATATGCTTCCTTTCTTTTATCTGTAAAGGTAATGTAAAGTAAAGGTAGTTTGAATTTCCAGGGTTCTCTCATAAAAAAACCCACATACACTTTGACCTACGACCTGGAATTCTAAGGGAAATAAATCAGGTAACGTGTTTCCAAGTCTTCCTTCAGAAAACACCAGTAACTTCTATGGAGAAGTCAGAGATCTGGTATCTACAATAATCTTGATCGTCTTCAATCCCATTTAGTGTTTACACAGCTGCAGCATTGCCGATTCCAGGTTCTCACTGGGATCATTTGTATAAAACAATTTTAAATGGATTTGAGATTGTAAATAAGATATCAATGGGAGGAATATATTACAGCAGGTCACTGAGTTGCGTAGCCTTGAACATCATCCTAGAGCTGGATGCCTGGTGCAGGGAAAGGCATGTTCTGCCAGTCAGCTCCAATAAAAAGGGTGTGCTTGGTAATCACAAGAGCAAGTCCAAGAGAGAATTGTTGTTCATTCGGTAATAGGAGCTAACTAGAAGGTTATTGCTGAAAGTGTGGTGGAAATGTAAACATGAATTCAGTGAAATGTAGGGAAGGGGCCATTGTTCAATGGGAGCTCACATGCTTTGTAAGAAGTAGCTTGCAGGTTTAATCTCTGTTGCTAGAGATAAGGCTGAGAGAGGATTTAAGTCGATCCTCTAGAGCAGGGGTCCCCAACTTTGGCAACTTTAAGACTTGTGGACTTCAACTTGTGGACTTCAAAGCTGGCTGAGGAATTCTGGGAGTTGAAGTCCACAAAATTTAAAGTTGCCAAAGTTGGATACTCTGGAGCAGGAGTCCCCAACCCCTTGGCCATGGCCGATTTGGAGGTGGGATGTGTGAGTGGCTGGCCGGAGTTCATGCGCACAGCTCAACTTGCATGAGTAGCAGGTTGGCAGACACACACGTGCCTGTACACTGGCCTGCCACTTGTGCAAGGGCTGTGTGTGCACATGTGCATGGGCCAGCCTGCCACTTTCATGGCCCAGTTCCCCTCTCCCTCCACATCCAGGCTGCCAAGCCACAAAGATTGGGAACCACTGCTCTAGAGCAGTCTAGCTCACCTTTACAACTTTAAGCTGTGTGGACCTCAACTCCCAGAATTCCCAGTCAGCATGGAAGTTCTGGGAGTAGAAGTTGACACTTCTTAAAGTTGCCAAGATTGAGAACTACTACTCTGGAGAGCAAATGCTGTTGCAGGAACATAAAAGGCCAGTGATTTATATAGTCTAATGTTATCTTCTCCAACAATGAGCATCACGTGGCCCAAGCAATACAACATTTCCCTAGTTATATTCCCAGCAAAGATTACTTGGAAGCTTCTTATCTTTGAAAATAATCTGTAGCCTTCATAATCAGTAAAATTGTCTTCCATGTATTTAAAGTTGTCCATCTTCAAGTAGAAAACCCCATATTAAGTACAAGTTATGCAAAGTGTTTCCATCTGTCTGTCCTGACTCTGGTAACACTGAGTTTCATTTAATTGATATTAGTTCTATGAGACAGAACAGAACCCATTCTGCTTTCTTGTTGCCAATCATTTTTATTTATTTTTTATATATATACTCCCTTCGTCACCTGTTTTTCTCTTACCAATATTCCTGGTTTGGTGCAGTAGTTAAAGCACCAGACAAAAACTGAAAACTGAATGTTAGTCCTGCCTTAAGGACAAAGCCAGCTGGGAAAAGTCCTTTCCATTTGCAAAGTAACATATTGCATGATTTATCACCTATAATTTATCACCTACTGTACATTTTAGGTGATAAATTATAGGTGGGCTTAGTTGTTTCTTAGCTATACAGGTGGGAGTTATAAACATAGGAAAAATCTCATGAATACGCACTTTCAAAATATCCTTCCATTTTTGTGCCTAAAGTAGTGCTGCTGCCATCAACATACATAACATCAAAGTTCCATTTTTTTCCCCAAGTAATTTTTCCCCAAAAAAAAGTTTCTGCTTTTATCTTTATATTCACTTTAAGAATCTTCTATATTAGAATATGCACCCTACTCCAATATTTCTTTGCTTCATCACATGTCCACCATAAATGGTAAAAGATCCCTGCTTTATATTTGCATTTCCAACATTCATTGGAAATACCTTTATACATTCTGGATAACTTGTCTCGTGTTAAAATACATCATCTAATAGAAATTTTCTTTTAAATTATAATTTAATGTAAATTATAAATCTTTTGTCCACATATCACCTTTTTTTTTCTTTTTCCCCCTTCTTTTCCACACTTCTTTCTTCCCTTTCCCCCTTTTGTTTCCTACTTTTTGTATTTTATGTTGTAAACTAATAAAACTGTAAAACCAAGAGTTGGTGAGCCTCCAAAGGCATGCCGGGAGACAGATGGAGTGTACCAATAAAGGAAGAACATCACAGACAGCTGCTTTGTCTTATGCACTGTTCTCTCTCCTCTACTTTCTGGAATAGAATCTGGAAATTCTCAGGCATCCAAGTCATAGTTGTCTCAAAGGTGCTTCCCCCCACCCTCCAAAAAGGCAACTGGACTGGGTTTTTTTTTTCCTTGAGGAAGAAGAAAAAGTTGTTTTGCTTCACATCCAGGAAGCTTCATCGGTTCTGGTAGGATGGTTGGGTCATATTCAATTTCTTTCAATTTTCCTATTTCCTTGAACCTTCCAACCCCCCCCTCCCCCAATCCTGTCAAAACTAATCCTTCCATCGCCCCCACCATTCTGCTAGAACTGGTGAAGCTTCTTGGATGAGAAGCAAGACATCTTTTTCTTTTTCCTCAAGGAAAAAAACAACCCAGTTGCTTTTTGGGGGGGGATGGGGAGAGCACCTTTGAGGTTTCTAGAATAGTGTATCACTTCTCTTGGCCATTTCAGACCTACAGAAAATAGAATTCTTGCCCTCATGTTTTATAACAAGATTTGCAGTGCAGAATTGTAATGGTGATATAGCAAATAAAGCGTCAACCCAATTTGGGTTTCTTTATTCCCTAACACTTCTCCAGCTCAATACCTTTGAACAGAGTAGTCAGACTCCCACCTATCAAGCCAGCCATTTTTTACATCAGTTTAGAAATGGGAGTCACAAAGGGACATTCAAGCTTTTTGTCTGTCTGGACAATTATCAAAAGGCTTGTGAGTGACTATCACTTATATGGTCTCAGTTATTTGTAAAAGTGATGGGTGGAAGAAGAACAGCTAAAGCTGCAAAAAAGCACAAAGTCTCAAAAAAAGCCAATTTTAGGAACAATCTTTTCCTCTCTTCAAATAGTTACTGATGAATAGAAGTCATGATTTTAGAAGAGACCAGAATTTTCTCCAATAGGTTTTTTTTTAAATCATCCCAGTTGATGGCTAGTGCTTCAAAAGAAGTTAAAAATTTTAACTTCAAAAGTTAAAAATTAATCAGAAATATATATATAGAGAGAGATAAATAAATAGATATAGATATCCCACTATTGTATAATTTATTCTTCACCTTGGCTTGATGTTGTTTTTTAAAAGATTGGATTTAATAAAAATAAAAAGGCACATAACAGCAAGAAGTAACAAGCTGAAAGACATATTAAAAGAGGCCTTCTGCATAAGGGAAAATGAAAAGATGTAAATTTGAAAAATGTTCTGAACAGCATTTGCCTCATACATACATATGTGTGTAAGTACAGTATGTATGCATGCATCAGAGTTCTGAACAGCATTTATTACATATGCATATACATGAGAGAGAAAGAGTGAGAATACACATAGTGGCTGCCATCTTGATTTTCTCCCTCCTCCCGGCAGATCCATCTGCATGTTATGATCATCCATTCCTGTTTTCTGTTCACTGAACAAAGATCTACTTTTCATATGATTGCTGAGTTTGCTCTGAAGTGTCTGTTAAAGGCCTTTTAAAAATCTAAGTAAATAATGCATTACCTCTATCACATAGTTATTAGTACTCACACAGAATGCTGAAAGGTTGGTGAGAGAAAGATGACTATTGCAAACATGTCAATTCTTTCCAATGGAAAATATTAATCTTTCTATATTATTTATTTTTAATAATATTTTCCATCCGTTTCAAACAGAACAGATGGCAAGTGAACTTGGAATTTCTTAGTATCTGTTTTTTTAAACTAATATTACATTGTCTACTGAACTAAGAAATTTTTAAAAAGAAGATTAACGATTTCACATGTTTATTCCTTAAGTACCACTCATATGGATGCTCTCTGGAACTGGTGTGTCTGATTTGAAATACAGCTGATTTTTTTTTTATCATTATTTCCTTCCTTTCCACAAATGCTAATGCCAACAGATTTGCAAAGAATGCCCAGAATCAGCACTCTCCAAGCTGTTTAATGATAGAACCCTTGCCTACTATTGAAAAAAAACATTTTCATCCTCACTTTCATCTTCTAGAAAAGAATTTAAAGTAATTTCATAGTTTTCCTGCAGTGCCATAATCCTTATGGTTGTCATCTCTCTTATAATTAGCAAAGAGTCAAAAACCTATGTAGGAGAAATGGGTGAGGGGTATTAATTGTAAAAAAAAAAAACCACCTGTAAATGGTACACAAATGCTCCTATTTCAGTAGCTGCATAGATACTGCAGCAGCAAACCTGAAAAGAGAAGCTGTGAATGACTGCAAAAATGATATGGTAATGTAACCCCTTCCAGATGCCTTTTTGAGTGGCTGTGATTATGGCTGTGCTTTATTATAGTGATGGGATGCAGATCGAAGGAAGATCAGTCTTCAGCAAAACAACTACAGATGAGAGGACATTGGAAGCTGTTCTATATCCTCTGCTTCACTGAGAAATGGCTAAACTGTGCCTTTCAGCTGGGGAGAGTCAGGGCAAGAATGGGAATGCTGTGTAGACCAGTATTTCCCAACCTTGTCAACTTGAAGAGGTATGGACTTTAACTCCCAGAATTCCCTAACAAGCATGCTGCCTGGAGAATTCTGGGAGTTGAAGTCCAGACCTCTTCAAGTTGCCTAGATTGAGAAAGACTGCTGTAGATCATTCCCACTGGATGCAATGAACACTTTACAATAAGGGTGCCGACCACTTGAATGATTTAAATTTTAAAAGGTAACGATGATGTAAGTTTGTTAGGGAAAATGATGGGGATAGAAGGGAAACAATACAAACATCTGGATGGGATGTGGTTCCCTTGAAACATCAGTGAGCAAGGTATCTGCCCTACATCCTCTACACAGTAAATTTAAAAAGAAATAATCAATTCAGCTAGCACGCAAACTTTTTACCCTTTTTAGGTGCTTTCCAATTATTTCCTTTTGATGCAATTAAAGAATTGCTACTACCAATTTAAGCAGTTAAATTACTACCAGTTATAACTACTAGCAGTTAAATTACTACTAGTATACACATATACACACACATATACTTGTATATGTATATATATGTGTGTGTGTGTGCACATTTGTATACATAAACATGTGTGTAACTATTTGTGTAACTGTTTGTGTATACAGACAGACACACCCATACACATCCTCTCTCTTTCTCTCTCATTCATCATCTTCAGGCTTGGTCTTCAGCTCTGTGCTTCAAGAAGCACAGAGCTGAAGACCAAGCCTGAAGATGATGAATGAGACTTCATTGAAATGTTGCCTAGATACTTCCAATCTTACGTGGGAGAAAACCCAAATAACCAAAGATCCACAAACAAATATCCGCGAGAACCTCAGAAAACATATATATATATATATATATATATATATATATATATATATATATATATATATATATATATATATATATATATATGTATATATATATTCATATGTATATATATAAATTCATATGTATATATATATATTCATATATATATTCATATATATATATATATATATATATATATATATATATATTCATATATATATATATATATTCATATATATATACATATATATGACGGCTATCATTAGTTAGGAAGCTGGGTTTCATCTGGGTGCCTGGTTGGGGTGTGTTTGAGCTGGAGGTATCAGGGGGGATCTGTTTGTGCCCAGGTGTTTGCCTGGCTTGTGGCGTGGATATTTTTTTGTTTGTGAGTGCAGGCTTCCAAAAGATTGACAGCCTGGTGGAATCATCTCTTCTGTTCATGCTTTCGGGTCTTTTTTCAATCTCTATGGCTTCTCTGATAATTCTGTGGCTAGATGAAACCCAGCTTCCTAACTAATGATAGCCATCCATTTACCCGAAGCCAAGCTGCACTAAAGGCCTCCAATAAAGTAACACAATGTTGCCAGCCAATCAAGATACAAAAAGAGCCAAAAAACAGACAGAAGATTTCAGAAACACCAATCAAGCAGAACACAGCAAACTCCAAGACCAATAAACACAGACCAAGACTCCCAACCAATCAGGAGGAAGAAAAAACCATTCTGGCACAGTAATAGGCTGCCCCAAATTTAAATCTGAAACCACTGTAAAAGTCTGACTCACAGATGAACACTATACAGAAGCCTGATGATGGCAGATGAGATTCTGCTGAAACGTTGCTACAACTTTAAAAGCACAACTACTATGACGTGGGAAAATACCCAAACTAAGCTGAATGCCATACATGTAAGTCCCCGCGAAAACTTAAGAATATATAATATATATATATATGGTATTCAGCTTTCTTCAGGTATTTTCCCACGTCATTATAGTTGTGCTTTTAAAGTTGTAGCAACGTTTCGGCAGAATCTCATCTGCCATCATCAAGCTTCTGTATTTTTTTTTCACAAATTTTATTAATTTTACAAGAACAATACACAAACAATCAAGGCATAACAGCTTACAAATTATTTTCTAAAAAAAAATAGTTAAAGAAGAAAACCAATAGAACATACAAAATAATTCCAAATTATAATATCAATATTTACATTATCTATTTAACTTCATATCTTATCCCAACTTCTCCTTTTCATTCTAATTATCTAAGTTATTTCTTGCTAATTAAAATTTTATTGCCTTTTATCAACATACAAAATACAAAACATAGAAAACAAAACAAAGCTTAAAACATCTTTTCTGAAGGCTGCTTGATCCCGAGTTAAAATTCTTCACACAGACAAAATTCAAACATCATATTCATTTTATATATCCTTCCATATCTTATTACCATTTTCAATATCATTCTTTGTCTGTTCTATTTCCAGCTATCCATTCATCTTTTTTCTTTTAATATACTTCTCCTATACACTAATTGGAGTGATGCCTTTAACTCATTGTCCTAACTTAAAATTACTTCATATAACACTTAATTTATCTTGGGATTCTGTTTAGTACATTCTAAAATTACACAATAAATTTTATAAGAAAGGTCAATAACTAAAAAAAAAAAACCTATATAACCTATATAACCACATATCATTTAAAAAGAAAAAAAAAACTAATCATATATATTAATACTCATTTATATCTTAAACATTCTACTCTAAATACACATATAAAAACACAATCTTATGTACCTTCCAGAATCCCCACTCTTTTTTTCCCAATTAGATTCACCCATTGTCTCTAAATAAGCTTTTTTTCTTTAAATCTTGCTTCCCACCATTGAGGCTTCTCCTCTCCCCCTTTCTCTCTTGCTTATTCTTCTCCTTGCCCTTTTTATCCCTTTGTCTCTCCTCCTCCCTTTTCTTACTCCCTTTCCATTGCTTTCTTACCTTGCATCCACCTTTCCTCTCATTTTTCTCTTTTTTGGTTGTTTTTTCAAACCTTAAAATCCCCTTTTTCTTATCCTCTTTCTCCTCCTCCCCGGAAAAAACCCATTGTTCATCAAAGATGGCTTCTTCTTTCTCTTCTTCTTTATCCCAGTCATTCTGCTGCATAGTCAGCTTTTCATAAGTGCATAACGCCATTTCTAAAAATTGAAATAGAGTGCCCAAAATATCTTTTCCATCTTGTTCTTCCTTTTTATATTTTTGATATTCAGTCTTTAGTTCATCCACAAGTGATGCCATCATGAAAAGAGAAACTTTTCCCAAAACAACCACCCGAGTATTTTTAATCAAAGATAATTCAAAAAAAAGTTCCAAAAATTAATACTTTTTTTTCCTTCTTCTACTTCTCTTTCTGGGGTTACTGTTTAATCAAAGAGGTCCAATTACCATATATCTTTCTTTGGGATTCTAGGCAATCTCCTCCTTTTTCAGCTTCTGTTCCAATATTTTTTTTTCCTCTCCCTTCCCACTTACAAGAACAATTTTTTTTTAAATGATCAGAAATCCATACCTCCAATAAGGGTTTTCCGATTTCTTAAATTATTAAATCCAATGTCCAAAGTGTCTTTTGTCCCTTGGCTTCAACTTTCAAAATAATTCACCTTCAGTGCCCAAATAAATTTCACATCTTCATCTGCTGCTTCTATGGGGTGGGAGAGTGAAGAAAAAAAAAGTTTCCCTTTAACAGCTTTCTCCGCCGCTTTCCGATCTTCTTAGGGATACAATGTATCCTCCGGCAATTCAGACAGCTCAATTCCAGAGAGTTTAAGAGATGTTGATTGAGCCAGCTCAGCCAGCACTTTCACTTTTCTTGCTTCCTCCAGCACAATCTTACCCGATTGCTGGCTTCTTCGTGGCGGCCATTACTGACCGCCACTCCACCACCTTGGGAAAAAGGGGTTTTTCTGGACAAGGTGGGGGTCTGCGACACCCCCAACCCCCTGTCCCCCCCTCTCTTCGGCTGCCTCTACAGGGGAGCCATATCCCCCTGACCCATTTGGATCGGGGGCACCTCGGTGGCAAGCGCAGCAGGAATCGCGAACAGTCGCAAATTCCTGCTGCCACTGAAGCCACACGGAACCGGAAACCCATCAGGCTTCTGTATTGTGTTCGTCTGACGAACACAATACGAAGCCTGATGATGGTAGATGAGATTGTACCGAAACGTTGCTACAACTTTAAAAGCACAACTATAATGACATGGGAAAATACCCAAACAAAGCTGAATACCATACATTTAAGTACCCACAAAAACTTAAGAAAACATATGTATATATATATATGTATATGTATGTATATGTATATGGGCAACCTTTCAATTCTAGCAGAAATCTTTGTGCCTTAAGTAGCTTCCTTACCAGTCTTTGTTAATAAGGCAAATAACCAGTTATCATACAGATGTGGTTATGGCCTACTATGTTATTGGCACAATAATGTGGACCTTAGGGCATTAGCATCATTTGAATATTCTGTTAATTTCATAGGAAAATTGTGTAGTAATATAAAACCAACAATTCATGAATTACATTGATACAGAGCTGTTCTATTAACTTACTCATACAAATGTTCCTTGTGCAAATATATTATTCTTGCTGACATGTTGTATATTGTTATACTGTGAACTTTTATGGAAACTTCCTTGATTTACACTAGTAAACCACTGTGACCTCACCACACATTTCATGCTCCTCATATTGTGATCGTGGCTGGTCACAAGCTGGCCATAGAAAGGAAACATGCTAAATGTCTTTTAGTTTTAATTTTTTAAATAAAAAGCTACATAAGGAAAGGATGTGGGGTAGAAATTTAGGGTTGAGTTTGTGAAATATAATACTTAAAAACTGTGCTGGATTAAAGTGCTTTTGGTTCACAATTCTTTTCTAATAATAATCAGGATGACATTGCACTAGCAGATTTGTGTGCAGGTTCCCTAGAAATAAAAATACTGCAACCCTGGAAACACAACCTTTGAATAATAGCTGTGGCTCTTTTTAAAGGTATCTAAATCAGTGACCATGAAATATCCGCATATTTTGGCTGCTGTTAAAGGAAAAAGATTGATTCAGCCACAGTCAATGTTCATATTTCATTTTATTTAGAGACATGCAAATTAAAATTACCCATTATGCAGGATAGGGATTGAATACTTACGTTTATTTACTCTTAAATTAACTGAAGCAATCACCAGGATTCCTGGTATATTCAGTGCTAAATGCCACATGTAGCATATTTGAGATGAAAAGTTGCAAATAATGTCTTCATAGCTGAGTGGTTCTTCATAGCTGGGTGGTCCATCTCAATTTATTGTGAGATCAATGTTTAGAAAGGTATGGCATGCATAGAAGTTGTTAAGTCTGGAGCATGGGTGCGAATGATGGAGACAAGCCGGTAGAAACAGTGAACTTCAAACTCTTTATTTACATATTGTGACAGCTCAAACTGGAGGGCTGCTATAGCCTTCCTTATATAGGCAATTTATTAACTATTCAACCAATAGCAAACCTGGAGCGCTAGCTCCGTTAACCAGTGGGAATGGCCTGTTAATGGCCAATCAGATGTTCCTGAACGGGCCAATCCGATCCTGCCATTAACAGCCAATCAGAAGTGCAGGGCCAGAACCCTGCACTTGACTTCAAGCTTAAGATAACTTTATTGGTATTATTCATTCACAACACCCCTTTCCCCCGGCTTCTGCCCACGGGACGCGGTTACATTGTCCTTTAGGTAGGACAGCTGTTTTGTTAGTCTTTTCGATTTTCGCAAAGTGCCTGGAGGTTGGCTGCACTTCTGCTGAGGTAGATCATTGTTTATCGGTAGGGGTGCCTCTGGTTCCGAGTTTGCGTTCCCATCGTCACCAATATCACTGACCACTCCCTGAGGTGAACTCACTCCGGTCCCTGGTTCCTGTTCCTGCGTTTCAGTCCCATTATCGGTTTCTTCAAAAAGGTTTCCCTCGAATTGCGATTCACTTTCCTCTGTATCTCCCCCCCCCCTCAGTTTGGTCATAAGGGAGTTCGGAAGTGCGCGACGGTAGCTGCGATCATAGTTGATCTATGTGGCGCTTCCAAAGTCTGTCGTCAGGGCACTGAACGAGGTATGATCTTGGGCTGGTTACGCGGATTACGGTCGCTTCTACCCACAGTGGATCACCCGGTAAGTTTTTAGCGAATACTAAATCGCCTACCTGAAAGGTACGGCATCGGCCGCTGGATCCGAGTGGTTTTTCCAGTTCGTAGGCTGGGTGTAACCGATTGAGGTGGGAGCGGAGCTTTCGTCCCATTAGCAGCTCGGCAGGAGTTCTGTTGGTGACGCTGTGAGGTGTGATATGCTGTAGGAAAAGGATCCGGTTGATTTTCTCGTCGATGTTGTCGTAGTCAGTCTTTTGGAGAGTCTTTTTGACGAATTGTACCATGCGCTCAGCCCTACCGTTGGCAGCAGGGTGTGCAGGTGAAGTGAGCGCATGTCGGATACCGCGGTCAGCCAGGTACTGCTCAAAAGACAGCGCGGTAAACTGGGGCCCGTTGTCGGATACCAGAACGTCTGGTAATCCGTGGGTTGCAAACAGTCTTTCCAGTCTTTTGATGACCACGTCAGTGGTCGTGTTGCTCATTCGGTGAATCTCGAGCCAATTCGAGTAGGCGTCGATGGTTAGTCAAAATGTGTGGCCTTTTGTCGGCCCGGCAAAGTCCAGATGGATGCGGGAGCAAGGTCCCTGTGGCGTCTCCCATTCGGTTGGGGTTTCCTTTGGTGGAGCGTTGCTTACTTCTTGGCATCTCCTGAAAGTTTTAACCCACGATTCGATTTGTCTATCGATGCCTGGCCACCATGCGTAGCTTTGTGCGAGGCCTTTCATACGCACGATGCCAGGGTGGCCATCGTGCAAGGTTCTTAGCAATGTCTGTTTGAGTCGTTCTGGGATAACGACTCTATTGCCCCAGATGACACAGCCCTTCTGCGAGAACAACTCCGTTTGACGACTTTTGAATGGTGCAAAGTCGTCTGGTACTTGGTCCAATGGCCATCCGCGTTCCACCCATGTGAGAACTCGTGCTAAGATGGGGTCACGTTTTGTTTCTCTCGCGATGTCATGGGCAATTAATGGCGGCGTGTGGAGTGTCTCGATGTGCAACGCTGTCATGGTTGATGCAGGATCGTTGATAGTTTCGGGGAGCGGTGTATGGCTCAGCGCGTCGGCGTGGGGAATGGCTTTACCGGGACGATATTGTAGCCGATAATTGTAGGCAGCCAAGAATTCTGACCAGCGGGTCATTCTGGGAGAAAGTATGTAGGGAGTTGGCTTGTCCCCAGCGATGATCCCCAGCAATGGTTTGTGGTCAGTTACAATGGTGAAAACCTGGCCATACACGTACTCATGAAATCTTTTAACCACTGATACAATCGCCAGGGCTTCTTTATCGATCTGGCTGTAATTTCGCTCGGTTTTCGAGAGCGTCTTTGAGAAGTAAGTAACAGGGGCTTCGTTACTGTTAGGTAACACATGGCTCAAAATGGCACCCACTCCAAAAGGCGATGCATCACATGTAATGTTTATTGGCAAAGTCTCATTGTACTGCATTAGTACGGCGTCCGAAGTCAGTAGTTTTTTCACATTACGGAACGCCTGCTCTTCTTTGTGACCCCATACCCAAATTGATTTTTTATCTAATAGACGATGTAAAGGTTCAGCGACAGTCGCCTTGTGCGGCAAGAATACATTATAAAAATTGATGAGGCCTAAGAACGCCTGGAGGTCGGTCTTGTTCTGGGGTCTGGGAGCATTTTTTATTGCTCTTAATTTGCTATTGGTAGGGTGAATACCCTGACTGTCAATTAAGTACCCTAAGAATTCAACACAATCGGAACACAGTTTGCACTTATTTCTTTTGACTTTCAAGCCTGCTTCCTGAAATTTTCGTAATACCAGTCTTAAATGCTCCCGTAAGATTTTTGGAGTGGGGGTGGCAATGAGCACATCATCAAAATAGGGGACAACGCCCTTGATCCCCTGCAATAGTCTCTCCATTAGGCTCTGAAAGATCCCCGGGGCCACATTGACTCCAAATTGAAGCCGTGTACACTTAAAGGCACCTTGGTGTGTTACGATAGTCTGTGCCTGTGCCGTTTTTTCATCAACTGGCAGTTGCTGATAAGCCTGAGTCTAGTTTAGCGAAGACTTTTCTGCCCCCCAGGGAGTGGAGGAGGTGTTGTACCACCAGCACCGGATATGGGTTCTGTTGCAGGGCGTGGTTTAGGGTGGCTCAGTAGTCCCCACAAATTCTAATGGAACCGTCCGGCTTAATTGGTGTCACAATCGGCGTTTCCCATGGGGAGTGGTCAGTTGGCTTTAACACTCCCTGGGCAATCAACTTATCAAGCTGCTCGTCATTTTTGGCTTTAGAGCAAACGGAACTCGACGAGGCTTAAGGCAGATGGGAGCTATCTTTGGATTAAGGCTAAAGGATATCGGGGTCCCCTTGTACTCGCTTAGCTTTTCCTCGAAGACGTCCCTGAATTCGTGGGCGAGGTCTTCCTCCCAGTCACTGCTGCCGATTCGGTTAATTCCAGCCACTTCAATGCCGAGTGGTGCGAACCATTGCAGGCCTAACAGACTAGGCTGGTCCTTATTGATCACCATCAGGGGTAAGTATGCCGTGCGGTTCTTGAATGCAACCCAGACTTGACTGGATCCTGCAACTGGAATTCAGTTCCCCTGGTAGTCCTTTAACACGAGCCGTTGGAACTGAAGGTCTTGGCACTGGATAGTGGGGATGAATTGCTTGAGGGTCTTCCATGAGACCATTGAAAGAGACAATCCTGAGTCAACTTCCATTTGGCAGGGTCGATTTTCAATGTTCACATTGACCTGAATTTTTTTAGCGTCTAGTGAAGAGACATGGCCAATAGTGAGTGTTTGGTGGGCCTCTTTCCGTCTTGCTAGACGATTCACGGGTTGGTTTCTGTAGGTGTGGTTTACTGGTTCTCGCCTTACTCTCAAATAGTGGGGCGCGCCCCCCTGGGGGGGCGCGAGGCTCCGTCAAGGGGGGCGCGTTTGACCTCAGAGAACATGCTTTTTTATTTTGATTTTTTTACTGTCCTAGAATAAAGTGCAATTGCACTTCCACTACATTAGGGGGCAGTGGCGTTCTCATTGGCAGAGTGTGCGCAGGGAGCATTCGCTCGGTGATGTAGGAGTTTTGTTTGCACTAAGCATGCGGGCTTTGCACACAGCACAGAGTTTGAGTATGAAGTGTAGACACGAAGTGTAGCTTACCCTCAAGTGACACCATGAAAAAATATTTAACAGGGATGAGAAGACAGGCGGAGAGAGACGGAGATAAAGAGACAAACAAAAATCTCCCAAAAGCTATTTATAGTCACGCGGGGGCGCGAGATGTTTTATTCTTACTAGGGGGGGCATGACAGAAAATAATTGAGAAGCACTGCCTTTCAGGGTGATTCCCTGTCGATTGGTGGAAGTTGGTTCCTTTCGAGGTCTGGCTGGGTCCGAGGAGGCTTCTGCAGACCCGTCCAATGTGACCTCGTTTCCCGCACTCGTGGCAGAGCGCGTCACGGAATTTGCAGTTGGAGCAGTAATGATTGGCCCCGCAGCCAGCGCACAGTTGTTGGGACTTCGGGTAACGGTCCCGATCGGACCGCAGGCGATGGACTTCTTCGTTGCTGTCTGATGACGAAGAGAGGTCCTCATGGTGGGCCGTCTGCAGCTGCCCTTCTGCGTTAGGTGAAACTTCGCCGGCCGGTGGGTGTGCTGGAGCGCAATTTCGGCGTAGTTGGGCAGCCGACTTCTTGGTCACCTCCGCTGCTGTAGCTTCAGCTATGGCATCTTTAAGGGTGATGTCGCCCTTTGCCATTATTTTGCTCTGTACATTTAGAGCGTCTAGCCCAAGGACTACTCGGTCTCTCAAGGCCTCTTCTAAGTCGGTGAAATCGCAAAGGCCTCCCAAGTTCCGGAGGTCTGCAACAAAATCGACGAAGCTTTCTCCTTTCCGCTGGTTTCTTTGATAGAACTCGTGTCGTCTTATGAGCGTTGGAACGGTTGGTGTATAGTGGGCCCTTAGTAGCGGTTCGAGGACGTCCTAGTCCATGGCCTTCGCTTCCGCCGGTTTCGCTAATGCCTTAGCCATTTTGAATACCGTCAGGCCGCAGTGCGTTAGAAATACCGCCCATTTCTTCCCGGGTGTGGCATCCTTCAGATTATTCGTTTCCAAAAACATTTGAAAACGATCCATGTAGGACTCCCAGTCCTCTTGAGCCTGATCGAACGGAGCGGGTGGTACTACACCGCCGGACATGGTTCCGCCGTTGTGCGCTTCAGCCACGTGTTTAGTTGTCTTAGTTGGCTCTGATGTCATCCAATCCCATCCTCGTTGCCAGTGTTAAGTCTGGAGCATGAGTGCGAATGATGGAGACGAGCCAGTAGAAACAGTGAACTTCAAACTCTTTATTTACATATTGTGACAGCTCAAACTGGAGGGCTGCTATAGCCTTCCTTATATAGGTAATTTATTAACTATTCAATCAATAGCAAACCTGGAGCGCTAGCTCCGTTAACCAGTGGGAATGGCCTGTTAATGGGCAATCAGATGTTCCTGAATGGACCAATCCGATCCTGCCATTAACAGCCAATCAGAAGTGCAGGGCCAGAACCCTGCACTTGATACTTCAAGCTCAAGATAACTTTATTGGTATTATTCATTCACAACAGAAGTAACATGATAATAGGGATAATACCCCAATGTAGGCTGGGCATGGTACACTTATAGCAATTGTGGCATTTTTCATTAAGTGTGACAGATTTGCAGAACAGGATTTTAAAACTGTCTGAATTTAAATTGTTTTTGCTAAATTTAAATTTTGCAAGTCTCATTAGAGCAAGATTCAACAACCCCTTAAAGTGGTAGTTTGTATGATTTTACATAATGTCATAAATCATACACAGAGAGAGATTCAAATGTCATGATATTTCCTGGGAGAGCTCAGAGTTTTTTTTAAGACTTAGTTATCTGATGGGGCACTTCTGAAGGCAAGCCATTTGCTGGTTAATTGTTCTCACTGTTAGAAAATTTCTCCCTAGTTCTAGGTAGCTTCTCTTTGATTAGTTTCAACCCATTCTTCTTGTCTTGCTTTCTGGTGCTTTGAAAAATAGGCTGACCTCCTCTTCTGTGTAGAAGCCCCTCAAATACTGATACATACTCATATACCCCTCAAATACTGACGTATACAGCAACCCAAATACTTTTTGAGGATTTGGAGGGGATGATTTACATTTCTTTCCAGGCTTCGTTAGAATTTTAGAAGATCATTTGAATTAGACCGATTCTTTCCTACCAATAATTAATATCAGCTTCTGGAAAAATACTGCTTGGCATATTTCTGAAATCAATCCACATAGATCATGCTGCTTCTGGTACACATTTCCTTCTCCCCTTTCTGATCTATCTGTCCACATTCTGGTTTAGTGGCTAAATATTAACAGTTTACATCTGCAGGAACATGGCCCAGAGGTCAACAGATGACATCCCAGCAAGGTTTCTGGATCTGAAGCTAGATTGATATGACGCCAGTGTGCAGAACTTTTCTAGGAGAACAGAGATGGGACCAGTTCTTTGGCATAGGCGTTCTAATAGGAAGGTGATACTTCAGCTAAGTGAATTCTCCTGTGTGGCAACTGGCTTTATGAGGCAAGGTAGGAAGCCAGATTGTCTAAGGATACCTTTTTCCTCTCTTTTCTCCAGAAAAAAAAAGGTGCAGAAGAAAGCATATGGGATGATGAGTGTGTAAATACATATCCAAACATTGCATGACTCCTGCTTAACCTTTTGATCTGGCAGCTCTACATGGAGAGATAGTATTACACCATGAGCATTGCTTGCATTGCCACTTTCTGCATCAGAAAAGGGCAATCAATCCTTGTATCACTTATCTCCTGATTCAGTGCAAATATAGATATCGGAAGGGCAAAATAACAAAATGTTTGAAGTATGTACAGAATCGATAACTTTGACAATTGTAGACAGCTCCTTGCAAACAGGATTGTCTTTGTTAGTATTTTTCCATTTTCAATGAATAGCTGTTACCCTGAGTCTTTTTCTCTTGTGCATATCTAAGGAAAACTATCATACAAATCCATTTAAGGGTTCAAAGATCAGATTTTTTACACAGTTTTCCAAGGTTTTTTTCTCCTAGTTTTATTCACTAATTGAGATCAACATGAAGCAAGTTCAGTCAATCTTAATTTCACTTCTCTGGATTAGTTTTACTGAATAATTCTTCCCTTCCAGCACAGTTGCCTGTGCTAAAGTATAAGGGATATATGCATTTTCCCCTGCACTTTCACATCTACCTCAAAGCCATTTTAAGTATGAATCTCTTTGGAAGTTGTAATAAGATCCAGTATCTGCAGGAAATCTCTCCTCACTCCTTCCCCAAAATTGGTTGATCAGATTGTATTAATGGAATTGCTGAAGTCCTGATGTTCACCTATTCATTTTTACAAATGGTTTATTTTCACCCCTGCCCACTTCCAATGCTCATATTGAATACTTTGGAACGCAGGTTTGTAGCCCATGCCATAATAAACATAGCCTCTCAGATAGGTTCAGTATGATATTATTCTTTTTATCGCCCCAGGATGGACATTTTGGGGAAAGTTGTTAGACAAATATGTACAAGAGCATCTAGATAAATGTATGGATTATGTTTGTTGAGAATATTTTTTTTTTATGAAGAAGACATAAAGACCGTCTGTCCCCACACCCTATTTATGACTTGAGTTACCAAAGGATGGAATCTGCAAGTAGAATCAAGAGACAATCAAGTGTCAACATCTTGTCAACATCTTAAAGATATCTTATTCAAATTTAGATTAGATGACATTTTCTGGAAACTTTAGACTTGTCAACAGGCCTATGATTATATTGTTATGAATACGGGAGAAAGATAATTCAGAAATATTGTGAATTCACTTCAAAAATCATGGAAAAGTTTGGAGAAAAGATGAGTGGTGGCCTGGCTTCTGAGACAAGGCATGTAATTTATCAAATTATCAAAATGAAAATCTATTTTGTAATCCTTCAGTGAAAATCCTTAGTTATCCATAATACTGTTAATTTCAGAAAACACAGTTAGGGCTCAAGAGTATGAATCTTTCCAATGTGAACTAATGTAGAGAGGGACAGCTGAAGAGCAATTTTAGCCTGTGCTTACCTCTTTCATTTGCTCTGTCTGCCATTCACAAATGCTAAATTGGTTCAGGAGTTGGACTGGAACCACAGAATCCCAGGTTCAGGTCCATCTTAAGTCATGAAAACTCAGTGGCTGAGTTAGAACTAGTTGACCTCACTGCCTCCCAGCGGTGTTCAGGGGGAAAAAATAATTGCAGGGAAATCCTCATAATTTCTGCCCTTGAGTGTCTGATAGGATGTATGTTTAACAAAGAAATATAAACAATTCATACCCTGCATGTTCTATACTATTCAATGCCTGTCTAATCAATAAAAGGACTCATCATTTTAACATGGGGACTTTGCCTAAAGACTTTGTTCTAAAGTTTAGAGAGGGTCTACCTTTACATGTTTGTTGACATGTTCAAAGAACTTAAACATTGATGATGCAACTACTGCCAACTTTCAATGTAAATACTATCTACTTCCTGTGCAGTGTACTTTGTTGCTCTAGTTTCTAGGAACTGAAGCAGATATTGTGTTTTTCAGAGAGTGGCCATTAGGAATTAGGAATGGCCACTGTTATGCGTGATCAGAGAGCCACCTTGCCAGTTTACAGTAAGCCTTGAACTTCTGATCTTTACCTTTGGTGAAAAAAACAACTTTTTTTCCAGAGTGTTTCTACTTTACAAAGTGATTAGCATTTGTGGGCTTTTCACCTCACTTTCTCTCTATATATATTGACACTTCACAACACTGCTTACTCCAATGTTTTATTTGAAGTAATTTTACTATGTTCTTCAACTGCAAAGGTTTTATAGAATAAGCTACAAAAAATGAATAACCAGATCTTGCTCTCAGATTTAAAATAGAAATGACACCATGCCTAAAACAAACTGGATGCAGAGATTTTGGAAAGAGTGGTGTATTCATTGCATTCTTCAGTAAACTAACATTCAGATATAAAGATCTGGAAATATGGAAATTACATATTGAAATATAAAATATGAAAATAATTTTCTGATCATATGGAGGGGTACATTATAGATAGCAGAACAACTGTTTGGCACACCTACGTACCTGCCCAAAGCTGATGTTTAGTCCTGCTTAGTTTGGACAACAAGAAGTGGAGAACTTTGTCCCAGTAAATTGCCCAAGAATGAAAAGGTGACCAGGGCCCCATGATTGGGTATGTATTACCATGTTGAGGTTTTAAATGTGCCTTACAAGGTAATGCTGCAAAAAGGGTAATGCGAATTCTCGTGCGCAGAGCCCTTATTCGTTGGTTCCTGGAAGTTCTCCATCAGTTAAATTCACAGAAGCTACGAGTAAATGCTATCAGCTACCCTGAATGGATTTTGCTTTATCTGAGTAGTAAATCATAAAGCTATGATGGAGATACAGTACATCACATGCATAGCTAACAAGGAGAAAGGTAATCTAACATTCTGGATAAAACCTGTAAAAAAATAGATATTGCTTTTTATTTGCCACACATAGGAACAGCAAGAGGAAGGAAATTAAGTTAATGAGTTCAGGCTACGAAACTCATTGGTTTACTTACGCACGGACACACATGGCTGAATTTCTGAGAAAGGCAGCACAATGTGTTGGAAAGGCCCCTAGAAAAATATTAGATAGCATGCCCACTTCCAGGTAATGCATACCACCAGGTAAAACTGAATATTAATGCTAATAAATTCTCGCATTTGGATACACTCCTGTTCTGCCACTCCATTTTTTACAACTGTTAGAGTCCCCCTTTTTATCAGGAGGTCTGAGAACCTGTCAATGTATTCACCTGCTGCAGTTTGAAAGTAAATGTCGCATCTCCAACTGGCTCCTGTGTGCTGAGGCAGGAATTCATTCTCCTTCTCTTCCAGTCACTGGTTATTGGTCTCCATAGTCCATAGTCATTGCAAGCTGGCTACTGGCTGCTTAACCCCTCCTGACAGCATCTTCCTCAGTGGACCAATGAAAACAGTGAGTGCCTACCCTCATGAAATTAACAAGAGCTCTGCCACTTCCCCCCTCCTTCCTAATGACTGAAAGAAAAAGAAAAATTGACTGGTTTCTTTCCATCCCATCCTCCTCAGCTAGTTGATAATCAGATCAAGGGTGTTAAGTACAAGGAGGAATCAGAAAGGGGGTGTCGTATAAAATGTCTATCAATGGAAATCACATATCTTCAAAGAACTGACCATAGAAAGGAAAGCAAGATAATAAATAATATCCCAGGAAAATCCTCCTATCGGGGCCATGGTAACAAAAGCTGGAAAAAAAATGAATTCCGGAACACAATTTCCTAAACAAGTTTCATTTTTAGACAGTTTCAGCACAGGAGATAAGCAGCTTAAGATTTGTGAAAAGAAGAGCTCAATGTCAGCTTTTGCTTCCTTTCCATCCAGAGAAACAATCATGGGCATCTCAAATATTTTGTCAGAGGAGGAGGAAAAATCATAAAATGTACCAGTTTGGTCTGAATTAGTGCAAAGTATATGAATATTTAGAGCATGGTTAACCTCACTCTCTTTCAGAAGTAAAATAATTATACAAATGCAGAAAGGCCAGAATGGAAAGTGTGCAATGCACACTGGCAGCAGAAGATGAAAAATAAAGAAATATCTGTATGGAAAAAGTCTGCAGAAAAATATATAGCCAGGACCCACTGGGGCACCTCTCTGGATGTTAGAAAGTGAAGATCTTAAAATTTAAGCTCGCAAAAATGTCCAAAGTTTTAGTAATACTGCGGTATATGGTACTTGCAATTAACAAGGCATGGAAACCGACATTTGACCTCAGCTTCCTTTATCCAGATTATACTCTGGTTTCAGCCTGGCTCAAAGCTGGACCCTCCCCCCTCAAGCCTAACCAACATGACAGTATTGATCACTGAAGATCCAAAGATTTAAAAACCCTTGAATACATTTCACTGCTTTGTTGCTCGCCTGCCCATTACGCAGAATCTGTGTGGTTCAGGGTTCACCATTTGTAGAAAAGCATCCGTACAGCTGTGGGTGTTATCCTGTGTTTATATGAAATGTTCCCAGTATGATGTTATTCATTTCTTATACAATTGAGCAATTGTGTCTGTTGCCCTAAGCATCAATGGTCACACAATCTTCTCTGACAGGTATTTCTCACAAACACACACACCCATGTTATTTGAATGCACCATTCATGATTAGATATTTGTCTGCTCGATGTAGCTATGGCTGTGGATTCAAAACAGTTAAAACTGTGCTTGTACCTTTGGTTTACTTAAAGCAGGGTCTTGCTCAACTGATCACAAGTGAGGTCTGTGAGTTAGCTATTAGCTTTGAGCCTACCTTGAACTTCAAAAGGCTTGGGGCCAGCCAACTCTTTCAGAATTCTGGATATCGCTAGTTTGATTCCTCTTGGTTCTATGGTCATTTGGAATGAACATTTAGCATTTGTCTTGGCCAAAGACATGCAGAACAAGAGCCTGTGTAATATGAGACAATGCCACATAGAACTGAGGAGCGTAAGGACAGATCTTGTGACTGCATCACTTTGAATATTTAACATCTTAACTCTATGATATGGGTTTGTGGTTGTTTTTTTTTTAAAGTAGTGCTTCTTGTGGGAGTGATGAAGAATCAAGAAATTCTTGCAAGTTGCAGCACACTCTTCTGGGCACTGAGTGCTTCTTTCTATATTTTTGTTTATAATACCAGGAGGGGAAAATCCTAATAAAAGAACATCATTTAGCACAAATTTGCAGAAAGGTTGGTTGACACATTTTATGTTAAGGTGACCAATTATGAATTTTAAATACAGGTTCACAAAAAAAAAGTATTTTAAGTTAGATTTCATTGGCTCCTGTCATCTTGTCATTTCAGGAAAAAAAATCCATCTTCCAAAAAATGTAATAAAAATTGAGAAATGTAAAAATGTCATTTTACCGGTGATGTTATAAAACATATACAAGTCCATATCATCTATTCTATTCAAGTTAATCAACCCAAAAAACTCTTGTCCTAGTTTTCAAATTACATTTTAATTTTGGAGTATAGTATTGGCTTTGGTTATAGCTGGGGTATCTAATTTAAGGTCCAAGGCACATGAATCAAAGGAACATGAATTTAAGGCACATGAATCAAAGGTTTTGGCTATAGATCCCAAATCAATCCTAACAGTTACTGCTGAATTAAAATTTCTAGCAAGTTGGAAAGAGAAAGACATGAAAGATTAATTTCATTATTAATCTTCATCATGTTTAATTTCATTTATACAGGTTTCAGTCTCATTCATTCATTTTAGCTAATACAAAAATATGCCTTCAATTTTAAAAAAATGCTCTCCTGAGTTAAAAGATTACTAGAAATTCACGCAAAAGCTTCTTGGAAATGTGATACCTTTAAAAGATATGGTACATTGATTTCCAAGTTGAAATTCTCACTCAGCTTTCCTGTGTGACATTGATCCAGTCATTATTTCTTAGCCTAACCACAAGGTTTATATTAATAAAAATGGGTGAGGGCATGCTGTAATAAACTGAAGAGACTGTGGGAGATACATATAATGAACAAAATAGTCTGACCATGGAATATTTTCATAATATATATTTTGCAGGCAGTCTTGCCAGCATTAGAAATATTTTAAGACATTCCCATATCATATTCTTCCATTATTTGACATCTAGATAAATCAGCCTTTGTTAAAATCCCCTAAGACAGGGGAGTCAAACTCATTTTCATTGAAGGCCACATCAGTGTTTGATGTCAGGGTGGGCGTGACCAGTGTAGGCATGGCCAGCATGACATCACTCGTGTTGGGGACCACCTGTTATGATCTGAGCACTCTGCCAGCAAAAATTGGTTCCCAAGCTCCATTTTCAGTTGCAAAGACCTCCTGCAACCTTCTGTCAGCGAAAACAGAGGTCAGAAGGGCCTCATGCAGCCCTTGTGAGCTCCGTTTTCACTGGCAGAAGCACCATGGGCCGATCCTTCACTGTTTCCAGGGCATCCCCATGGGCCAGATCTAAGTACCCTGCAGGCTGACCCCGGGCCTTGAGTTTGACATCCCTGCCCTAAGATGAAGGTATCTGTGCTGGCTTGGCTCACTTGCAAACAATATTCAGAGATGGCCAGTCAAGATTTGGCTCTTGTTTGATCTATTGAAGATTTTCAATAGAACACAACTATAAAAGCTGTAATTTTTATGGCTTTTATTTTTACATGTTTTTTCTCTGCTGTACTTCATAATATTTTTCTGTTGTTGGTTTTGCATGGAACAAAAAAAAAACACCATTTGGAATAACTATGGAATATCTGAAACAGATTTCATGCTATCTTGTCAAAGGAATGTATGTTTGTGTAGAAAATGCTATGCAACATGAGCCAAAGATAGATAGACAGCGGATTCTTTCCAATAAGATTATATAGTCTGAACCCAAGGCTCAGAAGGCCCAGGGATACAAACTCTGCCACCAAATTGTAATGTTAATATTTCAGAAAAAGGGAAAATATTAAATATGGTGTATTAATTGTTCTTAGTTTAATAACATTTAGTATTTATGTTATTATTCAATTATATTTCACAGGGTTGTCTATTTTTGGTTTGATTTTGGTCCACTTTTGGTCCAATATGGCCTCCTGCGATATCAATTTACAAGCCAAGGACATCCGTGGCCCCAAAATGGTTCAATCCTGCCTTAAAAGTAAATATTAAACTGATTATTTTGATTTTTTGAGAAAGGACAACTAAGAAGAAAAAATGGCATGCAGGACAAGAACTGCAGAGGCAACAATTCTATTGGTATCTATATCATGGTCCTGTGCATCAGCTAACATGATCATAAACTGCTTAACTCTAGTTGAATCTTAGTTCTATAATGCTGAGTTTGAAAAAAGTTAAGATTTTTCTAACTTTTCTAAATGCATGCAATTGGAGCTCAATGGGTTTTTCCAATTTTATTATTTTTTTCCTTAGTATCTGGAATTTCCAAATTCAATTCCAGAAGGGTTTAAGGAACCATTCTGTCAATAAGCTATGTTCTGATTTCTCATCTGTTTTAAAAACCATGTTTGCTAACTGATATTTTTTATACCAATTTCAAAATGTCATCATGTAATTTCAATCAACCTGGGTGGCAAAGTGTGCAAGCTGCAATGAACGCCAAGGCATTCAGAAGTTGGGAAGGAAGGATGTAAAGCCTTTTGGAGTTAAGACCACATATTTGAAAGTTTGCCTTGTTCCTTACAGACCTGACCATGAATCTTCAGAGGCCTTCTTCCATCTTCTCAGGATTGTCAGAAATAAACTAACTTGGAACCAAGGATAGTTGCCTATGGAATTTCCTCCTGGTAGAATTATGCCTTGCTCTGTAAGTTAATGGCTTTGATAAGTTTATAAAAAAAATAAAAAGAATTTTGTTTTAGGAAAGGGGCCCATATCATAAATAACTGGTTTTAACTGTGTTTTACACAGTATTTATGCTACTTGCTATAGTTTTAGTGTTAAATTGTGAAATAGTTGCTCTGATAATTGCCCATTGAGCTAATCTGAACAAAAGAAGGATGCACATTTTAAAAATGTCTATCCTTCTATCTACCTATTTTATGTAATTACTGATGCAATTCTAAGAATATCTTCTCAGAACAGATGTTGATTTTGGTTGCAAATCTGTTATACTGTTTTGGTGTTATGTTACGATCATTTGAAAGGCTGTTTTGTATCTTATTAATAGATTTTTTATTATTTACTGCATGTTCTTTGTGGATTGTCGTTAGCTATTCAGGATTATATATGTAGGATGTAGTTGCATACATGTTCTAAATAAATATGTCCAATGGTGTTTATTTCCAGATAAGTGGGTACAGGAAATGCAAACTGAACCCAATATGTTTGGATTGAGAAAACCTGCTCATGCATTGCTTTAATTGTAATATTAACTTTATCTTATTATTTTAATGATTTTTTCATTACTTTTTACATGATTTTTCTCAAGTTATATATTTGAGACATATATATTATTAAAAAGTAGCCATATATCATAATTATTATCAGTTCTTCATCATCATGTATGATATTATGTAAACCAAGGTGGACAACCTTTCACTTGCCAAGTTTTTCAGTCAATATATTTTGGTAGCTGAGGGATGGATAAGATTAGGTTTTATTGTGTGGTTGGTAAAATTTTAGGAATCATAGTAAAGTTTTCATGTATTTCCCCCACATTGAACTATCAGACTTTGAATATCTAAGTTTACTAAATTAGTGATTGATACCAAGTTTTCTTTAACATTATTAAAGGGAAAAGAAGTGAAGGTACAGAATTGTTAATAAATGTATTGCTTTCTACTTCTAGCAGGGTAAGGTTAGAATGGTTCCTTAATTTTGATCAAGGTGTGAACAGAAAATTATGAAATGGGGGAAATAATTCCATTAATTTTCATTAGTTAAAATCAGAATTTGAGGCCTGAAAAATGATTGCATGTTACATCACTCACTCATTATGTAAATAATCACAAAAAGCTTAGGATTCTATATTCTCAAAGTTAATGCAGTCTTAAAGATCTTAATGTAGAATATAGAGAAAGAGCCTATAATCTCATGGAAATTATAATAATTCCTCATCCCAAAGCTGTTTTCATTTAGTATCTCAAAATGAACATTTCCAGCAGTAGTCATTCAGGATTCAGACCCCTGAAAAGTTTAAATAACTTACCAATGGACAAATGGAACAAAATTACTCATTAACTAATTCAGTTTTAGGATTACATTGGGACCTTGAGTTCATTTTTTTCCTGACTCTTGGTACTTGCATTTACCTCATAATGTGTACAGTACAAACAGTTTTATTTATATTGGTGGATATGATACATGAATGTAAAATTTCTAGTTATATAAGACCACTTTTGCTTATGATTTTATCATATTCATTAAACCAAATATTATTACAAAATAATAGTATTCTACTTAATTTGATTTCATAATGAAATTAAAAAGCAAAACAATTTTAATTTAAAAAAGAGGTGAATTATAGATGGCTGATTCCAGAAGGTTTAATGTTTAAGTGGCAAGAACAGAGAATGGCAAGAACAATTGACTCAATTGAGAAAGCTGAATCATTTTACGCAGAATTTTTCAGAGGGGAGGAAGAGGTAGAAAAAGAAATTTCACAAATTGAATTCCAAGAGGACTTCCAAATGACGACTGAAAAAGAAGAAGGTGCAGTAGGTGGAAAGGAGGAAGCCAAAGAACAACATGAACCAAGATCCACGAGAGCTGTTAAACCTAATTACAAAATATAACCATGGAAGAGAAAAAATTGATTACAATTACTATAAATGGACTTAACTCAGCCGTTAAAAGAAGGAAAATCTTTCATAAATTAGAGAAATTAAAACTGGATATAATCTGCCTACAAGAAGTACCTATTAAAAAACAATATGAACAATTGCTGATACAGCCAAAATTAGAGAAAATATTCACTTCCTTGACACAATGTAAGAAAAGAGGAGTGGTTTTATAAATTAAAGAGACCATCTCAGCTAAATTGATTTATACTGATGACGACAGAAGAATATTAATGGTGGAAATAATGGACAATAATATGAAAACACTCCTGATTGCAATTTATGCCCCGAACGACAAACAAGAAGAATTCTATAAAAAATTACATATGAAAATAGTTGAACTGGACTATGTTAATATAATTATGATAGGAGATTTTAATGAAATTGTAGACAATAAACTGGACTACACATCACAGAAAACAATAAAGCAAAATAGAAAGATTCTCCCTAAATCTTTTTTTAAAATGGTAGATGAAATAAACTTAAAAGATACATGGAGAGAAAGAAATGCTAAAACTAAACAATACACCTTCTACTCAAATAGACACTTATCATGGTCCATAATATATATGATATGGATGTCAACAGAATTGTTAACTAATATTCAAGAAATAAATATTGAAACAAGTACTTGGGCAGATCACAATCCAATGACAATTAAATGGAAAGAACAAAGAAGAAGATCTAGATGGACGTTAAATAATACTATATTAAAGGGAAAAGACTTCACACGGTGGATGGAGAAAGAGTCGGCCTTTTTCTTTGGATAAAACAAAAAAGAACATACATCAATCCAGAATGTATGGGATACAATGAAGGCATATGCCAGAGGCTTGATAATAGACTATACAAGGAAAAGAAATACCATGAAAAAATTAGCCTCTAAGGCATTAGAAGATGAGTATAAAGGACTCAAAAAAGAGCTACAGAAAATGCCACAGAGAAAGGACATTAAGTTAAAAATGGATATAACCAAACATAAAATGGATCTAATAGAAAAAGAAGAATTAGCACAAAAAATTAGAGGTGCCAAACAGAACTATTTTGAAGATGCAAATAAACCAGGTAGATGGTTAGCATATAAATTGAGAAAGGAGAAAGAATCAAGGAAAATATCGCAATTAATAGATGACCAATGCCAAATTTGTTATGGTAGTAAAGAGAAGAAGGAAATTATTCGAGATTATTATGGGAAACTACACACAGAAGAAAATATTGATGAGAAAAGAGTTAAACAGTATTTACAGAATGCTAATTTACCTCAGATACCTAAAGATATTGAAACAATGTTAGAAAGCAATATAACGATGATGGAGTTAACTGAAGCACTTAAGAAACAAAATAATGGAAAGGCACCAGGCCCAGATGGACTTCCGGCAGAATTTTACAAAACATTACAAGAATCATTGAATTTTCCACTGCTAGAAGTTATGAATGAAGTTATGTTAAAGAAGAGGATACCTAAATCATGGTCAGAAGCTTATATCACACTTGCTCCAAAAGAGGAGACCGATCCATTACAAATCAAGAATTACAGACCTATCTCCCTACTAAACACAGATTATAATATCTTTTCTTCAATATTGGCAGAAAGACTTAAAAATATTCAAACAATTTTATCCATCCTGACCAAAATGGATTTCTGCAAAGAGACAAATCAAAGATAATATGAGAGTAATCTCGGACACTTTGGAATACTACGAGGCACATCCTGAAAAACAATTGGCTTTGATATTTCTAGATGCACAGAAGGCATTTGATAATGTGAATTGGCAATTCATGTTATTACTGCTGGAACAGATGGGCTTTGCTAGAAAATGTATTCAAGCAATAGAAGCTATATATCATAAGCAGACGGCAACGGTAATGATAGAGGGAGAACTGACAGAATCTATTGATAAAAGAAAAGGAACAAGACAACCTGCCCACTATCACCTTTGTTGTTTGTGTTAACTTTGGAATTGCTAGAATAAGAGGAGGATTTGGTTTGCCTAATTGCCTAACTGTATTACCAAGCTACAAATTTGATGTGGGTTAAGGAATGGATAACATTAAGAAATACTAGATTGTTGACATTAGAAGGACATGATCTTGTTGGGGTGGCATGCTTTTTTATGGTATAAAGGAACTAAAACACAGGGGTACTTTAGAAGACATTATATACGGGAGTCTCTGTGGTTAAATTGAGAGAAGATTAAAAGACAATGTTATTTGAAAATTGCAGTCTGGCTATCGACTATTGAAGTGTTTTCTTATCCTATAATATACAAAAAGGAACAAACAGTTACATATGGTGAAATATTGAATGAAAAGGGTGAACTTAAATCTATACAAAAACTAGAGGAACAATGTATAAAGATGAATTGGTTTTCATATGTGCAAATACATTCAAGGTATGATAAAGATTCTAAAACAGAAGGTTTCTATGATAAATTGACTGACTTAGATAAGATTTTGACAGGTACTAAGGAAAAGGTGATTAAAAAATTGTATGGATATCTATTAGAAATTAAACTAGAAGAAGAACAAGTTAAAGAAACTATGATTGCTTGGAGGAAGAATTTTGGATATGGGATTGATCCAGAGAAATGGCAAAAATTGTGGTCTCAAAATTATAAAATGACAATGTCAACAGCATATAAAGAAAATTTGTACAAGATGTTTTACAGGTGGCACTTTCCCCCGACAAGAATAGCAAGAATGTTCAAGAATAAATCAGAAAAATGTTGGAAATGTCGTCAGATACCTGGCTCATATTACCATATGTGGTGGACTTGTGCGGATGCTAAAAAATACTGGACTAAAATCCACACATCGCTGGAAAAAATGACAAAAAAGCATATAGATTTGAAACCAGAAATATTTTTATTGGGAATTTTACCTGAAATATATAGTAAAGACTTGAAATACCTGATTGTAAATGTATTAACAGAGGCTAGGATTGTATTTGCTAAAAACTGGAAAAATGAGAAAATACCATCATAGGAGGAGATCATTAAGAAAATATTGGAATGTGCTGAAATGAGTAGATTGACATTTGAAATTAGAGAACAAGATGATAAACAATTTTATAAAATTTGGGATCTATTCTATCAATGGTTAGACAATAAAATATAGTAATGAAATATGTAGACTTTTAGAAAATAATAAATATATAAAGATGTATTCTTTTCTTATTATATCTACAAAATGATTCTCCGATAGATCTGGGATGATAATCTGAATTGTCATAAAACAAATTAAGTAAAATATGATCATTTTGGAAAACATGAATGAATAAAAGTATAGTCAAATGATTGATTAATAATGATATTAATGTATTTAATATATTGATTGAAAAAACAAGATTATATACAATGTAATTATAATTGAAGACTATGAAATGGAAGCACAAAACAATTTGTAAACCAACCAGCACACTGTATGTACATATATGGAAGATGATTTGATGTTTTTATGTTTTGTTTGTTTATGTTTGTTTTAAAAACCAATAAAAATTTATTTTAAAAATATTTAAAATTCAGGTAACTTAAACTAATTTAAAGTGAAATTTAATTTAAAGTGAAAATTTGAAAGATACAACATTAAAATGTTAGAAATATGCTTCCAAAGGATTTGGTTAAACTGGTTGGAAGGCAGTACTGCATATCATAATTCATATTTGCCATTCCACTATAGACTGATCTCTACAGGTTTTTCAGAATTTTTCTGCAAATAGTCAACACAAAAGAAAAACAGGCCCATGCAAACTGGACTTGTTGAATGCACTCCCAGGTTTGGCTTATGGACAAGGACTCACAGCCTGTTGTTTTGTTTTGTTTTTGAATCAAATTTTATTAATTTTAAGGATAAACAAACCATCATCAACCATTGAGTACATAATACCTCTTTCCATTATAAATGTTTACAAGTCGAAAAAAACATTATTTTATACAACATAATTCTATTTTACCCCATTTCCATATGGACATATAAATATCTTTTAGCAAATTTCTCATTATTTCTCTTTACTCTTATTCAATTTCATTATTATTATATTTTTATTTTTATTTTTTTCTATATTTATCCATTTTATAGTCATCATCTTCATTTCTCTCTGACTTGTTTACCGTTATTCTCATCCAACATTCCTCCAAGGTTTTATTAATTCTCAAACAAACATAAACACACAAAACACAAAAACATAAAACTTCTTTTTAGAAAGTAGCTTGGCCCCAGATTACCACTCTTTATATGGACTTCAATTAAATTCATGCTCATCTTATATACCATTACCTATCTTATTTACCATTCTATATCTTCTATATAGCTTCTCCCCACTTTTCACTCTTCTTAATTCTATTTTATTTATTTCATTTTAATTTAAATCATTATACTTGTATCTTTTGTTCATTCTTTCCAAATTATCCATTTATCTCATTCCCTATAGTAAAAAAAAAAGGATTTCTCCTGAAATCACTAATCAAAGTATGATGCCTTTCTATCGTCCCCCTAAATTAACATTTAAAATAACGCCTAGTACCCAATCTGATTCTGCTTAGTACATTACTACTAACTACTACTAACCTTTAAAGAGAAAAAATAATTAATTCATAATAATTAATATAATTAGATAATAAATCTAAATATTAAATCTTGTAACATTCCAATTATCTATTTCAAAAGCAAATGCTACAATAATAAGTTTATTATAACATCAGTACAATAGTCAATTAAACTCTTTAATTAAACTCAATATTTTAGACATTCCCTTTAATATTTTGTTAAATTTTAAAGTCTATTACTAAACATTTCAATATTTTAATCTTTTATTAATTCTTATAACATTCTAATTTTCTATTTCTAATACAAATACTACAATACCATCTTATGTACCTTGTAGAATCTTCTTTTTTTAAAAAAATTATACATTACCCTTTATCCCTAAAAAAAATTCCTTTTTTCCCATCTTGTTTCATACCTTTATGGCTTTTTCCCCCTTTTCCCTTTCTTTCTTATCCCACCTGGCCTTTTTACCCACCCCTCTCCTAACCTCCGCCTTTTTAGCTTCCCCTCTCTGTTGTATTCCTTTTTTCTTTTGCTTTCTAACATTGTGTTGATTTTGCATCTTATTTTTCCTCTTTCTTGGGTGTTTTTTTAAGTCTTAAGTCCTTCATTTTCCTTCCTCTCTTTCTCCTTTCTTTCTTAATTAAACTTTTAGATTCATTAAAGATGGCATCTTCTTCTTCTTTTTCTTCTTCTGCTTCCTCCATCTTTGCTGACAAATAGCAAGCGCCATTTCTAAAAAATGAAAGGCTTCTTTCACAGCGTCCTTGCCGTCTTTCTTTATTTTTCCATATTCCTTTCTAAGTTCATCAACAGGTAAATCCATTATAAACCTTTTCTTTTATTTTTTCCCCTCTTCTTCTTCTTTTTAAAACAACCAAGATGTTTCAAAAGTTAAAACAGTTCCCCAAAGTCCCAGAGTCATCAATCAGTCCAAACAGAGCACAAAGTTCTCACTTTTTCTTCCTGGGGTAATATCAATAAAAAGAAAAAAAAAAGCCCAATCTGTATTTTAAAGCCTTGTTGCAATTAATTTCTAGTCTCAAAATCTTCAAGGCATCTCCTCCAACAAGATCTTAATATTTTTTTTCCTTTGTCCTCTCCCTTCCCACTTATAACAAGGAGCCAAATTTTTACCTTCTATGAAAAGACAGGTTTCTCAGTGTCCATTTGTTGATTCCGTAGGGAAGGAGAGTAAACTTTCCCTTTCAGCACCTCAAATTTGCCGCTAGAAAATCTCCTCTGGAAACAAAGTATCGTTCAAAAAGTTGATCCTGATTTTCAGGATGTTAGGTGTATCTTAGAGTCTTGGGTCAGCCAAAAAACTTTCTCTTCAAAACTTTCTCCCTCTTCCTCCTGCGCAGTCTTACCCAGTTGCCGGCTTCTTTGTGGTGGCCATTACAGACCGCCGCTCCACCGCCTTGAGAGAAGGGGGTTTTGCCAGCTGGGGAGGGGGTCTGCGACACCCCCAAACCCCTCTCCAGATCCCCCCTATCTTCGGCTGCCTCTACAGGGCAGCCTTAGCCTCCCGACCCGTCGGGATCCGAGGCACCAAGACGGCTAGCGTGGCAGGGATTGCGCAGGATCGCGAATCCCTGCCGCCACCGAAGCCTGGCAAACAGGAAGTCACTTAACCTGAAGCTTCTTGTCTAGGACTCACAGCCTGTTGAGGGTCTCAGATCTAATAGCCCCCCTTTTTTCTACCTAGGTTTCCAGATAAGTGTGATTAGAGGAGACAAGACACACAACCCTGGTCAATAATCAGGAAATAATTAGAAAGACACATACATCACTTTCAATCAAACACTAAGCATATCAAGTTGTTTTAAATATAGTGAGATCCAATGAATTTAAAGTAATAGTAAAATTTATTAGTTATTGAACCCCACAATTCCACTGTTAGCATGGCTATTGATAAGAATTTTGGCAGTTGAAGTCCATACATCTGGAAATAGCCAAGACTGGGAACTCTGCTTTAAGGGTTCCCATATTGCAGGATAAAGGTGGAGTCTGAAAGACTCTGTAGTCAGAGTGTCATTCTAGTCTCAGCCCTTGTTGTAAAGAAGTTGTTTGCAGGGAGCTATCCGTGGTTCTGCAACTGGCCACCAATCAGCCTTACTATATTGCCTAATGTGTTGTATTCTGCAGGACTATGAGCAGACAATATTAAAGAGGTTCTTACATTGCTGTATTATATTCCTTAACATTATATTATTTAGTTTTTAAAGATTATATGATGCTTGTGTTTTAGTAGCATTTTGACATGAATAATTGGAATAGAAATTCTTGAAATAAGTGCATAATGATATTGATCGCTTTTGATTTCACACTTTCATGGCAGAAATGCATGATTTCACACTTTCATGGCAGAAATGCTGTACAGGTTGAGATAACATGTTAGAAACATAGAACATTTCATTTTTGCACTTAACTGGAGCTACCTTCGAGTCATAAAACTGAGCTAAGAGAGGGAGGGAGGGAGGAAGGAAGGAAGGAAGATTTCTGATGCTTCTTACTAGGAAGCAAAAGTCACTCCTGCCTCCACTAATATTTTGCCCACCTATGTTTCACTGTTTTGCTAAGGAAATATCTCTGAATTGATAACCAATGGGGCATGGGTTATGCAGCTGAAACCAAAATTAAAATGTGACCTTACAGCAGTTGTTTTAAAACTTGGCAAAAGGGTGGTGTTCTTACTATCTTTCTAAATACTGAGATTATGGGAGCTTAGTAGGCTTCTTTAAGGCATGCATATATAGCCTGCCACAGAAAATAAGTCTCTTTCCCCTGTACTGACAGACAAACTTCTAATCACAGAGGCATCTTTAAAAAGACCTCCTGGTATCAGACTGAGTAATGGTCCCACAAATAATCTGGCCATTCAAAGCTGTCAGGATCAACGTCAACTTGTTAAATTGTTCCTGCTAGGGTGACCAGTGCAAATCTTTAAATCCAGATATCATATGAACCTTGTTATCTTGAACTGAGCAGCCACTACATTTCTGCATCAATTGTATTTTTGGCCCTTTCTCAAAGGTAAGTTCATGTATTGTAAAGCACATTGCAGTAGTCAAGATTAGTCAAAAGCAAGGCAGGAATGGTTGTTGCCAAGTCTGAATGGTTCATATAGGTTGTGTCATTGCCCTATCTATGATTGTGCAAATGCACTTGTTACTACAATTCCTATCTACAAATCCGTGATCATTGGGGCTCACGGCAATCCCTGTGGACTTATTCTTTTTGTGGAATGCAACTCCATCCACAACAAGCTTAATGTCAGACCCAGTTTTGCCTCACTAAAAACACTTCTGTTTGGTTGAGATTTAATTTCAGCTTCTTCTCCCTCATCCAGCCCATTATCAAGATTGGGCAGCAACTACTCTAAGGGCTGGTTTTAATTTTGGTTTGAACTGGACAACCTATGCCACATTGGAGATTGATTCAGAGATATATGCTTACCTAAACAGAGATTAGAAACAAAATTAGTGGAGGCAGGAGTGATCTCTGTTTCCTAGTACACAGCATCAGACATCTTACTTCCTCCCTTCCTCCCTTCCAAGAAAACAGTTGGTCCACTAAAGAGAGAAGATGGCAAGGAAGTAACGGGCAGTAGAGAGAAAGCAGAGCTGCTTAACCCATTCTTTGGGTTAAGACCACTCAGCCTCACATCAATACCTGGGAAGATACTGAAAAATAATAATAAAAAACAGATCTGTGAACATCTAGAAACAAATAAAGTTATAACCAGAAGCCAGCACAGAGTTGTTAAAAATAGATCATACTAAACCAATCTTATTTCATTCTTTGACAAAGTGACTAAATTAGTAGGCCAGCAAAATGCTGTAGACATAGTATACTTAGACTTCTGCAAGGCATTTGACAAAATAGATCACAACCTACTTCTTAGTAAACTAGAAAAATGTGGGATAGACAGCATCACCACCAGATGGATTTGTAACTGGATGACAAATCAGCCAGTGGGGATACTGCTTACCTCATTCCATGTAGGGTCAGTACTCTTCAACATCTTTACAATGTCTTAGATGAGGGAATAGAAGGGGACTCATCAAATTTGCAAATGACATTAAACTGGCAGGAATAAACCCTCCCCTCAAGAAGACAAGTGCAGGATACAAAAAGATCTTGCCAGATTTGAACAGTGGGCCCTATCCAACAACATGAACTTTTATGTGGAGAAAAGCAAAGTTTTATACGTAGGCAGGAAAAATCAAAGGTACAAGTACAGATTAGGTGAAACCTGGCTCAAAAACAGTAACTGTAAAAGGGACCTTGGAGTCCTAGTAGATAATCACTTAACATGAGCCAACAGTGTGCAGAGCATAGAAACAAAATCACATGAAGTTTTAGTACTGCTCTATAAAGCAGGGGTCTCCAACCTTGGCTCCTGGAAGCCTGGCGGACTTCAACTCCCAGAATTCCACAGCCAGCTTTGCTGGCTGTGGAACTCTGGGAGTTGAAGTCCGCCAGGCTTCCAGGAGCCAAGGTTGGAGACCCCTGCTATAAAGCCTTAGTAAGACCACACTTGGAATACTGGCATCCAATTTTGGTTACCACATTACAAGAAAAGAGGTTGAAACTTTGGAAAAAGTGCAAAGAAGAGCAACTAAGATGATTAAAGGCCTGGAGACAAAACATAGTTAGTATGCAGGAACAGGTAGCCATGGAATCCATTCTATCCTGGTCAATTTAACTAGCCATGTAGGGCAGAGATTGAGCAAGCAAAAGGGGACTTCATATTTGAGTATAGTTTTCATATCATGTGAGTCCTGAAAAGAATCTGAATTAAATTCCTCTTACTTATTTTGATTCAATTAATCTTGTCAGTCTATCTAAATTTAGTTGGAGAAACCAGAAAAGGGATTCTCTACCCACAGAAGCAGTTTCAATGGGCAGCTGAACTCTCATTCGCAAGCTAGAAGGCACACACACCAAAAGATGAAATCACATTCTTTGGTGCAATGCTAGGCAGAGTCCTTATGCTCAAACTGACCTGCCTGCATGTAAACTAGCAGAGTTTTTTGTAAAAAAATTTCAGACATCCATTAGCAGTAAAAGCCCATTAAACGAACTTTCAAAAATAAATGCAAATCAGGTTTGAAGAAATAGATTTGTGCAATAGTTCATTCCAGTTTTTTTCATGTCTCCTCTGCCTATTCTTAGATCATCCTGTAAAGGACAGCTTTGGATTATAGGATTATAAAGGATTTGATTCTTCTTACTCTTGATTCACTTCTGCTTTTATCACTGGGAAATTCAGGTGCAATCTGAATGATCAAGTTACCCCTAACGTATATGGCAAAACCTCTTTCTTATTGATATTGAACTGTCAAATGATGTGTGGATAAGTTCTTAAGGTAGAATGATGTGTTCGAAGAAACTTTAATAAAAGCTGAACCTTCCTGCAAGAAGCATCTCATCACCTAAGAAGAGGATTATTATTTAATGGAATTTCAAAGATTCCTGGCTTCCCACAGGTCAGCAAGAAGGATGTGAGACACAGTAGTTCATATAGGATGATCCAAGAGGGAGAGAACTTGATACAAACTTCTCACACAAACTATTTTCCATTTTTGCATAAAGCCGCTAACTTTCATTCACCTGCCTTCAAAGCTGTTTTGTGCTGCAACATGCTGCCTCCACCTTAAAAAAACAACAAAAAAACATAGTTATATTGCTTGAAGTTAACTTGAACTGTCAAATGTCAATTCCATTAGCCAACTAGAAGATAATTGTAATAAAAGGATATAGGTTTCTATCTGCAATCTCTAATTTTTGAATTTAAAAACATATTTGAAAACATTCTATTTGTCACATGATTCATAGAGGACATGTTCAAATCATAAGTACATGTTTTGCTATGGCCTGAAGTTCTCCTATTGACAATATGTTATGCACAAGACTAATGGACTGAGTACAGTGACATTTGCATTTTAAATATATTTTTTCTGGAGGCAAGAGTGCATTATTTTTAAATGACATAAAATTCACTACAGGCACATATTACCAGCACTGGAGACATTTGCCAGAGTATCTTGCAACTAAAGATTGTTAGTGAACAGGCTATGAAGTTGGTACAGCATTTACTAGAGTTGTTCAAATATTTTTGTATTAACAGAATAACAACGGGGCTATGATTTTTAATCACCTCAGTGATGGCTGGCTAATACTAGAAGATGCCACACATTACTATTGGATAGCTGCTATGAGTAGTTGTCCATTTTTTTTTGTTTTTTTGCCATTGAATCCAGTGGTCAAAGCCCATTTAAGTCAGATGGGCAAAGATTTGACCAGAGGCAATTATTGTATTAAATCATAGGCAAAGCCTACTCTTGAGTCTGGGAAATTTTGAGTCGAGGCACTGCAAAGGGAAATAAATGTTTTTTCTGCTTTAGGTGCAGCAGTTCTGCTGCTTTTAAAATATTCATAGATATAAGATACTGAGAACTACTAAGTATCTCTAAGAGAATTTATTCCAAGGGCCAAGACAGTCCTTTGGAATGGAGATTCTCACTTCAGCAAAGTTGCTATTATTAAATAGTTTTAAAAGAGGAATAAGTTGACAGACAGAATAAAATGTCTTTTATCACCTCTTCTTCCATTTTAAACACTTGTCTGATATTTATTTTAATATGATTTTACTATAACTTTTTAGTACAGTTTAGGAAATGTCTCTTAAATAAAAAATTAATTAAATATATAAACTATATTGAATATGGTGATGGAGAAAGAGCCTAGAATAGCCAAACATTTGAAACACATGCCTGACCCTTTTCCTGTTCTATTCTGTGCGAAGCATCTCATTTCATTTCTAACGCTCTTATTTCTGAGCCTGAGTCCTGCCAGTCCAGTTAAAAAAGAGAATCTTCTTCCTTTACACCTCCTTTGATTTCAACAGAGTCCAGCCGTATCAATGGACAGTAAAGGATCTCATTTGAGGATATGAGGACCAGATGAATTGTCAGGTTCAGAGACAAAAATACAAAGAGACAATTTTTCTTCCCTGGATCCTGGGCATCCCCAAATATCTGAAAAGTTGAACCTAAGGTCACATACAATCAGAATAAGGATGGAAGGGACCTTGGAGGTGTTCTAGTCCAACCCCCTGCTCAAAACAGGAGACTCCATACAATTTCATATGTGGCTTCTTAAAAGCCTCCAGTGATGGAGTAACCACAACTACTGAAAGCAAGCTGTTCTATCAATTAATTGTTCTCCCTGTTAGAAAATTTATCCTTTTTCAGGTTGCATCTCTCCTTGACTTGCCTCCTGGTGCTTTAAATTAAAATAGGTTGACCCCCCCTCATCTCTGTAGGAACCCCTCCAATGTTGGAAGACAGGTAGTCCTTTGTATTCAGGACACTGAAACCATTCTAAGTATGAACCAGTTGCCAAGCATCTGAATTTTGATCAGGTGACCATGGGGATGCTGTAAAGGTCACAACTATGAAAACGGTCGCATTTTCAG
Source organism: Hydrophis major (assembly GCA_033807585.1). Lineage (NCBI taxonomy): Eukaryota > Metazoa > Chordata > Lepidosauria > Squamata > Elapidae > Hydrophis > Hydrophis major. The sequence continues at coordinate 118,277,309 of CM066329.1, forward strand.
TGCCCCTGTGACGTTGAATGGTCACTAAATGATATGTTGTAAATCGAGGAGCCCCTGCACTGCCTCTTGGAGTTCGACCAACGCGGTTAACTCAGATCGTGCTGTGACTTAGGACTTTCCACCAAGTGGTCGCTGTCCCTCGGCGTTCCCTCACCCACCACATGAGTCCAAGGTTTCCTCACCGAGCCGAGCCCAGTCGCTTGATTGCTCAAGGCCTCTCCCACCGCCATCCCCCTCCCGCCCTCCGCTCGCCTCCTGCCCGAGCCGGGCGAGAGGGCGCGAGTGACGCTCCTCCAGCGGCCGCGGAGATTGGAGGTGACCGGAGGGGCGGGCCCAGCCGGCCTTAATCTTCCCCTTCATTGGGGAATATTGGCAGGGCGCTGTAATCCACGAGCTGAGCGAGCGAAGAAGCGAGCAGGGCACCCTCTGACTCGAGCCGAGTCTAGGTTTCGTGAGGGACGCGCCAAGTTTTGCCCGGCCGCGCGTCGGTGAGGAACCCCAGGAACGTAAGTCAGCGCCCCGCGAGGAGCCTGTTGCCGTGGGCGCTTCGCCTTTCCTTGCTCATTCAAGGGCCGCCAATTTGCCGTGGGGGCGGCGGCGGCGGCAGGGACGCCTTTGTCCCACGCTTGGGCGAAACGTTTCGACTTTCCGGCGACTTTCGGGTCCCGCGATTTTGCTGCCCCCCACCTCTTTTCTCCTCAGGCCGAACCCTTCTTCCATCCCTGCCGGCTATTCCTAACTAGCGTCGCTTTAGTTTCCGACCGCAGCTCAGGGTTACGCGCACTTCAGTTGGAGAGGCGCTTGGAGCCCGCGCGGCACCCCAAACGGCGCCGAGCGTCTCTGTCTCTCTTTCTCTTGACCGGAGGTTTGGTCCGCACGTGGCGACACGTGGCCTCTCGGTTCGAAGGAAATGAAGGTTAATCCGTGGGGAGGTCTCGTGCGTGGAATTTACTCCGTTGAGCGAATGCCGGACTCCCCGGGATTTTATGCCGCTGCCACCGAACCAGCATCCCTCTCCTCCTCGCGCGCTCTCTCCCAAAACTTTTCCCCCTAAGAAATGCGCCTTACCGTGGACCTTCACTTTCCTATTCGGGTTTTAGCCAGACAATGGTGGTGATAACGGGATTAGTTTGGGCTAACTACTGTGCAATGCTACCACCACGTCATCTGAGCCATCAAAAGAAGGACAGAAATAGAATTGGGCTTATTGAATTTTTAGCCTTGCGACTTGATCCCTTGAGTCAAAATGAAGGCTCCAGAAAGGACTGAAGAGCCCCGTCCTTTATGGGGAGGGACACCTACACAAGCCAACATCTTTCCCTGGGTCAGAGTATAAATGGACGATCATCTTGAGACATCCTTGCACTGCACTGCCACAGGCAGGCACTTGCCAGTGTGACCCTCTCCACCACTGGTGGCCACAGCATTTATTGCATGTCCTGTCGTGTGCAGGGTCCCTTGTTATTTCCTATCATAACTCATGTAACCCTGATGATAGAGAGGAAAAGAAATAGGTTCCCACCCTCTATGTTCTAAGAACCATTAAAATATGTTGTTTTAAAATTTACTTACTCTGTAGAGATGGAGAGCAGAAAAACTATCAGTGAATTTGGGAACAATCCTGGGTTATGATATTTATGAACAAGAATGACATAGAATCTGTTCTGGGCCTCAGATTACAAGATGGTTGGAAGAGAGAAGGTTGTCTTTTTGTGGCAGTCTCCCTAGTTATTGTTTTAGAAGGCAACAAGGATTTGGTAGAATAAAGCCAGCTTGTCAGATTCCCCTAAACTTCCCCCTTATCTTTGAACACTAGTAATTTCTACATGACAGCTGCCTTCCTGATCCCTGAGCCTATAATCCCAAATGTATAGTGGATCAAAGCAACACAATGCACTGCCTGAAGCTCAGAATGGTCAGTGCTTCCAGAAACAAGGCTTTAAACACTATTTTACTCACACAGTTGTATGGAGTGGGAACTTTTAGAATTTTTATTCCAAATGTTATTATTTTCTCCTAACATCACAAAAATCAATTAAGGAGGAAAAAAAATAATAGAAAAGCACTGTGTATTTTGTATTCCAGAGCCTTTGATCAGGAAGTACCCACAGATTAAATTATAGGAGGAGAGCTAAAGTATTTATTTATTTGTCATATATAGAGAGTTCCCATTTCACTCCTAGAATTCAAAGTAGAAAGAAAATATTCCGGGATCAACCAGAATAATCCAACCCAGAGCCTCAAAATTCTCAGTAATACTATAACTGTTTTAGGTCATGACACAGAACCAGAAGTTGGGACATGGGATTCCCAGGGTTTTCTTCTGGCTCCATATCTTTGCCGTGCATTGAACTGATACAGGCCAGCAAAATTCTACGTTAAAATCTCACTTTGACACTATCCATAAGCAAAGCCCTCATAGATTCAATCAATATAGAATAAAGTTGTCAGCCTACTGTATATGGTTGTTGTAAAAATTGCTAAAGTGAAGTCTGAATACTTCAGTTACTTGGTAGGCACCATGTATAGTGATATCTCTTTATGTGAATATTTGGGTGGCATCTCCTGCTCCAACCTGTTTGCAGGTGAACAATGTATGCCAGATTAGTTCCTTTCTCTAAACGTCCTCTAAAGTGGTGTAAAATGGGATGAATGATATACTAATCTCATTGCTAAAACCGTTTCAGCCATACTTAAATATAATGCACTGTTATGTTAAATTTTTGGAAAAAGATGTCTGCTAAGAGGCTGGGTTATCTGAGAAGATACAGGTGTATTTTCTGGTATTTTCTGGCTTTTATTGAAAAAAAGCATCCACGAACGAGACCTAAACAAGATGGATCGACGACATCAGCAAGTATTGTGGGCACAATTGGCAAAAGAAAGCTCAGGTCTATATTGGTTGGAAGCATTAGGAAGAGGCCTTCATTCTGCAGGGGATAGACAATGGCTAGAATGATGGTGATAATAGATTAAAACTAACTCACATTTACTAATTTAATTTTTATTTGGGCAAGAAAATGACTTCTAATTCCTACGTCTGGCAACTCTCGCAGAACAGATCAAGGATCAAGAGTTTGTAATATAGAGTTGAGGCTGAACAAAGCCGTAAAATATAAAGAGTTGGATATTCTACAGCGCCACCTGATTTATCAGTTTGGGAGATGCTTTTCTGTTGTAGACTATGGAAAGTCTCACATTTCACATCGTCCTACTTGAGGATTGACAGGGTAGAAAGACCTGCCCTGGATGAAAAGGACTTGCCCTGGATGAACATAGAGAGAGCTTGCTTTAGTGGTGCTGTTTTTGTGTCATGGAGGAAACATATAACCTTCTCTGGTGGGCTTTCTCCCCCCCCCCCCGGCACTGTCAGATAACTTTTTTCCATTTACTTACCAGTGTAAAGTTACCTTTTGGATTACAGAGGGGCAAAGAGGGGTATCAAACTCAAGGCCTGTGGGCCAGATACTTAGATCTGGCCTGCAGGACTGGCCGCAAAGGACCGGCCTGTGAAAACAGAGCTTGGGAGGACCCCACATGGCCTGCCCGAGCTCTGTGATGGCATCCTACAGCCCTCTACCAGCAAAAACCAAGCTCGGGAAGGCTACAAGCGGCATTCCCAAGCTTTGTTTTCACTGGCAAAGCACTTGGGCCACCATAGGTACCCCAACATGAGTGACATCAAGCTGGCTACATCCCCTGGCTACACACATCCCTGCCCCCCCCCCCCCGAGGTCAAACACAACCAGGAGTGGATTTCTACCAGTTTGCACCTATTCGCTAGAACCGGTTGTTAACATTCTAAGCAGTTCAGAGAACCGGTTGTTCGAAGAAATTATTGGCCTAATCCTGTAAGGAAGGCAGGAAGGAAACATTCTGGTGTTGCTTACAGAAACTGCCTCTCCGTTAACCCTTATTACATTCTTGGCAGGACTAGACTTCCTGTCTCAGGAACATCTCTGGAGTTTTTTTCCCTTCCTTTGTTGTTATTTTGTTTGTGTGGCGTGACCACTCAAAGTTACAATGGCACAAACTTTTGACCATTTTTCACACTTACGACTTTTGCAGCATCCCCACAGTCATGAGAAGCCAGACGAAGAGATGCGTGCTTTGATGTGAGTGATATTGAGTTGGCTAATAACATGATCACCAAGCCGCGTCCACCTAGTCACATGACCACCAAGCCATGCCCACCAATTAAACCACACCCACAGAACCGGTTGTTAAAAAAATTGAATCCCACCCCTGAATTCAACCCTGATGCGGCCCCCAATGAAATCGAGTTTGTCACCCCAGGTATAGAGTAAGCAGAAGAAGAAAAATCGTACAAAGTGAAATCTACGATAGTTGTGCAGGTAGCCTTCCATTTACAACCACAAGGACGCCAGGATTTCTGTTGCTAAACAAAGGCAATTGTTCAATGAGTAGTGACTGATTTTATGACATTTTTAGCCATGTGTTAAGTCAGGGGTCTCCAACCTTGGCTCCTGGAAGCCTGGCAGACTTCAACTCCCAGAATTCCACAGCCAGCTGGCTGTGGAACTCTGGGAGTTGAAGTCCGCCAGGCTTCCAGGAGCCAAGGTTGGAGACCCCTGTGTTAAGTGAACCACTACGGTTGTTAAGTGAATCATGTGGTTGTTGAATCCAAGGCCCCCCATTGACTTTGCTTGTTAGTAGCTGGCTGGGAAGTTTGCAGATGGTAATCACATGACCCAGGACACTACAACCATCATAAATACATACTATTTGCCAAGCACCTGAATTTCAATCAGACAACCGTGGGGATGCTCAGCTGTGATGGTCATAAATGTAAGGACTGATCATAAGAAGTCACTTTTTTCAGTGCTGTTGTAACTTCAAACGATTGGTACCTGTATTTTCAAAAGAGAGATATAACACAATAGGAATTATGTTGTCTTGCCACCTAAACTTGAAGGGTAAGAAATCAGTTTTATAAATCCTTTTTTTTTTTTTGCACATCTGTATGCATATAGCTACTGTTAGTGCTGCACTAGCAGGAATGCATGAGATTAGGCTATTTTGACAAATTTAAGCCTAAAGTAAAAATTATTTATTCTCGAAGAATAATTTTATAATCACTTTTGTTCAGTTTTGCAGCATAAATTCAGCGCCAGAAAAGTAAACACAGATGACTGAGACTTCATTTAACTTCTTTATAAACACAAAGTAAATTTTACAATACCAGTTGTAGCAAACATGTTACAGGTTCAGAGCAAAACAGCAATTCAACTTCAGTAGATAAGCAAACAAGCAAGTTAGTTTCTCTTTCACTTTAGAGTTAAGCAAAGAACAAAGATAAACCACACCAAGATTCTCTCTAAGATTCAGCCCTCATTGGCTGACTTTGTTACGAAGCTCTATTTCCAGTTCATGAATATACTCTGATAACTTTCAATTAGCAACTGATTTATCACAAGAAATTAAACTTCCTGATAGCTTCCTGATTGTAGTATAGCTTCTTGATTGAAGAGAAGCACTACTTTTTTTTAATGGGAAGATAAGTTGCTTTTTTTGCAAAAAAAAAAAAAAGGAAAATAGGCCACTATTTTGCTTACCACAGATATTTTCCTGCCTGGTAACAAAGCAAAAGACATTTGTTTTCTTCTGGAAACAATCGAAAATTATTCTTGGAGGATAGGATGTGTGTCAGTAATTTCAAATGACTTCCTGTGGCTTTTGTCATCTCATTCATTCATTCATTTATTTATCCATTCATTCATTCATTCTCTTGTTGTCACTGCCAACACATTATTCCACATGTTCATTTCTCAGGCAGATACAGGCAAATGGTGTGGTAGAACAAGCCAGGCAATGGTACAGCAGGAGGAGACCCTAGGCCTTCTCACAATTTAAATGATGGTTTTCTTCTCTAATTACAAGAAAACATTTGATATGGACGCTTTCACATATTTAGTGCTATCAACACTGTTTTCTCACTCACGTGAATGGATTGTGCAGTTTAGTATGTTTTGAAGATTTAGTATGTTTTGAAGAGAATATGCCAAGGTGACAATCCTGGGCTGTTTACCACACAAAATCAGGAGTCAGTTTGAAGAGTGCTGGCATTCTGTCTACTACTTTTAAAGATTTTCTTTTTAAGATGTCATGCTAAGAAAATTTAGATTGCTTCTGTACCAATAATGACTCAAGGTAGGAACTAAACTCTTTAATGAGAATAACAAAACTGGAAAAACCAGTTTAAAAGAAAAAAAAGTCCTGGTAGGTTGTAAATGTTTGTGAGGGAATTGGCAGGGGCTGCGGTGGCTCATGTGGTAAGATGCTGAGTCTGTGCACTACTGAGGTCGGAGGCTCGATTCCCGTGAGGGAACAAACTGCATGGACAAGAAAGAAGTGCCCCCCAATTGCCTACCGGCATTCAGGCATCCCACGAGTAAAGATAACACTGCCCAAAAAATTTCCTTTCACACAGGCAACCAGCCACCTCATTAATCCCTGGCTAACATGTGCTATACACTAAATAAATAAAGGTGTGGGGGCACTGGCATGATGGCAAGGGAACTTAGCAGTAGCACCTAACAAATGCAGCTAGAGGCACATAAATTCTAAAGAAAACAAATCCATTCCAGTCTGGGATGTTTTCTTTGGTACATGCTTAACAAAACAAAGTATTAATTCAGAGTTCTGACCTGTTCGTCCAGGGCATTGTTTTTAAAGCTGTGTTATACCTGGCAAGACAATGAAACTAGAGTGCTGTGCATTGGATAGGAATGGTTCCACTTGCTATGCAGTACATCGATGTGCTTCCTACGGCCGGCCTGTTGATTTTTACTCAGATATTTCCCAGTAATTCCTTGGTTTTCACTTCCTGAATCTTATCAAATCTTTGCAGGCAATATCATTAAACTTAAAGATTAAAATCAAACTTTAAAACTCTTTAAAAAGCTCTTTAAAGCACCTGTTTAGATGATAATAATTTCAGTTTGTTTATATTTTTCTATCAACTATTCACTCCTTCCCCCAAATTCTCTTTTTTCATCCAAGTTCTGTTCCCATGGTAAAATTCAGAAGTTGAAAGGGAAGCTGGCACACGATGAGGTGACCAAGATTGGGGAAAAATATTATGTCCTCATTTGAAGAAATGTTTATTAATTTTGAAGAGAAACTCCAGGAAATTATGTTTGATCCATTCAATCCCATATTTATTTCCCAGATTAAAGGCATGTGATTAGATAACCAATCACCACACAAAGACCTATGATGAGATAAAGTTATCCTGGTTGGTTTCATGAGGCTCAAGACAATCAGGTTTCCAGATGATGAAGTACCATTTGGCATTTGTTTATGATATCTTAAAGGAGGAGAGTTCCTTAGGAATTTTTTTTACCTGTACAAGGCCTTGCAGGCTGAGTAGTATGGAAATTGCAGTTGAAGACAGCTGGATGGCACTAGACTGGAGAAGGCTGTGGCTGACAATCAAATTTCTGCCATATTTTCTGTGGATGAGCCCTACTTTGCTCATTTTGGTAATATTTTGAGAGTGTCCTATAGAGTTTCTGCTTTTTTTTATACCACAGAAAATCTTACTTTTAGAGAAAGGTTAGAAGAAGTATACCTTTCTCTTTTTCCAGTGCTTTCAACCAGAAAGTTACTGCGCATCTATTCTGTATTATTCCCCTTATTTGGGGGTGTGGGTAGAATAAGAAATAAGAGTGAAGAAGTGATAAAATGCTCCAAAGCATGATTATGATATTCATGCTTGGAAAAATTCTTCAAATGAGGCAAGGCAACCATAGAACAAATGTTTCATTTACAAACATCTTTTTGGTTGCTGTTTAAAGATTTTGGCATTGACTAGATGGGTGAACATGCTGCTATGTATATATAACAAGGCTTACAGTCTGTTCACTACTGGCACCATTTTAGTACATTTTTTTTCCTAATCCAATTCTAGAACTAGATTTATTTAGTGAAACTTTTGATGCTAGCACAGCTTTGGCTGTAAATGCTGGAAGAGTTTGGATACCTGGATTCTGCATGCATTTTTCATTATTATTTTGCAGGTTCTTGTAATATGGAGTATAACGACTATACCAGAGATGCCAACACTCCCGATTTCATCGGGAGGCTCCCGAAAATTCACCCCAACTCCCGCCTTACGATAATTTTCCTTATCCTCCCGAAATTACGAGCAGCAAAATTAGCCCGGCGGGTCCGGCTGTATGCGCATGCGGTGTGTGAGCTAGCTGACCTAGTGTTTGAACGTGAACACAGTCATATGAGATTGCTACGGGCGCTGCTAAGGAGCGTCTCCCCGCTGAACACAATCCCTCAGCAGGTGGATTTCTACTGCCGCTTCTCCCCGTCCCCGCTTTCCATGAAGCAGTTCCTGGATTTCGGTGAGTGGCGGCCGGGTCGCTTCCCTCCCCCGGCCCGGGTTGCTCCTCCTCCTCCTCCTCCTCTGCAACTCTTCCTCCCCCTTCGGCCGACCATTTTCTTTCCACAGAGGGAGAACCGCTACCCCGTCTCTGCGGGGAAAGGTGCTTCCACCTCCCCTGGCCTTCGAAGGCGGCGAGCGGAGAGAGGCCTCGCGCGGAGGGCTCCGCTCCAGCCACGGAGAAGCGCGTCCTTCCCCGCCCCCCTCCGCTTCGCCCTGTCGACCCGTTTCCTTCTCCACGACTGCCAGGGGGACACACGATGGAAGAGATGGAAAAGGATATTGGCACGCCCCTTACCCCCGAAATGCACGACAAAAGTTGTGCTTACCAAAGGGGTTGTGCAACAGAGGGTGTTGTCACGCAAAGAATCTAGAAACGTGGGATGGGGGGGGGTATGGTTGCTCATGTTGCTGCCCAGATAGTTTTGGAAGGTAGGGGTTAGCCCTCGACTTACAACAGTTCGTTTGGTGTGCGTTTTAAGTTACAAGGGCACCAAGGACCACCACCACCACCCCACTGAAAAAAAGTGACTCATGGCTGAGTTTTCACACTTTGGTAACAACCATTGTAGGGTCCCTCCTGGTCATGTGATCAAAATTCGGACACTTGGCAACTGACTCATATTTATGGACCATTTCAGGTCATGTGATTCCCCTTTTGCGACCTTCTGACCAGCAAAAGCAAAATTTGGTGTTATTTGAAAATCCTCCCTAATTCTCATTTCCAAAAGTTGGCATCTCTGCTATACCCTTCTCTACATAAAACTTTGATTTCTAAGCACTGCATAAAAGAATTCATGTTCCTTCCCAAAGGGCAGTTGGGGACGTGAGGACACACTTGCAGTCTCCATGGCTTTCTTGGCACCTGGAAGCAGCGCCAGGGCAGGGTGGGGGGGAGTAGAACAATGGCCCAGAGCAAAATGGAAGATCTTCATCTGACCTATTATTTTGGTCCAGTGGCATCTGAAGTCAATAGCATCCGAAGAGCTGGGAATCAGCAAAACAGGCCAAGACCTAATTGATGATCTGAAGCAAGTATTGTTTTCACTGTCAGCTGAACACCGAGAATGTAAGGAGGAGGAGTAGAAGAAGAAAAAAGAACAAGCGGCGTGCCTCCCAATATCAGTTGCTGGGGAGCATGATCAAGCAGATTTTTCCTGATATCCTACGACCCAGAGATGTCTGGTGAGTTTCCTCGGAGTCAGGATGTTGGACTAGATAGAGAGGCTATTGGCCTAATTGGACACAACTCTTCTGTTCTCACCTACACAGTCCAAAGCATACTATCTTTGCATTTTTACAAACTAATGATTGTACAATCGCTGTAGTATGCCTTCAGCACATATTGGAAGTTCATGGCAAAATGTTTAGCCGGGACACACTGCCTTCTTTAATTTTAGCAACATTAATTACATTTCAGTTTTTCTTTTCCAATATTCCACTTCAGGGAGACATAGGCAATTGGCAGTCTTCTGGCATACTGGATTATGTTGTTCATTCAGAGTCTGCATGCCATAATCCTGACCAATAAAACCCTGACAACTGCTTCACATATACTGCATGTGCACCTTGCATTTGATCTGCTCCAAATCATCCTCTCAATTTTCTTCCTCTTTTACAAACTCCCCACCTCTATCAATATCTAAATGAAGTATTTGAGTTTCTGAAGAAACATTTTGAAAGTTGGGGAAGGGGCAGGAATGCTGAAGATCACAAGATGAAGAATGGGTTAAATACTCTCTCTTTCTGTTACTGTTTGCTATGTTATCTCCTCTTGAATCGTATCCAGATACTTATGCATGAATTGTGTTATTCATCCTGGAAAATGGAGATCTGAGAAGATGCATGTTTTCTTTCTTCATACTTCTCAGGGGCTGCAAGCTGAGAAAAATCATTATGGGCCCAGCAGGCTAAGTGCCCTCTGCTTTGAGATCAGGTGGATGCCCTTACGTTTGTCAGTTATGGACTGAATAAATCAAGAAAGCAAGAAACATTGCCTTAATAGTATATCCATTTCAGAGTAGGTTCTTGCACTGCAGTCTCTTTCCTGACTCTCACCTGATTTTTCATGAAAGTGTCTTTGAAAAGTGCCACATCCTTTTTTCTGTGTTTTGTTTCTTGTTGCCTGTTGCCATTCAGTAATGTTTGATGAGCAGTTAAGAAGCAAAACCCCTGTTCCCAAGGTCATGTTAACCTGTTACACAGTAGAGAACATCAAAGGGGGTGTTGCAGACCAAGTTAGGAAACTGTACAACAATTGAAATAATTTGATAATTTAAGACAATGTAATTAGGATGTGAAAATCTTCCTTGCTTAACGGCTGCATTAAGAAGTCCTCATTTTCATGTTTTTCTAACAAAGGTATGCTTTTGTATAAATGACTAAGCAATGAGAGAATGGTGTGTTTGTTTGTTTTTACAACCAGTTCAAACCACGTCTCCAAGAATTAGTTCAGAGATGAGCAAATTGTGCACTCCAGGTATGACTGGGCTCTCCTTCCCAGTAGACTTAGCTAGCATGTGGCATGATCATAGAAAGAAGGAAGGTGTTGTTCAATACTACCTGTAGCAGAAGTGCCTCATCTTTGTCTTTATTGCCAAATGGATTGATAAAGAACAATATTCTAAACATGGCTTAGATTTTGGGACACAGAAGGTCCCACCTACATATATGGGAATATGTTCCTCATCTTCCATATTGAGAATAGGGGTCTTAACTCATATAAGAATGAGAGGCAATTGGGAATGCAATGGAACAGGTTACTGCTGAGGTACAGGGATAAATGTTTAAGATAAACATTAAAATTCAGAGGATTTTTATTCCCTGCATTTTAACCTTCTTTTATTGGAAGAGGGAGTATCGCTCCCAGAGTATCAGTCAGTGATGTGATTCAGCCACCTGGCTCTTTTGTCTACGTTACTGCACACAGTTCCGGCTTAACATTCTGCAGTGATAGAATTATTAGAAGGTACAGCAAGCAGAAAGTAAGACAGGAAAGCAAGTGAATATTGCAGTGGAGAGGCTCTTGGCTACGGCGAAGCAGTTGGGAAGGTTCAAGGAATCAGGCTATATGGCCACACACGACTCCATTGAATATAGCTAAAATAATCTCCTAATGCATTTTGGCATATGACTAGAAACAAGATTCCGCACCAGGTTTTTAGTGTACAACAGATCCATTAGTTTGATGGGAACTAAAGCATATGGTAAGGATTCGTGTACCTCTTGTACTCCCTTATGTCTCTTTTTTTCCCTTTCATAGAAAAGCCATTAAGAGGGGAGAGACAAGGTAACTGTTCAATATCTTTTGACCAGAAGTGCTAAAAGTTGTCTGAAAGCACACAAAAATGACTAAATTGTAGCAGAAGCAGTGGTGGTATTTGACCGGTTCTGGTGAGCGATGAGCAATGGAGACTGAACCGCTTCTCTCTGCTGCTCTACTGTTGGGCCCATCCTCCCACCCAGGCTCCCATACTCACCTTTATCTGCTGAATTTGAAGCCCAGCTGCTTTGCGCGGTACAGAAGAGTGCTGCGCGGCGGTTGCAGAAGCGACTGGGATTGTACAGGCTTGCAGGAGGTGAGTTAGAACGCCTCTGTGCCTCCGCAAACACCTCTGCGCCTGTGCAAAGTGCACGTTTGGCACACGCATAAACGCATAAAGTGTGTGCACTTGTACAAAGCGATCCCACCAAGCCATGCCCACCGAACTGGTAGCAACAATATTTGAATCCCACCACTGAGCAGAAGATATAGAAAGGAAGTTGAGTTTCATGGGCTGATTGGAGGAAAGTTTTCAGTTAGCTGCTCAGGGATGGGGAGGGCAAAATTTTGGGCAAATCCCCTCTGTCTTTTTAAGTGAACTGCATTTCGAGCACAGGAGGAGAGGGTGGCAAGGCAGTGTCTTCTCTCCCCACAGAGAAGATGTCTATGTTATCCTAGCAATATTTTCTCAAGGAGTCTAAATTCCATTGACGTATCTGAGTAAATAGGACCCTTTGGGAGAGGATGAGAAATCTCCACAATGGATTATCTAAATACTGTAGCTTTCCGTTGTTTTATGTTGTGATGCCAGCTACCTGGTGTTGGGAATGACATAAGAAAAGGGAGGAAAAAGGTTTCTACTGGATGAAAATGGTTTCTGAAGCACCAAGGGAACAATGGGGGAACAGATTAGAAAGAGTGTCTGGCCTAAGCAGAATGCTGGGTCAGAGCATTGGGAGGGATGAATTTAAACTGGGATTCCAGTTTGAGCTTGAGATTTCTCTTGACTTCATCTCATCAGCCTGCAAGAAGGTGTGTATTCAAGCTCAACCATGGGCTAGCATTTAGACTGGCAAGGAGGCTGCAATATTTTGGGTGCTAGTTGGCTCTTCATAATTATTATCCAGATATTCAATTCCCAATAATCAGAAGGAGATTTTTAAAAAAATCAGAACAAGGCATTGAAGCCCACAGCCTAATTAATATTAACAGCAATCTCTAGTGTAACTGCTATGGGACCTTGAACTTTTGAGGTAACAAGTAGGGGGGTGGAAGAGAAAGTCTGCCAAGACTAGAAAAGTAAGTTTTAAAGAGTACAAAGCCAAAGTTTTCTGCAAAAGTAACCCAAACGTAGGGATAATTCTCACTAAGGCATTATTAAATATTTTTTAAAGATGCCACCTACTTTGATGTTCCTATGCAACCTTTCTGGAAGAAATGAGTAACTAAATTTCTCTGAAAGAGAGAGTTGTTAGATTTTAACTCAAGAAATACGCTAGCAGTTTGAATTTCCTGATGCCTCAGCAGAAGAGATGGCTGTGGCTCTCCCCCGTTCTCCAGGCCTCTTGCCATTCACTGATTATCTGTCTTTGCCTGGGATAAATATATATTTTATTGTTACTTTTTTATTTTAGGGGTAACCTTAAAAGGAAGGTTGCTAACTGAAAAGTCAACAGGTTCAATCTTTTGAACTCATAAGGATGGAGAATAAATTTGATATATTGGTTTAAGGGTTGGGCTGGGACTGGAGAGAGCCAAGTTCAAGTCCACCCTCAGACTTTGAGCATATCTTAGCCTAACTTAAACTGGGCAACTTTAAGATGTGTGGACTTCAACTCCCAGAATGCTGGCTGGGGAACTCTAGGAATGAAGCCCACTCATCTTAAAATTGCCCAGTTTGAAAAAGTTACAAGTTTTGCAAATAAATAAAATAAATAAATAATAAATACACCATATTAATCATTTATTATCCTGTTCTGACACTGGATAGCCCTCAGAAGCTGGAGTTCAAAGAAGAGTTTGAATTAAATATCTAGTAGGCAGCTATAGTATATTGGAATATTTTTCTTCTTGCATACTATTATGGCTTCCCAAATATTCTTGATGTTCCTAAAGTAGAGCTGAAAGTCTTCCTTACAATGAGATTGCCCAAGCTATAAATTGTAGTGCAGAATCTCCAGATATCTGGCTCTCCAAAAGGACAGGGTCAAACAGGTAAAGCTCTGAAACTGGTGTCCTCCTTAGGCTTTTCAAGGAAGTTAAAAGATCCTCTCCTCCCACCCAATTTCCTTTCCTTTCCCTTCTTTCATACTATGTTCCTGTCCTCTGACTCTTCCGATGCTCTGTGGCTTCTTGTCTTGCCCTCACCCATTTCTTCATGCCTCATTATCGCCCTCCCTGGACTACTACAACTACTATTCCTTCTCCTCCTCCTATTACTTCCTCTTCAAAAAAAAAATGCAATACTTTTTTGAAAGCTGTCAATCTCCTAAAAACCTCTTGCACTTTCTCCAGCATCTCCAGCTTTCAGCAGTCCTGTTTCCCTCATGCCTCTCCCACTACCTATTTGACACAACCTATAGGAAAGAAAGCAAATCTATCTGTCAATTGTCTGGTCAATGCAGGGCTGCTTAAATCTCTAATAGACAGGCTGTTCTAGACCATGGGAGAGGCTTCCTAACTCTTGAGAGATGCAGGCACATCAAATAGAGGAAAGGAAAGTAGATTTGTCACATGGTAGTGATTTCTTTTTGTGTATGTTACCTTTAAGGTTGTTATAAGAGAGACTGTAAGAAGAATCAGTCCAAAAAAAGCTGATGTGTGAGTTATCACACAGTAGGTGTCAAGCCCAGAAACATCACAGTAAAAATCTGGAGTGTTGTGTTTTTATTCCAAGATTATTAGGTTTGTGTTAATTATTTATTTCTGAGATGGTAAAAAAAAGACCCTGCAGAATATCGAACACATTTTACATCATTCTATTAGAATTGAGTCTACCTTAATGATAATGAGGGACTACTGCTAGGAAATATATGACTCAAGGCAGATCCTCAGCTATCAGCAATTTACACATCCCTTCACTTTTTTGTCTTTAGATTTGCCACCTTCAACTATAGGGATGAGCTAAAAGGTCCAAAGATTGTATGGGCCTGTCTCCCAAGCCTCTTGCAAGAGCAACTGATTATACCTCAGCAGAACACCTGGGATTTTGTTTCTTTGCAAACTTGTTTTTGCTAGACCATAATGCAGGACAGTTTGAATGTGGTCCGCATAAAGTTTGTTATTTCCTTTTGTAGCTCTGAGTTCCCATTTCCATGTCAGGCCTCTGGAGAGTGAAGGGGAATAATCCACAGGGCTTCTATCTGGAACTCTGTGATTTCAGCTGCCAGGGAACCCCTGGAATGAGGATTGCATGATGAAAATCTGGCTGTGTAGCAGGAAACAATTTTGGTTGCTGAATTAATTCATCTTGAAATAGCCATCCAGCTCATTAATAGCGTGTCCTGAAAGGTCAGGCAATATTTATTTTCTCCTTGAAAATATTTGAACAATTCTTCTCTTCTAGTTGCTTTGTAAAATTTGAATTTTTGGTCTGATGCTACACTTTGTTTAGCTAAGCCTTTTCAGTTTGAATTAGTAGACAGTTGATGTTAACCATATTTGTATTGTATTTATATCATTTGTATTTATATCATTTGTATTGGCTATTGTGTGATTGTCAAAAGCAAAAGGATTTTTTTGTAAATAAAAATTCACTGGACAGTTCTCTGTCTGAAGAATTCTGATCATAAAATATGTGGGAGGGGCTGCATTGTCCCTGTTCATTTCAGCTGAATAGAGATACAGAACAACTTTTTTGT
The DNA here is from genome assembly GCA_033807585.1 of Hydrophis major. Taxonomy (NCBI): domain Eukaryota; kingdom Metazoa; phylum Chordata; class Lepidosauria; order Squamata; family Elapidae; genus Hydrophis; species Hydrophis major. The sequence continues at coordinate 118,292,847 of CM066329.1, forward strand.
GTATTAGGTGTTTCCAGGCTGAACAATTCAAAAGTACTTGTCCTCAAGCAGAACAAAAGCAAGCAGTTCAGCAAATGTACCATTGGGGTGTATAAATGTAATCATATCCTGACCATATTTGACTGAGGGTTAGGATTAAGAATTTCATAGCAGTGTTAGGTCCAGCTGTGTCTCAATGTGTTATCTTCCCCCAAGAATGGCAATTTGGGACCTCCTTTAAAAAAAAAAAAGTGGTTGTGTACTCAGATTAACAATGCTGTGGCAAAGTCATGTTACTACCCTGTCTTCAAATGGCATAAAAAATAGAGGGCTGCAGCTGGTATTTTAGAACAAATGAGGCAGTTTAATACCTCTGCTCTGTTTTAATTGCAGGGCTGGCTAGCCTCTGTTATTACTCATAGATCACAGATGGAGAAATAAGAATTACAGAAGTTTGTGTAGAACTGTTGATATTTACATCTGTGTGAAACTGAAGCAAAGATCTTGACACTAATAGGAGTTTTACATTTATTGGTCAGGTTTTTTTTTTAGTAAGCACTAAGTGTAAGTATGAGTTGGGGAGGATTCTAGAATGTCTTGGTGTTTGATGTACTGTTGGAGAATAAAGTGCAGCTTTGCTAATTTTCCTGAATGCCACATGTACAAAAAAACACACCAAATCCCAATGCTTTTCCAAAAGCAATCTGCGAGGAAAAAAATGCATAATGCAGAAAGGGTTTAAATGGCCCTGGCCATCTACACTAGTGAGGTAACCTTAAAGAGGAAAGTCTGGAGTTTTGCTCTAAAACAGGGGTAAGGAACGTTGGCTCTTTTATCACTTACGGACTTCAACTCCCAGAATTCCTGAGTGAGCCATAAAAGGTTCTCCATCCCTGGCCTACTGGTTTTTTCAGTTGTGAGGGAAATCAATTTTTGACTTGAATGGGACTGTTTAATATACAAATGTAGGACATATTTTTATATATATTCTTTGTATGTCCTACATTTGTATATTAAACAGTCCCATTCAAGTCAAAAATTGATTTCCCTCACAACTGAAAAAACCAGTAGGCCAGGGATGGGGAACCTTTTATGGCTCCCTCAGGAATTCTGGGAGTTGAAGTCCATAAGTGATAAAAGAGCCAACGTTCCTTACCCCTGCTCTAAAAGCTCTGTTCCAGGACAAAAATGTATTTGAGCTGTTTGTTAAGATTCAACTTCCTTTTCTAATTTCACATCTTTGGTTTAAAGTGGAGCTTAGACAACTAGAGGTTGGACCATACTGATGATTAATTAGTGCAGAGGTCTCCAAACTTGGCAACTTTAAGACTTGTGGGCTTCAACTCCCAGAATTCTCCAGCCAGTTGCCAAGTTTGGAGACCCCTGATTTAGTGTATGGTGATGTTTCATTAACCAGGAGACTATAGCATTAATACAATGAAGTTGTATGGCCAATTGGCCATACCAATGAATGAATGTTTGTTTTCTGTGGTGTAAAATCAACTTTTCTCCCAAATGTCAATGAATTTCTACTAGACCAATCTATGTGTCTTTTCCTTTGTCTCCGTTAAATAGCGTCCTATGTCCATTCCATGTGTGATGGGGAGAGAGAGAAATGCTAGCTTGGCCTCTTATTTTCAGAGTTCCTGGAATGCTTGGAGGGATAATCTATTGCAACAAAACAGAAGAGGTATTTTAACAGAAGGCATTTTAAAAGCTAATGGATTTATTATGACATATGATTTCATGGGTCTCAATGGCACAAAAGCTTCTGCCACATTAAATTGATTAGTCTTTAAGATGCCAGAAGATTCTTTGTTTTTGCAGTTTCCCTTTTGCTTTAAATGGTTTGAGAGAATGTGTTTGTGTTTGTTCTCTCTCTCCCTCCCTCCCTCCCTCTCTCTCTCTTTCTCTCTCTCTCTCCCCTCCCCCCCTTCAGTAGCAAGAAATCTGAAAGAATCTGATAGCAACTTTTCCAACAGAACTGATTTAAAAAACATAGGTCCTAAGACGATTCCCATGCTTCTTAAAAAGGCTTAAGCTGTTTTCACACAATATATTTTTCAATGATTTTTAATTCATAGAATTAACCAAATTTCTTGTCTTTGTATAACAGCCATAAACTAATCAACTGGACAAGGTTATGACAATACATCAGGCTAAAATAAACTGATTTGTGTTTGACAATATAGCAAAATAAAGAGAAATTAAGAATCATGATTCATTGTATTGTAAACACTGAATCTAAAAGTCAAGGCACAGAAGGAAAAATAAGTTATGGGAAGAAAGATGTAGAGAACTGTGAATTAGTGTTTCTGTCCAATTTGTTCTCCATTGATCTTAACACATTAAGACCCTTGAATAGCATTGGCGATCCTTAATTATCTAGCTGATGGTTGACATTGAAATGCCTTGCCCTTCGGTCTGATGTGGACTGGATTTCATTGAAACTGTTACAGAATGTATTTATAGTTCACACTGAGGATCATATAGTAAAATTTACACTATTGTATAAACATTATTATGAAACAGTTGGGTAACTAACTCATAAACAACTACTGGCATCAACTTGTCTCTCATGGGAAGAATAAAGCAGAGGGGAATAGAATGAAGGCCACAACCAATTAATGTTCAGATTAATTAGGGAACTGGACTTTATTCAATAAATGTGAGGGAAAGGGTGGAGGAATGTTCCACAAGAAATAACAATAAACAGTCCAATGGCAACAACCAGCAAAGGTCCTGGATGCTAGGATTAATAAGAATTTAAACACTAGGCAATTGGGGATTACTGCCTTGCTTTACATAACAACTAACTGTGTTCCACATCTCATTGGAAGTAGAAGTAAGGGGGAGGGAAGAGAGAGAGAGAAATAGCCAGGACAGCTAGATGGACCAAGTTGGTTCCTCTGGAGGAGTTGATACAAGTCCTGGGATAAGATTAGATGGTTGCATATTAGAAGTTTGACTTGGCATCAGGTTTTTGTTGTTTTTTAGTGTTTTAATGAGGTTAATTTTATAATTTTAACACTGCTTTGTGTATTATTTTAACTTTTGATTGGAAGCTACCCATAGTTGGTTATACGGTGGAGAGCTGTATAAATGTTTTAAATTAAATAAATAAGTTGATAAGAATTAGAATCTCCTGGAAGATGCAGGTCCATATTCACCCTCAGCCACGGAAGTTCCCAGTAACTTTGAGAGTCACCATTTTCAGAGCAACTTAGCAATAAGGCTGTGGTAGAAAACATGAGAAGTAGTACTATATTTGCTCATCTTGAGGAGAGTCAAGATAAAAAAAGAATTAAAAAATAGTGTCATTTGTGACTTTACTTTTCTCAGTGTATTCTGAATTACTCCCAATCCAAGTGGTTCTGCGTCTATTTTTTTGAATAAGAATAATATTAGGTGTTTCTAAATATTCTGCAGAGAGAGTGCGAAGGCCACAAGCCTCTTTGTAGACTTCAATACCATTATTCCAGACATTCTTCTAACTAAATTAAACCAGGTACCTGAACACACTTGTAACTGGATCATAAGCTTCCTAAAAGACAGGAAGCAGCAAGTGAAGCTAGGCAGAATCACATCTGATACCTGTACAATTAGCACAGCCCACCCCCCAAGGCTGTGTGCTTTCTCCACTTTTCTTCTCCCTATATACCAATGACTGCATCTCAAATGATCCATCTGTTAAAATATTGAAGTTTGCAGATGACACAACAGTGACACTAAAAACAATAACACTAAAAAACAAAACCTGATGCCAAATCAAACTTCTAATATTCAACCATCTAATCACAAAAGTAGAGGGTAATATAAAGAAATAGAGATCTGAGGGAGAATGGATGGAATATTTAAAAATTAAGGAAAAGATTCATACCACATAGCTTCTCCTGCATAGTCTTCTTTAGCTTTCGTAATTTGCTATAAAACACCAGAAGCTACAGAAAGAGATACTGTATGTACAAAAGAAAATAGAGCTTTTCTTTAATTACTGGGGAACTGTTCTGCATTTAGAAAAGAACAAAGGGTGACTGATAAAGAATCTCTGTATTTAACACCATTTAGGCGTTTACTTTCAATTATCAATCAGAAAAAAAAACCAACCACTGCAAGAATTTAAACAACTAAGAAGCCAGTCTGTGAAAGCATATTTATATGGATAGGTAACCCTTGAATTTTGAATAATGGTAATTTGTATGACAAAAAGACATGTGTTGTTGCATTATCTTCTTCTCCACAATGTATGTCTGAAGTGAGAATAAGCTTGTAAGAAGCGTTTGGTTAATGACTGACCAAAACCTCCACTCTAGTGAAATTTCATATGGGACAAAAAGTCCACTGTAATCAGAGCATAGTTGAAGCTATTTAACTTCAGGTGTTCTGACCCATCATTGTATGGCAGGTCAGAGAATAGATGCCACACCCTCTTTGGGGTAGGCCATACAGGAATGTACCTATCCCTTGTCCCATGCTCCCTCCTCTCCCCTAATAACAACCTTTCTTGAACATTGGGGGATCAGGGAAGGGTTAGGTTTTCCACAGCCAGAATCATTGTAAGTGAGTGACGGTAGTTAGCATGTTATTGGTATTGCCTAAGCAGTTAGAGCAAATAACTTCCATAATGAATCAGCTGCAGAAAATTTATTAAATATTAAGCTTAGTTGGTGAAATTCAGTAATTTATTGTGATTATGGGCTACCTGACCCTCTCTCATCTCCCCAAAACCTTGTGGCTGGTAAAAAATTCTAAACCTGTATTTTGGTTAATTGTTTTGACTTTTTTAAAAAAAAGTATTTTAAAATTGGAATTTTCTATCTTAATTTAAACTGCATTAATATTCTTTGAGATATACAAATGATCCTTGCAATTCTCAGTTCCATCTATATCGTGCACTGTATGAATAGTTGAAATTACTCATTCATCAGCATAACTTCCTAATCAGCCAGAAGGAAGTTGCTTGAGGCTTGTTGAGAAGAAGAAGCTTTCAAGATTTATTTTATCTTCTGTAATTGTCCATAATCAGGGAGGGGCGGGAGTTGGAAAAGGATGTGACACTTTTTTTCCTTAGATAATAATCTCTATAGAGTGATTCATAACAATAATGTTCATAGATGTGGCTTCAAAATAGATCTGCCTGTTCATTTAGGAAATTTATTCACAGGGAAAAAAGATGTTTAAGTGGAAAGAAAAACCAATTAGATCCACTTACTTAATTATGGATGTCCATACGTGGAATGCAACAGTAGTAAAGAAGTAGGGTGACACTGACTGTAGAATCATTGGAACAGAGCCTGGCTGCCATATGACAATTTTAGAATATATTCTTATCTTGGTGATTCAAAATTAAGCTGGAAGGAAGAATTTAAATAAATTTGAAGGGTCTTTGGATGAAAATGTGAAAACATAGGAAGCTTCCTTCTGCAGTGTTCTGCGCACACTGATTGGCAATAGCTGGATTGGATTTTTAGGCAAGATTCTTTTAGGCAAAGCTATAAATGTCAGGATTGCATTTGGAAGTTTTTTATAGCAACATTGGCACTGACATGTCTCTTCCTTGAGGAACAGTAAAGACTGAGGTGAACTCAGTGAAATTGCTGAGGAGTGAATTCTCTCTCTCCTCTCTCTCTTTCTCTGTGTCTGTCTCTCTCTGTCTCTCTCTCTTTCTCTGTCTGTCTCTCTCTCTTTCTGTCTGTCTGTCTCTCTGTGTGTGTGTGTGTCTCTCTCTCTCTGCTCTCTCTTTCTCTGTCTCTGTCTCTCTGTGTGTGTCTCTGTGTGTGTCTCTGTCTCTGCCTGTCTGTCTCTGTCTGCTCTCTCTCTGTGTGTGTCTGTCTCTCTCTCTCTGTCTCTCTCTCTGTCTGTCTCTCTGTCTCTGTGTGTGTGTGTGTCTCTGTCTCTGTCTGATCTCTCTCTGTCTGTCTCTCTGTCTCTCTCTGTGTGTGTGTCTCTGTCTCTGTGTGTGTGTATGTCTCTGTCTCTGTCATTCTCTCTCTCTCTGTCTCTGCTCTCTCTTTCTCTGTCTGTCTCTCTCTCTCTCTGTCTCTCTGTCTTTGTCTCTCTCTGTGTGTGTGTGTGTGTCTCTCTCTCTGGGTGTGTGTCTCTCTCTGTTTGTGTCTGTCTGTCTGTCTGTCTCTCTCTGTCTGCTCTCTCTCTGTGTGTGTGTCTCTGTCTGCTCTCTCTCTTTCTCTGTCTGTCTCTTTCTCTCTGCCTGTCTGTGTCTCTGTCTGCTCTCTCTCTTTCTCTGTCTGTCTCTCTCTCTCTGTGTGTGTGTACACATACACATATGTGTTCTGGAGCAGGGGAGCCATTGCTGGAAGAACAGGAGTGCTGCTGGATGGAAATCACAACTACCCGCCTGTTAAGAATGTTAATCCATTCTGCATATAGGTTCCTGCAGAGTTTTTATTTATCTGTGTGGCTCTTAGTTTCTCCTGCCCTTTGATACATGAAAATGGCATAGCCATAATATATGGAATATATTGCTTGATGATTCATTTCAATCGTTGTGATATGCAAAGATAATTTTAGTATGGCTCCAATAATATGTGAGTGAAAGGGAAGGAAGGGAAAAGTGTGAAGTACATTTCACATGGTAACGCATAATATTCACATAAATTCCCTTTACGTGCACTGAGTGCTATGAGCATTCAGTGCTCATAGAATACACACAGAGAGACATCTTTTCCTGTACTGTCATATATACTTCACCTCCTAACACAAATAATTTTTATGAGGACACATATAGACTACAAAGTACAACATAAGGGCACATAGCAGTGTTTTCTCATAGAATTCCAAGTAAACAGCAGTGCTGATATGTTGTGCAGACTTTAAAATTCAGATGAGGGAGGATATTTGTGGGCCTACAGTACACCTGCCCCTTTTCATATAAAGTTAGATTTATTGGCTGTTCTGCATGGTCTTACTGCAAAGCAAGAAAAAGATAAGAAAAGCGAAGGAAGCCAAGTAGTACAGTATTAGGGAAGATTTACTGCCCATTTTTCTATGTGTAAAACTCTTCCTGTTTCCCACCACTGGTTTGTTAAAATAGTTTTCAAATAAGTGTTTAAAAAAATAATTAGTACTATGCATGACTCCTTCATTTCCACATTAATATTGCTAATCAGGTGCCCAACGGAACTGCATTCTGGGAAGCATGCCAGCTGTGGAACAAATGCTGTTGCTGCCAGATCCTGCCAGCTGTCAGCAGAGGCCCACTCGCTCTGGGAATTTCATCAAGTCAGGCTAGGAGCCGGAAATCTTTTCTTGTACATTAAATTAACCAAAGAGCAGTGAAAATGTGGCTAAGCAATGGCACGGTATTCATTACTCAAGTAACTGAAATGTTCTATGTTATATAGGGTTAAAAATGGGTATTTAATTATAGGCTAACAAGATTTTTGAGCAAAAAAGCTAAAAGAAGAGCTTTCTAGTCTCAGATTTAAAACAAAAAACCCACACAGGGCTTCTTGTAATAACAGTGACGGGACTTGCTGTCCAAATCTTGCATGAAGCTTGGAATTGCTTTTGCTTCCCAACAGAGAAGTCATTATGCTAAGGAGATGAAGGGTAGGAAATCAAATTCTTGATCTGATGTGTCTACGTCTCAAATGATATCTTGCATTTATATCCAGTATTGCAAGTATTTTTGGGATGATTTCTCCTCCCCCCCCCTCAAATTCTTATTTAAAAGAGGCAAAATCACCTGACTTCCTTGTTGCAACTTCCACTGGAGATTGAATTAAGGACGTGGGCTTTGCATCTTCCAAGCCAATTTGAAGAATTTCTGATTTATATCTCCCAGTCTTCTCCTGACTTGCTTATCCATAGATTATTAGGCTTGGCATCTCATGGCAATTTCCTTGCAGGAAAGCAAATAGACACTTATCTCTCCCCGGGTGGTAGACTTGCTATAACTTGCTTTCTCAAAATGGCAAGTTTATCATCTTTTCAAGAAAAATCCTTTGATCCACTAAGGTACTGTGGAATCAACAAATCACAATTTTTATAAGAAAATATAATGGAAGTAAATGAATACCTTTTGATTGTTACTGGATTGAAGTAGAAGGTGTTCCAACTAATTTGGGCCTAAGCCAGATAAACTTCTGTACACAAGAGTAAGCACATTAATTGGGTTTTGGAAAGCAACTGGCAAGCAGCATAGCCATTTCCAAACCTTACCTGGGGCCAGCTGCAGTACAAATACTTCTTGTTTAGCAACAGTTAGCAACTACTCACAATACAACAGTAATGAATGGTAATAAACATTTCCAGCCAATGTGTGCATTTATGACCAAATTTTATATGCCTGACCAATGCATGCCGGAGTGAGGGTAATGCTTGCATAGCTATATGAGAGACTTTTACCAGACTGAGATGGCAGCAATTGGTTATCTTTTCAACATCTCTCTTGTTCATTTAAAGACCATTTTTCTTAATGACCAGACAGTTGGATTAGAATTTGGTCACTAGAGGAGGAGTGGCTGTATCTGGACTAAAAGCCATCCCACAGAAATACAAAGGGGCAGGCAAACCAAATATATCTGATGACCCAGGGGACTTAATCAAGGCTTAACTGCTTCCTATGTGTGTTTGAACCATATACAATCAAGTGGTATGTAGTGGCCTGCCAGCCATTGAATAGCTGAAATAGATTCTCAATCAATTGTTTTTATGCTTTCTCTTGTCTAATCATTTACCTGTTAATTCATGTTCACCGTTTGAGAATTATAAGCCCACATTGTAAAATATTATTGTGACAGGCAGCTTTAAATATTCCTGAAGCAGTTAAAACCATTACCTCCCAAACCTGAAATCTCTTTGTAGTAGAGATCTTCTCTACAACTTTCTTTCACTTTCCTGGAGGTTTGCCATTTAAGAAATACACAGTGAATTTATGACTTTAACACCCTCCATTTTATTATCCCTGCAAGATTAATTTCCACTTTTATCACCTGATAGAAGATAGCACCAGAAGCCAGCTAACAGAATGCACTATGTTTTCCATCATATTAGCTGTCAGTTTTCTCTCAGAAGCTCTTTCTGGATTTTAGTTAGCTGGTATTGCCAAATACTTTTTATTTGGACATTGTCTGTTATCTCATTCATGAATATTTTCATCCAAATTAAACTCTGCAGGATGTGTTTCTTCTTTCTCATATAATGGAACTACTGCAACTGTTGTTCCCCCAGCTCCCCCCCCTTGGCTTCTCAAATGCTCCAAAAAAATAACTTGGTCAATGGTATCAAAGGCTCTGAGCAACACAGGATATTACCTGTAATTCCTTCCTCTTTCCCATAGGTACCCAGTGCAGATTATCCACCAGGGCAACCAAGGCCAAATCTTTGCCAACTTTGGATATGAATTCAGAAAGAGAAGGACTGAGACAACCTATTTTCTCTGTTAGTTCCCAGTTTGCAATGTTTGCCTCTCTCTTTAAAGTATTATTAAAATTTCCTTTGGATGGACTTAACAGAATAACAGAGTTGGAAGGGATACTAGAGGTCTGAATGAAACTGTCCAATATTCCATTACATGCAGTCTTGGATTTATAGGAAGTAAGTAAGTAATATAATCATGCAAATGTGTGACCGTATAATTTGAACTTGATGCCATAGTGTGTGGGACCTCATCATGGATTATAGCCAATGCCAAAAAACTTGATGACCTATAGCTTTAGAAGAGATAGTTTTCAATCTTAGATTAGCAGTACATTTGCAGCAAAAGCTATATTTGTTTTTGACATGTACTGTGGGTTTCTAAAGACTTTATTATTTTTTAAAAAAGAAAATTGTGCAAATGAGAGGGTTTAAGTTAAAGCAGTTCTGACTCAAATATAGTAAAGTCTTGGATTTCAATAAAGAACAGTTTTTAGATCTACCTAAATCCCATTCAGCTTCTATGGTCTCACATGTGGCCACCCCTGAGAATGCAATTATTGCATCAGCTATTTTAGACATTGATCCGGGATTTCAAAACTGCAATTTAGGTTACTTTTATCAAATCTATTGTTGAGGGAATAAGGAAGAAAAAAGATATAGTTTGAAAATATTTCAGCAAACTGTAATAGTTTTACTTTTTTACCTCCCAAATGAAGTCAAGACTTAAAGCTGTTCTATTGGTCAAACTAAAATTAATCAAACTGTCATTTTGATCAAATCATTGGTTTTTGGTCATTTCGGTGAAACAATATTGCACATATTTTCATATTTATTTTTATTAAATTTCTACATATCTCGCATAAATGATTCTGAATGTAATATATTCTGCTGTAATATGTGTAACATACTATATACTGTACGCGCATATAAACTAATCATACTTTTCCATGTTACAAAGTCACAATAAACAATGTTAGAGTATAGAAAAGGAGGAAGAAAAAGAAATTAAAGGCAGGAGGCAGGAGATACAAGAAAAAGAAAAGGAAATCTTACAAAATTAGCTTAGATTTGGTTTACATTGGTATAATTACCTAATTTATACCTCTAAGCCTATCTATCCTTGCAAATCATCTTTTTAATTTAATTCTTCATTTCTTATTCTTCATTTGCTTAAACTGATCAACAATAATTACTTTTTGTAGGATAAGGAAAGTACCAATAGGTGAGAGACTATGTAGCTCAAGGTTAAACTGTGGCAACCTTACTGTTCTCCGAGCTTACTTTTTTCTGGACATTGCATTACCAGACTAAATAACAACACCTGTTTTGGTAGGGGGCGTGATCACCTGTCAGTGTTTGGCAAGGTGTGGTTTTCTTCTTAGCAGCTCCTTGATTAAGCTGCTTGAATTTTTGATCTGAGTTGGTAATTGTTTGATTAAAGTATTGTTTACTGCTTGTTTGTTTGTGTTGTTCCTCATGTTGATCTCTGCTTATCTGCTTATTAATCGCTGGTGAGGGGTTGTTCTAGTCGTTTTGTTCCTCTTTTAGCTTTTATATTATCTCTTTTGAATGATGTGTAAATGTCATTTGTGTGCCTGATGATGATTGATTTTGTCTGAGTGTTGTGCATCTAGGAATTCCCTCTCATTTTTGGATTTAGCTTGGTTTATTAATGCTCACAGTTCCCCAGTTAAAATTATGGTTAAGTCTTCCCATATGTTAAGGAGTTTTCATTGTGTCTTCTGATTGCTTAGTTTGTGTTTGTTGAGTTTGAAGTGGGTTGAGTGATCAAGCACTTTTTGATAAAGTTGTGCAAGTGTCCATTTTGCTAGAAGATGTATATGTGATCTGTTTCTTTTTCTGGTCTTCTGGGTTGCTCCAGTGCATTTGTGCTTGTCTGAATAATGTTCTTTCTTACACAGCTTCCCTTGGGTTGGTTTGTTGTTTGTGATAGTGAAGCACTTGGTTGGTGTGAGTAGTTTAGCGATAGATTTGTGTTTCTAATTTGCCACCATGTCCTCTGGTGATGAGAATACAATTTTGAGTTTTGTTTTAAAAATAGCAAGTTTAATAACAGGTATTTTCAAAGTGTTGTGAACATGATTTATATGAATAGATTTGTTTATACCTGGGGCTTTTTCTTTGTGTCTTGTTAAATTAAAAATGTATGAATAAAAAAGCAGCTCCCGGGTCATAGCGACTGTAAATTTATGCAGATGAAGAGATGAAGCAACTACTGATAAAGAAAATTCACTACGAGAGAAGATGAATACGCAAAAGATGTGGACCATCTCAGGAAATTTATTCATGGTAGTGACAAATATGTTGATTAACAAAAAAGTCTTTTTTTTTTTCATTTTGATGATGAACCATTTTTATTTCTATTGCTTTATGTAACTGTTCACTTCAGCTTGACAAATGGAACTTCTTCAGAGAAAACTGAGCTTATTTTTCTTAATTCAGATTAAATGCCAAAAGACAAGTCAGCGGCTGCAACTGGTGGCTTGTTGAGAGTAGGGGGCAGAACATGCTCCTTTAATGAAAAATGATCACCAAACATAAATCCTCAAGCTATGAGATACTCTGCATAAAACTTTCTATCCTCCGCCGTTCATTTTTCATATTTTTTTCATATAAGAACAATAATAATAAAAAAATTATGCTCGAAGAAAAAATTGTAGTGTGTTAAAAACCTGAGCCTGGGACAACATTCTTTTGCCAAGAATCACCTCACATCTGTGTGGCTGTGATATGTCTCTGTGCCTTTTGTGCTGGGTCCACCTGTGCAATTCAACTCCTATCATAGATAGAGTTGCAAAAAAGGTGTGCAGGTGGCATATATATCCATGAAAGATCACAAGTTTGATAATGGGGGGGGGGGGAAATTGGTTCTCATATTTTACTGAATGACCAGAGGCATTGTTCATAGTCATTCCCATCTTAGTCACTGAACAATTGGAATGAAGGCACACTGCATGGAGTATCCTTAAAGAAGACCACCCAGAAGCTGCAACCGGTTTAAAGCATGCTGTGGTTTGTTGCTGGGAGCGGTTCAAAGTGCTGGTTTTCACCCCTCTCAAAGCTCTACAAAACACAGCAATAGGTTATTTGTTTGAGAGTATCTGTCCGTCTCACTAGGTTAAATAGGGTAATTTCTGGAAATTGGTTACCTTTTGAGATCTGGAAGGCATTCCTTCTCAGCTCTGACCTTTCGCTACAGTTTTTCCGCCAGGGATTTTTCTGGTTAGGTTGCTATGAGCCCCACAGGGATCAGTGTCTGTTTTAAGCAGCAATATGACTTCTTTAAATAAAGAAGTGTAAGAATGGGAAAGCAATTGTATGGTAAGCCACGGTGGCGCAGTGGTTAGAGTGCAGTACTGCAGGCTATTTCTGCTGACTGCTGTTTGGCAATTCAAATCTCAATAGGCTGAAGGTTGACTCTGCCTTCCATCCTTCCGAGGTGAATAAAATGAGGAGCCAGGTTGTTGGAGGCAATAGGCTGACTCTGTAAACTGCTTAGAGAAGGCTGTAAATCACTGTAAAGCGGTATATAAGTCTAAGTCTACTTTACGACCACACAAATTGCTATTGCTATGGAGAAAGGGGATTTCCCAGGTGAGCACTGAGGTGCATGTAAGATATGGAGAGGTAGACTGGAAATAGACTAAATTACTGGAGCTCATCGTATCAACTGCAGTTTATGGAATACTAACATAAATATTATTTTAAAAACAACAGCACACCCCACTTTCATGAGCTAGCAGGGGAAAGACAGTCAAAAAGAGCTGGTGCCACAGAGAAGCTGGGATGTAGTCCCTCTCTTTCCTTGGGGCGTCAGCTGCCTCTAAAGTTGCTCTGTGTTAGAAACCACTTTCCAACTATCCACTAAGTAGAACTAGGAAGCCCAACAGAAAGTGCTTTGTGTAGCCTGCCAGCATGTCTGAGGCTGAGGGTTTTTCAAATCTGGCAAAGTAGCCTGCCAGAGATTTGCCTCCAGTCCCTCTGGAGTCGCTCCTCTCGGACTTCAATCCTTTCATAAGCTGATGGCCAGCCCCAGGTGGGCTAAGCTTTTGTTCCTGGGAGAATATGAGAACTCTTGCAGCAGTATTTGTGGATGTTACGAAGAGACACTCATCTTGCTTACTGATGAAGTGAGATGATTAATTTCCCTTCTAATGAAAGCCTTGTGGCCTTTAAAAAAATACTGGCCTAGAAAAGTTCAGCAACTGAATAAATGAGAACAACTGCACTCCCCCTGCCAAGTTCCTTGCCTAATTGTTTTTCTCACAATATTTTTCTTGTCAATGCAGCACAGTTGGTATTACCAACTCTCTCTGCTCTGAGCAGCAGGTCAGATTTTTTTTTCCCCTCTGGAGATTAAGTTTTGGAATTTATGAAGAATTGGTAAACTTAAAAAAAAGAACGAAAAAGAATACTGGGTTATTCCAGTAAGCAAAATAAAATGTAGAATCTTGTCTGAACTAGCAGTATTAATGACCTCATATATTCCTGCCTACAGTTTTCCTGCAAAAAAAGTAGATGATGCCATTTTCCATCCATAATTGGAAGCTTCTACATTTGTTGCCAATAGTCTACTTATTAGGAAAGAGAAGACGGGATTCCTTTAGTACAGGTAGTCCTCGGCATACAACCACCATTGAGCCCCAAATTTTTGTTGTTAAGTGGAATATTTGTTAAGTGAATTTTGCCCCATTTTACCACCTTTCTTGACACCGTTGTTAAAAGAATCGCTGCAGTTGTTAAATGAGTAACACGGTTGCTTAAGTGAATCTGGTTTTCCCATTGACTGCTCGTCAGAAGTTTTTTTGAAGTTTGGCTTAAGAATCATGATGTAATTAGGGTGATTGCTGGAATCCTGACAGTCACAAAAGATGGTCACATGACTGGCACACTGCAAGGGTCATAAATGTGAGTCTGTTGCCAAATATCTGAATTTTGATCACATGACCATGGGGGACCGCTACAACGGTTGTAAGTGTGAAAAAGTCACTTTTTTCAGTGATCTCAGTTGATCACTAAGTGAACTGTTACAAGTTGAGGACTACCTATAATTGTTCCCCATATTTTTTTTCCAGATTTAATTGCGGGCCTCCTGCACCCCACTGCATCCAGTTTAGCCCATTTCCCCAACAGCCTTCTTCTCTTCCTGCTGCAGCTGCCTTTGCTGTTGCTCTTTTTTTTTCCAAATCAGGACACAAGACCACGAAAGGTTGGAGAATACAGGTTTATTTGTGCACAAGGTTCAGAGCATTAGAATGGCAAATTCTGAACCTCTGGCTCTTCCTGAGGCATCATTTTTATACATGTCATGACCTCAGCTTAGCCTGGGGCATTACTTTTATTAAACTATACCAACAAAAGAGAATAACATATATACCAAGAAAAGAGAAGTACATATAATTACTCATTTTATCTTACACCATCTGTTATTTTCCATATCCACCCTCGTTTACTATAATATGGTTAGTTCCTTGGTGCAGTAACCTTGAGGTTTTACACAACATTGTACTAAGCAAAGCCTTGGGGAATGGGGGGGGGACCCCTGCCAAATACAAAAGTGCTTTATGTGTAATTTTCCCACTGCTTCATAAGAATTTTTATTTTTAGTTAAACATACACAAACAATACTTAAAACATAAAACCATCTTCAATTACATACTACAGTGTGTCGGTTGGTTACAAATCTTTTGTGCATCCTCTCCATAGTCCTCATTTGCAATGTGTATAAATTCTCATATTATCAAACTAATATCTATGTACACATTATTATCCTTTTTTTTTTTGAAACAAATTTTTATTAATTTTAAAGATAAAACAACACATCATTAACCATTAAATACATAAACACATAAAACCTCTTAACATTGTAAATCCTTACAAGTCAAACAAAACATTTTTATACAGCATAATTCCAATTTATCCCATCTCCATATGGACACACAAATATCTTTCAGCAAATTTCTCATTATTTCTCTTTACTCCTATTCAATTTCATTTCTCTTCCATATTTATCCATTTTATAGTCATCATATTCTTTTCTTTCTGGCTTGTTTAAATTATTCTCATCTAACATTCCTCCAAGGTTTTATTGATTCTTTTTTCCTTTTTTTTATAAAAAACAAATTTTGTTAGTTTTACCATAAACACAATACACAAACATACAAACACAAAACATAAACAAAACTAAAAGATCTTTTCTGAAGGTTGTCTGTTCCCGGGTTAAAACTCTTCACACAGACACAAATTCAAACGTCATATTCAACCCATATCTCCTTCCATATCTTATTATCATTTTCTTTTTTTATATATATATATATAAAAACCATTTTTATCAGTTTTATAAAAACAATGCACAAAGAATCAAGGCATAGCAGCTTATAAATTCTTTTCTAAGAAAAAATAATAATAAAAGATCAATAAGTCATAACATTTCCAGATTATAATATCAATATTTCATATAATATTAACTTCATATCTTGTCCCTACTTCTCCTTTCCATCCAAATTATTTATTAATTAAAATTTTATTGCCTTTTATCAATATACAAAATCCAAAAAAAAAAGCATATATATCCTTCCATATCTTATTACCATTTTCAACAACATTCTTTGTCTGTTCTATTTCCAATTATCCATTCATCTTTTTTTTCTTTTACCATACTTCTCCTGTACACCAATTGGAGTAACATCTATAACTCATTACCCTAACTTAGAAATACTACATATAGCAATCTTTCTTGGGATTCTGTTTAAAAGATTCTAAAATTACATAATAAATTTTATATTCTAAATATACATATAAAAACACACTCTTATATACCCTCCAGAATCCCTCTTTTAATCTAAATTAAATTCACCCATTGTCT
Organism: Hydrophis major; assembly: GCA_033807585.1. Classification (NCBI taxonomy): domain Eukaryota; kingdom Metazoa; phylum Chordata; class Lepidosauria; order Squamata; family Elapidae; genus Hydrophis; species Hydrophis major. The sequence goes on from CM066329.1 coordinate 118,309,093, forward strand.
CTAAATAAACTTTTTTTCTTTAGGTCTTGCTTCCCCCCATTAAGGCTTCTCCTCCCCCCCTTTCTCTCTTGCTTATTCTTCTCCTTGCCCTTTCTACCCCTTTGCTTTTTCCCTTTGCTTTTCTTACTCCTTTTCCTTTGCTTTCTAACCTTGCCTCCATCTTTTCGCTCATTTTTCTCTCTTTTGGTTGTTTTTATAATTCTTAAAATCCCCTTTTTCTTATCCTTTTTCTCCTCCTCTCCGGAAGGGACCCATTGTTCATCAAAGATGGCTTCTTCTTCCTCTTCTTCCTTGTCCCAGTCCTTCTGCTGCGTAATCAACTTTTCAACAGAACATAACGCCATTTCTAAGAATTGAAACAAAGCGCCCAAAGTATCTTCTTTTTTATATTTTTGATATTCAATCTCTAGTTCATCCACAAACGATGCCATTATAAAAAGGGAAACTTTTTCCAAAACAACCACAAGTATTTTTAATCAAAGACAATCAAAAGCACTTAAAAAAAAAAAGTTCCAAAAGTTAATACTTTTCTTCTTTCTTCTCTTTCTCTTTCTGGATTAATTTTTATTCAAAGAGGTCCAATTACCATATATCTTCCTTTGGGATCCACAAAGACGTTCTAGACAATCTCCTCCTTTTTCAGCTTCTGCTCCAATTTTTTTTCTCCCTTCCCACTTGCAATGACAATTTTAAATAATCAGAAATCCATACCTCCAGCAAAGATTTTCCAATTTCTTAAATTTTTCAATGTCCAAAAATCCCTTTGTCTCTTAGCTTCAACTTTCAAAGCAATCCACTTTCAATGTCTAATATATCCAAATATTTCTGCTATTTCCGTGGGGTGGGAGAGTAAAAAAAAAAAAAAAAAAAGTTCCCTTTAACAGCTTCTCCGCCGCTTTTCGCTCTTCTTAGGGATATAATGTATCCTCCAGCAATTCAAGCAGCTCAATTCCAGGCAATTTAAAAGGTGTTACTTGACCCGGCTCAGACAGAACTTTCACTCTTCACACTTCCTCCAGCACAGTTCTTACCCGGTTGCTGGCTTCTTCGTGGCGGCCATTGCTGACCGCCGCTCCACCGCCTTGGGAAAAAGGGGTTTTCCCGGAGAAGGGGGGGTCTGCGACACCCCCACCTCCCTATCCGACTCCCCTCTCTCTTCAGCTGTCCCTACAGGGCAGCCATATCCCCCTGACCCATCTGGATCGGGGGTACCTCGACGGCTAGCACAGCAGGAATCGCGAGCTGTCGCGAATTCCTGCTGCCCCGAAGCCACGCGAAACCGGAAGTTCCACATTATTATCCTTATTAACCTTTTATTTGACTAAAACTATTATTCCATCATTTTACTGCTCATGCACAAGAGCAGGGATGCTTCTTGTACATCATGCCAAGTACTTTTCTCAATTCTGGTCCAAATGCAACTGTGCACTTGAAAGGGACAGAGGCAGCTCTGCTTACAGCCAGAGATTTAAAGCACTTGGCCTGTTTAGCTTCTAAAAAGAGAGCTAAGGAGTAACTTGGTTATGGTGAGCAAAGCAAAAGGGCCAATTGTTATTTATGGGAAATAATAATAACAATACCAAAGGGCTTGGAAATTAAAGCTACTCAGATGTACCTAAGAAATAAGACACATTCTTTTACTATGAGAGTAACTAAACATTACCATAGCTTGCAAGAGACTGGGAAGTGGTCATCTTTTAAATACTAGTAGATGTAGGCCAGTGGTGGGATTCAAATTTTTTTACAACCAGTTCTGTGGGCATAGCTTGGTGGGCTTGGTGTGGCATGGTTTGGTGGGAGTGGCAGGGGAAGGATACTGCAAAATCCCCATTCCCACCCCACCCCACTAACCTGATTTCCAGCTCCATTCTCCTTGTGCAGGGCAACAAAAGAAGACCCAGCTGGGACTCTGGAGGCAGAGAATAAATGGGGGCAGGGCCAGTCAGAGGTGGTATTTGCAGGTTCTCCGAATTACTCAAAATTTCTGCTACCGGTTCTCCAGAATTGGTCAGAATCTGCTGAATACCACCTCTGATGTAGGCTCAAAGGCTGTCTAAATTTGGCCTGCTCTGACTTTAGATTAACCCATAGTCAAAGGTAGATGTATTTACCTGACATTCCCAAGGCTGATGCTAATGTCATCTTCCAAGCCATAATTTCAAGCTGGAGTTTTCTCTGTTTATTCAGGACCCTATTGTCCACTGAAGATTTACAAAGCAACATATTTACACACTCACTCATTCTCCCTCCCTCCCCCTCTCACTCTGTGTAGTTCGGGTGTGAGGTGGGGGAATGGCACATACTGAAAAGTTCAGTATATAGCTAAGCAAAGCCCAGAAAATATGCAACCTGTCCCTATTCATCAACACTGATTGTCTATGTTGGGAAGGAGGGTGCTTAACTCTCTGGAGCAGGAAATCAGTAATCCAAATAGCTAGACGCTTTGTTTTATTGCCATGGTAGTGCTGCTGCCTGATAGTTAGATGCAGAAAATGTGAAGCACTACTTGAATTTATAACCCTTTTCTCTCTTTCAAAAAAAAAAAAAAAATGGAATTCTGTAATAATTGGAAAAGACTTGCCTTAGATTTCCACCTGCAAAATCTAAGATAAGATATTAATTGCTTTGCTTTCTTTTTCTTTTTTTTAATTAAACAATTTATATTTTATAGTTTACAATAATTCCATTTTTTAAAAAACAATCTTAACTTATTGCTCTATATATTCATCTGATCCATTCTAATTTGTTTTATTTTCCAACCGGTGATAAAATAAATCCCATAGCATTATAATATTCCGTTTCTTCTTTTTCTTTGATTTCTTACAGGGATTAAAATACAGGTAATCCTTGATTTGCAACACTTCATTTAGTGACTGTTCAAAGTTGCAACGGCACTGAAAAATGTGATTTACAACTGCTTTTTTTACAGTTACAACCTTTGCAGCACCCCTGCGGTCATGTGATCAAAAATTCAGGTGCTTGCCAACTGGTTCACATTTATGACCTATGTTGTTTCCCGGGGTCCTGGGATCCCCTTTGGTGACCTTCTGACAAGCACAATCAGTGGGGAAGCCTGATTCACTTAACAGCTGGGTTACTAACTTAACAAACTGCAGTGATTCACTTAACAACTGTAGCAAAAAAGTCATAAAATGGGTCAAAACTCGCTTAACAAATGTCTCACATAATAACAGAAATTTTGGATCCAATTATGGTCTTAAGTTGAGGACTACCTGTATATGCATGTGAATTCAAAGTGAAGATTACAACTGGGGCAGGTTTCCCCAGTTGTAATCATTCCACTGGATCCCAATTCTATGAATGTCTACTTAGGAATACCTTCTATAACATTTGTTGGCATTTACTCATCCGTAGAAGAATTGAATTGCTGCTCAAATCTTCTGAATAAATTGTCTAAATGTGATACTGGTGCTCCATAATCGATAATAGATAGATAATAGAATACTTTATTGGCCAAGTATGACTGGATACACAAGGAATTTGTCTTGGTGTAAATGCCCTCAGTATACATACAGTCATTAAGAATCAAGAATCATAATGTACAACACTTAATTATAGTCATAGGGTACAATCATTTTCTGTGCTTGTCTGTTCCTGTTCTCTTTGCCACAGTCTTTTTTTTTTTTACCAGTGGGTCCTGTGACTTGAAATGCCATAGAAAAGGCTATGTCTAGAAATAATAACTTGTCACTTTGCTGAATTTCTAAAATAATGAACTGAATCATGAACTTGGCTTCATGAAAAATATGAAGTAGTATTTTGCTTTTTATGTTAAATATCAAAGGATGATATGGAGGATTGTAAGTGAATGATTGACAGTACTGAATAAACAAATAAGGTTTTTCTTCTGTTCCACAAAAGAACAAAACACATTTGGACTTCTTTTAATCTACAGCGTAGTTGAAGAGCACATTATCTATTCATGCTATCAATCAATCAGAATAGAGCTGGAAGGGACCTTGGAGGTCTTCTAGTCCAACCTATTGCTCAAGCAGGTGACCCTATACCATTTCAGATAGGTGGTTGTCCAGCCTTTTCTTAAAAACCTCTAGTGATGAAGCGGCTACAACTTTGGATGGCAAGCTGTTCCACTGGTTAATTGTCCTCACAGTCTTTAATTCCAGGTTGCTTCTCCCCTTGATTAGTTTCCATCCAATTAGGTTGACCCCCTCTTCTTTGTGGTACCTTTCTTTCTGGCCTTTTAAAATAATACTCTTAATGAAGTTAAGACAAAAAATGTGTGAGATTATGTATATATGTGTGACAAAAGTAAAAATAGACCCGTTTGATAAAACAATAGTAGTTTCTTAAAAGACTGGAAACTTTTTGTTGAAAATGGAAATAGTGATTTCTAGATTGGTTAATTAAAAGAATTGAATGTGGGATAGAAGGAAATTACGTAAAATGATTTTAGAGGGAGGAAGGGTATTGGCTGTGTTTATACTGTTAACTGCTCCAAAGAAGATTCGAGGTCTCTTTTTAATTTTCCTTTTCTATGTATATTGTTTTCCACACTTTTTCTTTTTATCTTCTCTATTTTTCTTAACTTTTCTTTATATAATGCCAGGTCTTATTTCTCTAAAAATCTCTATTAAAATTCATATTTAAAGAGACACACTAGCAAGTAGATGAGTGGGATACTGACTGGTCCAATATATTAGAGTTGTGACATTCAGCAAAGTCATCTGGGATTATTTGAGTAGTTTAGCACATATCAGATAGAAATTCATCTTGTCTCACTTCATGGTGCTCTCAATTTAGCAGAAACATTGGAGAATAGGTCCAGCAGAGGACTGTATGTGATATAGTTCGCATTATAGAGTAATTGTAGTTCATATTCCTTTGGCTAAGATGGAATATTACATGGAAGTCCATCATACCAATATGTATAAACTAGTCTTACTCTGTTGGACACCTTTCAGGTAGACATTTCCAACACTGGCAAGGAACTCTAGGGTGATGTCCTAACAGAGTTGGGCCAAATAATGTGCCAAAATGATGAGGGCTGTTGCATGGCACTATCTGAATATCTTCCTTAAACTGGGCATATCTGCTCCCCTATGCCTTTATTTTGTGAGAACAAGTTCCAGACATTGACCTCTCTCTCCCCGCCCCTCTCCCTCTCTCTCTTTCTTTCTCTCTTTGCAGATACAGGTCCTCTCAGCAGCCCAGCATCTGCTACTTGTTGGAAAACTGTTTGCTAGAGAAGGGAAGCTACTGACCTCAAAAGGAAGAAATGAACTCTACAGAAATCCCCATCCAGACAGAGATGATAGACATGGTGCCAAATGGAAAACATTCAGTATTAAATACCTCTTCCATAGGAAATGATAGGTGAGGTGACTTGCATGGCCTGGCTTATCTGACTGACTCAGATTGCAGGATTGAGTTAATGTCGTGGATGTAAGATTATCTTTTGTAGTGAATGGGATGACTAGTCACTTCACTCTCTGAGCCACAAATGTTTGCCCATTAACTCCCACTCACTCTTGTGCTGCTGTTTCCACTTCCGTTCTTTTAATCTGCCTTCTTCCCATGATTACAGAATGTTGCTAGGTTGTCGTCCTGATCAATGCTGCCACCTAATTAGTGACCTGCAGATACCCTGAACATTTTTTTTTCTTCCATTCGGTCAAGCCTGATTCTTGGAGACAGCCTGAACAAGTCCCTGCAATTTTCTTGGCAAGGTTTTTTTTTTTTTTTTTTCAGAAATGGCTTCTACGGCTGAGAAAAAACCCCAGCTGGCTTTATGCCTTAAAGTGGGACTAGAATTTATGATTTCTAGTCTGATGCTTTATAACCATTGTACAAATCTGGCTCTTAATGTTCTGTCCCTAATTTACATACTCGAAATCCCCGCGCTTTGATTGGCTAAAGCGCGGGGATTTCTAATTGGCCAGGCGAGCCGCGCCGATTGGCCCGTTGAAAGTCTCCCGTGATTGGCTCACTCCAAGAGCGGGAGACTTGAAATGTTGCCATTGGCCGCGGCCGCCGCGGCGAAAAGGATAAAAGCCGCGGGCTTTTTCCTTTTCGCCGGTTCGGTTCTCAACTTTAAAATAAAGAGCTTTAAACTAAGTCACCGACTCCTGGCGTCTTTTGCGGACACGACACTGGCGACGAAGGTGGGATCCAGACCCTGAACCGAACCCCGTGTCCGACAAGAGCCAGACTTAGCACCGACATGGCGAAAATCGCACCGCCCGCCCCCTTCAACCCCGCCACCGAGGACTGGGAATCATTCTCAGACCGATTCCGCATGTACCTCGAGTGCACCGGAATGAAGGACGCCCCGGGCCCGCTAAAACGCGCCTTTTTCCTCACGCATTGCGGAACCGAAGTATTCCAGATGGCCAAAGCATTGGCCAAGCCGGCCGACGCAACCGCCATGGATTGGGACGTCCTCGAACCTATCCTTCGGCGACATTACGCCCCCGAGGTCCCAATCCTGATCCGGCGCAACGAATTCTACCGGCGGGACCAGAAACCAGGCGAAAAACTGAGTGACTTTGTCGCCGAGCTGCGGCGCCTAGGAGGGCTCTGCGAATTTGACGGCCTGAATAGCCTTCTAAGAGACCGATTCGTACTCGGCCTATGGGACCCTGCACTCCAGAGCCGGCTTATGGCTAAGGGCGACATCAGCCTAGCAGACGCCCTCACCGCAGCCGCAGCCGCAGAAGCGACCCGCACTTCCGCTGACAGCATGCGAAAACCAGACGCAAAGGGCGGAAACAACAACCCGGCGAGGTCGGCCGACCCAAAAAACGAAACAACCGCACACTACGGCGATTTCCATTCTACATCCAGCACGTCCGAAGACGAAGAAGACATACATCGAGTCCAGACGGGGCGCGGCGACCAACGGAACCGAAGAGGTCGTAGGTCGAGGAACAACTGTGCCGGCTGCGGCGGCGACCACCCCAGATCAGAATGCCGATTTTTTGACTCTATCTGTCGGCATTGTGATAAAAGGGGACACATCGCCCGGGTTTGCCGCCAAAAGAAGACTCGCAGTCCACCCAGATGGGACCAACACGATCGTAAAAGAGAAAGCCCACCGCCCAGGACCAGAGATCGCCAATCGGACAGCCGGTGGGACCGAATCCAGCGACCATCGAGAGGCGGCAACAACCGGCGCAAGGAAGAAACCCACCAGACGGTAACCATCGGCCACGCCATCTCCGACGGCGCCAGAAAGGTACACGTAGAGGTCCATATTGAAGGACGACCTTGCAAAATGGAGGTGGACTCCGGGTCCTACCTCTCCATGATTGCATGGCACGAGATAAAACGGTTAGTGCCCACCCTCCATAGGAGAAACATAAACGCCCAAAGACTTATTATAAAAGACTACCAGGGAAACCGCGTCCCGGTAGTGGGCACCAAGAACTTTAATGTGACATACAAGGGCCGCACCGAACAACTCCCACTCACAATCGTCGATCGCGACCGCCCAAGCCTGCTGGGCTTACAATGGTTCGCCCCGCTCGACATCGCCCTCACGGGAGTCAACCACATCACCGACGACGGCTGGGAACAGCGGCTAGCCCAGGAGTTCCGGGAGGTCTTCGACGGAAGCCTGGGCAAGTACCAGGGGCCCCTTATCTCTTTTGATCTAGACCCTAGCGTCCCCCCCAAGCGACTAAAACCTAGGCGGGTACCATTCGCCCTAAAACCTAGGATTGACGAGCAGATTGACAAGCTCGTCAAACAGGGGGTGTTACAACCTATAGACCATGCCAGATGGGAGACCCCAATAGTGACCCCGGTCAAGCCAGACGGGTCAGTGAGAATTTGTGGGGACTATAAGGCCACCCTAAATGGCGCGCTGCAACAAAGCGCTTACCCTGTCCCAATCGTGCAACACCTACTGCACTCACTGGGAGGGGGCAAGGTCTTTGCCAAGCTCGATCTCGCCCAGGCATACCAACAGTTGCCGGTTGACGAAAAAACAGCGGAAGCCCAGACCATCGTTACACATCGAGGGGCTTTCAAGTGCAACCGACTCCAATTCGGAGTCAGCGTGGCACCAGGCATCTTTCAGAGCCTGAAGGAACGTTTGCTGCAGGGCATCAAGGGGGTGGTGCCCTATTTCGATGACGTATTAGTAGCGGCGCCAAACGAAGCCGAATTAGAAAACCGACTCAGAGAGGTCTTAACCAAATTTAAAGAAACGGGACTTAAAGTAAAAAGGGAGAAATGCCAACTGTGCACGGAGCGAGTGGAATTCTTGGGCTACCTTCTAGACCGGCACGGCATTCACCCCACAAGTAAGAAAGTAAAAGCTATCAAAGAGGCCCCCTCCCCTAGGTCTAAGACTGAACTACAGGCTTTCTTGGGGTTGCTGAACTTTTGTAATGTTTTCCTACCCCAAAAGGCAACGGCGGCGGAGCCTTTGCATAGGCTCCTGGATAAGGCGGCAACCTGGACTTGGGGGAAACGGGAGCAAGCCGCCTTCCAAAAAACCAAAGACCTCCTCACCTCCGACGCCGTCCTGATCCAATTCAGCGAACCCTTGCCCCTGGCCGTCACTTGCGACGCATCACCTTTCGGCGTCGGCGCTGTCCTCAGCCATACCCTTCCTGACGGAAAAGAAGCACCCATCGCATTCTTTTCCAGGACCTTAACCAAGCCAGAGCGGAACTATAGCCAGCTGGACAAAGAAGCCTTGGCTATAGTTGCCGCCGTTAAGCGGTTCCACGAATACCTTTACGGCCGCCCTTTTACCATTGTGACAGACCATAAGCTGGGCATCCTTGCAGGAAATCGAGCCACCCCGAACATTCTGTCTCCCCGGATGACAAGGTGGTCCGAGTTCCTGGCAGCCTACAGCTACGAACTAATACACAAGCCGGGTAAGAAGATTTCGCACGCGGACGCTTTAAGCCGCTCGCCGTTACCAGACTCCGACCCTGACCCAGCACCAACGACAAACACCCTGAACATCGAAAACCTGCCCAACCTACCCATAACCGCGTCAGACATTGCCTGGGAGACTATTAAAGACAGGCGTCTGGCGCGGGTTTTGCATTGGGTGGAAAAAGGTTGGCCAGAAAGGGACAATGACGAATCCGTTAAGACATTTAAAAACCGCCAAACCGAACTCTCGCTGCTTAAGGGGTGTATCTTATGGGGTGACAGGGTGGTCATCCCGGACAGGCTGCAAGGGAAGGTTTTAGAAATGTTGCATGAGGGGCATCCTGGCATCGTCAGAACTAAGGCCAGAAGTTACGCTTGGTGGCCAGGGATGGACAAACAGATAGAGGCCTGGGTAGCTAGGTGCCAGCGATGCCAGGAGACTAGACCCAGCCCACCCGCAGCACCCATCCTAGAGTGGGAAACACCGAGGGGGCCCTGGTCCAGAATCCATTTGGACTTTGCCGGTCCCACAAATGGGCATACCTTTCTAATAACAGTTGACGCTTACTCCAACTGGTTGGAGGTAAGCGACATGAAATCTACCACCACGGAGGCCGTAATCAAAGAACTTTGCAAACTCTTTGCAACACACGGCCTCCCAGACGTCGTCGTTTCCGACAACGGGCCCCAGTTTACTTCCCTCGACTTCGAGAGATTCCTGGCGGAGAGGGGCATCCGCCACGCATTGACAGCACCGGCGCATCCGGCGGCGAACGGTAGGGCGGAACGGATGGTACAATTTACCAAAAAAACCATCCGGAAAATGGACCACGAGGAGATCCAAGACAAAATTAACAGACTCCTCTTTATACAACATATCACCCCGAACACCACTACCAACAAAAGCCCAGCTGAGTTACTAATGGGTAGGAAGCTGAGGTCCCCACTCGACAGGTTACACCCAACATATAACCCGGAGCGGCCCCCAGACTCAAGTTCAAAATACCGAACATTCGCACCCGGAGACCTCGTGTATGCGAAAAACCTGACGGGGGACCCTCTATGGATCCCAGCCGTCATCACCCAAATCACAGGCCCACGCTCATACCGGCTCCAAACCACAGATGGGCGAGCCTGGAAATGACACATTGACCAACTCAGGTCACGTTCGGCAACAGAATCCACCCCCCAAGAAACAAACCAAGGGGGGAGGGAATACCCGAATAAACAAACGCAAGAAAAAATAAACCAGCAGTACTTACCGGAACGCAGCCATCGCGATCCCCCACCGGAGAAGAAACACCAAGCCAGCTCAACCGACTCGGAAAGACCAAGCGGGAGCGGCGAGACCCGTAGCTCAACCAACCCGGAAGGCCCAGGTGGGAGCCATGGAGAAAGAACCGGCCCGATCATCCAACCGGTTCGCACAGAAGAGGGAGCGGCCAAAAACTCGACCGCTCCGGTCGAAATCCAGCTTGCAACTGAGTTGCGCAGGTCAAGTAGGACTAGACGGAGCCCCGCCTACCTACGTGACTACACAACGTAAAGACTGTACCAAGAGGGGAGGGGTGTTCTGTCCCTAATTTACATACTCGAAATCCCCGCGCTTTGATTGGCTAAAGCGCGGGGATTTCTAATTGGCCAGGCGAGCCGCGCCGATTGGCCCGTTGAAAGTCTCCCGTGATTGGCTCACTCCAAGAGCGGGAGACTTGAAATGCTGCCATTGGCCGCGGCCGCCGCGGCGAAAAGGATAAAAGCCGTGGGCTTTTTCCTTTTCGCCGGTTCGGTTCTCAACTTTAAAATAAAGAGCTTTAAACTAAGTCACCGACTCCTGGCGTCTTTTGCGGACACGACACTTAACCCTAAACAAAACTCCCAAGTAAATACAGCATTATAGATTCATTATTTAAAGCAAGATCAAATGGAAGGTAGGGAACTGAACCAGAATGTAGCCCAGCTGATCTTAACATTTCAGCCCCATGGCCTATTTGAACTACTAGCTCAGTACAGGTAGTTCTCACAAAATTCCTGTTGCTAACCTTTCTTCCCCATTTGAGAAGGCAAACCAACTCATCAGAGATAAATAAAATCAAATTTTATTAAAAGAAAGGAGAAACTATATATATTGCATTTTTTATGCTTTGAACATCCAAAATACCAGCATTCAGCAATGAAAGAGATTAACTACACACTATTCAAAATATGGGGAAGAAAAGCGTGATTAAAACAGAAAATTTACAATATATGTAATAGTGCTGGTAGACCACAAAATGTCATTTTTCTGCTACAAATGAGTATTTCTGACTGAACGTATAGAAAAATATTGGGAAAATGAGGCAAAATGAATAGCAAACAAATCTTAACAAAAAAATAAATAAATAAAACTTTACACTGATTGTTACCACTCAGACAGATTCTGAAGAGAAGATATTCCTCTTGTTCAGTCTGAGGATATATTTAAAGTACTGAAGTACACATAATTGTGTAGTGTGTATATTATTAAAATGTGAAATATTTGTACAGTGTAGTAAATAAAGATTCAGTTTAACTCAGTACTGTTAGCTGAACCTTTTACCTACATTATGAGAGACAGCCATTTCATTAAACAGTTCTGTTTTGTTTTTCTTGTCCTCCTCCGTCCACCCCCCCCCGCCCCCGGCAAACAGACTAGGTACCTCTCTGTGTCTATGTGACAAAAGAACTAGACTCCTCATTGGCTATGCATCTCAGTGTGCACTCTACATGAGAGGGACACTCTGGGGAATGTCTGAGTTCTACTGGCTGGCAGAGAAAGAACATTCATAACAGCAGTAAATCCTGATTTACCTAATCAATAGATGGATATAATGGAAGTTTTGGGACTTTCTATTTAGCCAGCAAATAAATGCATTTTCTATTGATTTTATGGTACTTTCAGATTTGCAATCAGATACACAACTGACAGGAATGCTGCAGTTTCCAACACATGAAATGCATTACATTGTCTTTGTGAAACCCAAGATAATACTTGTATTGCTGCTGTCTAGAACTTTCAAGAAACATTGGCTAAAGTCTGTGTTTAAATTAACTGCTAGTTTTTGGAGCATTTATTCAGGACAAACACAAGATTCTGCTGGCACTATTTTACATGGTAGGAAGGAAGTGGTAAACTTTTTAATTTTTTTTTAAGAATAGGAAATATTCTTCCTGAATAGGAAGTATTCCTATAAGCACAAGAAGCTGAGTTTATTACATCCAATATGTTCTTGGTAAGTATAGTGTTGTAAAAGCCAGCATGGCATCCTAGATCTAGCTATATTTTTTGAAAAGCAAAAATGCATTTGGAAACACAGGTTTTTAAGGCTTATTCAATCTATGTTTTCGTTATATTTGAAGCTATTTTCATAAACGATATTGCCCTCTGGAAAATAAGAAGGAACTTTGGGAATACATAGCAAAAGTTAGAATCGAGATGGTGTTAGACTTGTGTGAAAAGACTCCTCAATAAGATTATTCCTTTTCAGTATATGTCTAAGAAGCAGACCCTGAGGAAAGAAGAGATAATTCTGCAGCACTATGACCACTGATACTAATCCCTGGAGCCAGAGCTGGGAAAGGGGGGATTTCTAAGGGAAGACTGCTTAAATGAAGTTTTTTTCCCTCTATTATCTTGTGGCAGATTTGATGAGAACCAGCCAAATGTAACCGAGATAGAGGAATTTCTTCCACATGGTGCTGAAAAGAAACAGACCCATTTCACTGATGTAAGTTTTGGTATATTGTTCTGGATTGATAGTTTCAATTTGAATATTCATTGATAACTAAGAAATACATCTCCAGGGAAACTGTTAACAGAAAAGATGGAAGACCAGTGCATATTTTGCAGGGGGTCTGGACAACAGCCATACAAATCCATTCCTAAAAGAAGGATGCAATCCTTTTTTGTGTGTCCTTCTAGTCTACAACAAATAGCCTCTGAACCCAAACCAGACTTTTCCCCCTTGTTCTGCCTTCCCAGAAGATGTCAAGTCAGAGGCAAGTGAATCAGAATGGAAGGACATGTATCTATGATAACTCTAATATGAGAAATATTTCTCTCAAGCCCTGGGATGAGAGAGGGGCTAGGTCAAAACAGAGTTCACCTTTCTCAACAGCTGGTAGAAAAAAAGAATTGCAGAACAATTTTAGGGGGTATAGGAAGCTCACCTGGACTTTATAGTCCAGAGGGAACAGGATTTCAAAGCAGATGTTGCATAGGGATGCCCTCTTCCTAAAGCTCATGATAAGAAACATGGGCAGCAAAAGATGAAAGATTGCTAGCATAGACCATGCTCTACTCCTTTTTGCCCCAGGGGTGAGGACAGTGCATAGATCCAGGGCAGAGAAGTGTTATGCTGGCATGCAACTCTCTCTCAGACGCACACTCTTGTTTTTGTTTCAGTTTGAAGGGAAGACTTCTTTTGGGATGTCTGTTTTCAATCTCAGCAATGCCATCATGGGCAGTGGGATCCTTGGGCTGGCATATGCTATGGCCAACACTGGCATCCTCCTCTTTCTGTAAGTGCTGTGCTCATCATCTGAAGAGCTTAGAGAGGAATCCACCCTCTCCTTCCTCAGCCAGATGCTCTCCAAATTTGGGGGTTCCCAAATGCGTTGAAAGGTTATGCTGATTGTGGGAATTCTGGACAGCCTCTTCCTGGAAGATCTGTACTGTTCTGATATCTATGGGTAGCTTGTGCAGTTCTCTGTTGGTTTGCTCTATATACAATACTAGTTTTCCAGGAAATTTTATACTGCCTGATAAAGCAGGTCCTCATGTTACTCATCTGGTAGCTTTTCCTTGCCAGGGAGGACTATCGTATAGCCTTGTCCTGATTACTTGGGATACAGTGGATTTGTCCATTACTTTGGGAAATGTCAGAATGGATCCCCTCCCCTGTTTTATCCAAAGTCTGTTAAATAAAAGTCTGTTAGACCAATGCCTTACTCTAATGAAATGAGATTCCAATTATTGTCCTGTTCTTGTCATAATCTCAGAAACATCGCTGCTAAACTAAACCAACACAGATCGAGTGGGACACCCACAATTGCAGTTGCAGCCCACAGCTAAGAGAACTTATGATCCAGTGGCATGCCCTTGGATCTGAGATTATACAAGCTGACCATGCCAAAGGTGGGGTTTTTTTTCTTCAAGAGGCAATTGGACTTTCTGGTTTTTTCTTTGAAGACGTTTTGTTTCTCATCCAAGAAGTTTCTTTAGCTCAGAGCTGAAAAAGCTTCTTGGATGAGAAGCAAAACATCTTCAAAGAAAAAACCAGAAAGTCCACTTTTTTCCTCTTGGAAAAAAAACACCTTAGGGACAACCATGAGCTGGATGACTGAGAAACTCCATAGACATACAAACTGGCCAAATATAACCACATCATTTTATGTTTTTTGCCTTTACAAGAAACTATTTAGCTTAAGGGTAGGCATGATGGTGGATCATTTATTTATACATTAATGAATGGGAAAGTTGTCAGAATTTGACCCTAAGCTAAGGTTATTGGCAAATGGAACTCTCATCGTCAGAAAATCAGCTGTGCTGAGTGTACAGAAGGCTTGGGGAGGAAAAGACAAAGGAGGTTTGTAAGGTTCCCACGATGTGGGAAATTAAGGTGGGCTGGAGCAGGTTAGTCTGGGGACAAACAGAACTGTAGTCTATTGATGGTTTGGAGTGGGAGTTGATGCCAGAGAACACAAAGGATGCTCCTCTGCAATGAAGGGAGGGACAAAGTCAGCAAGCCTCTGCTCATAGAACAAAGCCTCCAGGAGCTCTCATGATCCTGAGTGAAATCAAAGCCTTATTAGGATGGCATGAATGGGATATACTTGATATACTGTATGGATGGGTTCTACTTCTGTTACTTCATAGAATCCCTGCAGAAAGGCAAGGATCCTTCCCGGACTGCAAGGTAGCCAAAAGTAATACAGCTACTTACTTTGCTTTGCCTCTGCTAGTCATTTATCTCTGGCATTTGAATGAAGTAGAGACACAGAGTTGCTATTTCACCCTGAGCAGTTAATGGGATGGAGGACAGGGCCAGCTCCTAATCAACTCAGCTATCTCTGTCTATATAAATGTAAAACTCATCCTTCTGTTTTTTGGGGGAAGCATTAAGAGTCACCAGCCTCAATGGATTTCTTCTTGCTTGTATCAATTCCTTTCTCTACAGTAATCTTAACCTGGGTTGTAACCATTCTTGTTGACCATGCAAACCAAAGTGCAGGCCAAAACGTCTGGGGCCAGGGTCTGTGTGCAGAGCTGTTGCATCACCCTCTTCCATCTTAAATCTACTCTCTAAATCATCCACTACTCAATCCAACTCAGAGCCCTGGATTCATTAATGCTTCAAGCATGCTTCCCCCATCCCCCAAGATTTCCTGTTCTTCCATTTGTCTGCACCCTGTAGACATCTGTAATATTTGCATCTTGACAGGGATGAGAATGACTGCATGTTGGGAGGAGTGAAATGCTTTCAGTGAAGCGATCTGCTCTCGGCTTCCGAGGCTCCCTGGGGCTGATTTCTCATTTGGTTTGAGATTCTGGTTGGGAAGAGCAAAACATGGGCTCTCAAGCCCTCGCAGGTTCTGGGAAGCAATTCAGCATCACGCAGCTACTCTGCAGAGAGCTTGCTTTTGTTCTTTGGTTGCGTTCAGCCACAAAGTTCAGCTAGGGATAGTGCTGGCATGCCTTGTCCTCAATCTGCCAAGCCACATTTCTTTCACCAGGAAAGTTTCATGTCACTCTCAAAGCAAAAATAATGAAGCCTCCAGTTTTTCTAGAAGGCCTTCTTCTGGAGAACAGACATATTCATTCCCTGTCCTTCAGGGAACCCTACTATTTTTAGTAGCTGATCATAATTTTGGACTGTGAGCATCCCATAGAGTTGACTATCCTTTCTTTAAAACATCCCTGGGGTGTATTTGTCTGGAAATCTCCTGTGTTCTCACTTGATGGCCTACAAGAGGACCATACTGTGAACTTGTCATGCAGATTGCAGCTATCCCACTTCTAACCTTTCTATAGGCAACTCATGGAGAAATGCAAGAATTTAATATTCCTGTATAGAGTTATATTTCATAGGGGAATGTGATTTTTCATACCAAAAGTTGCTTACCCGTCTTCCAAGCCATCAAGGCTTAGTAGGTCCAATAGCTTCTCAACTATTGTACATGGACTGGCTGAGACAGAGATTCACTGAAAGAAAAACTGATCCAGAAACACTTTTCTCTGCCTTTGTAACATGCCAGTTTCTGGAAGGAAGGCTCTGCCATTTCAATGGGGGCTGAAATTACAACTGTTTGCCTTGTGGCAATTCAAACTTGGGATCATGAATCTTCTTGTACTACTCTAGTTCTCATCACTTTGACCATCAGCAGCGATAACTGGGGTATTAGACATTATACTCCAATAACACTAAAGGCCCAAGGATAGAAAACTCCAGGAGCCATTTTAGTCAAGAGATGGCAATTATGTGTCATTTCTGTCCAGTCTGGATTTGTGGCTCATGCAGAAGTTTGTGGACATTCTCTGGAACTCTTTATGCCAAGGCTTTTAGAAATGCAAATAAATTAGACTAAATCCCTAGTTAAAGGACAAAAATAAAACCAGCTGTAGTTCATCAAGGCTGAGATTCAGAAGAAGCACTTGGGAAACTATGAAGGAACAGGTGTTAATAGGCATCCCTGTGCTGGCCCTTCCTCCTTATAAAATTGGGTTGGAAAAATGGACTTTGAAAGAGGGGCAGGTAGGGCTCCCTCCATACCTAATCAGATAGTTTAGTTTGAAGTTCTTCCAGCCAGTATGTTTTATATTCGGAGTATTGGGCAGGAGGCATCAAAAATACCTAGATAGTTTCTATGACGGTGTAACAAAAGCCTATAACAAAAGGGTGGGTCCTTCATTTCATGGTTGTGGTTGCCACCTTGACTTTTCTGACTTCCACCTGTGGATACTTCTGCTTTAGAGCAAGACTCTTGTTAAATTTACACTATAATTGGAAGAATTAATTGTAGATATATTGAGTAATCGTACCCATCATTTCTAGCCTATTTCATGCCAGGATGGGGATGACTGATACAAAGTTAAGGGCATATCAAGAAGGTCAAGTAGCCATGGCAGCAACATTGCTTTTTCTTTCACTGTGTTTTTAATTACTTTCAAATTTGAATGAAAATCCTGCTGTTTTAGATCTGATCTAGCAAATATTTAGCAATATACAATATATTGTCATAAATGCATTTTTCTTTGTCTGCCTTTTTGAGCAACAGTTCGCTTCCTTTCATCTCTATGTGTGGTGATAGCAATATGCTGAGTGGGAAGGAAGGATGTGAAACAGGATATTGGAAAAATTAATACCCATAAAAAATTTCAAAGCTCATTGTCAAGTTTTCAAAACAGCCTTGCTTCTTTCAATATGGTCATTTTATATTCCCATCATGTGATTATATTATAGAATCTGAATCTAGCATAGGGGCATTATCTTCTGGAGCTCTTCTTATTTTTTTTTTCTCTTTTTGATAATGGCAACATGTACTTAACCAGAGTCCAATTATTGGGGTGTCATTTATTTGTAGAGGTAAATAATTAGTTGAGAGGTAGCTCTTGAAGTGATGAATTCAATGATTGAAACAATTGTTCAGTCTTGAATGAACAAAATCTCGATCCAGATGTAGGATAACTAATGTTGGGAGAGAATTACTTTCCAGCTGTTTGTGTGTGCGTGCGTGTGTGGGTGTGGGTTTTGCCCTGTATTCCTCCTGGCTTCCATCCCAACATATTATCCTCTGGGTAGAATTAATCCAACTTTTGCAAATTAAAGGGTTACATAACACACTCATATTAGGACAGTTCAAAATATACCACTGCTCCTGCTTTGTGTGCACATCTTCAGGGGAGCCAGTACGTAATAATTCCCATATTAAGTTAATGCTCTTAGGAAACTGTACCTTCCTCTCCATGCCCTGCCTTTTATCACCCCTCAATCTGTGAATTTATCAAATAGGATGGAGTAAATAAAGTAATCAGATGGTAAGGCTATACTAAATCATATTGCTGGGCAATAAGTGTGCATTTGTTTCTCAATCTTTGGGTTTCTGTTTAAAGAATTCCACCATTTGTTGATCGTAGAAATAAGTACCGTACATTTTGTTTCCTTTCGGTTTTTCTCTTGAGCCTTCTCCAGCCTCATGTAATGCAAATGTATGGAACTCTAATGACATTGGAATTCTAATGACTGTGGAGTTGTAGTCCAAAATAGTTATAAATCCAGGACAGGAGTTTGAATTTGAAGAAAGCCACCTGGGTACTTCATATATGATCACTGATAGAGTACTTCCCTTCTGTGATATCTTATTTAAAAGCTCCAGGTACCCTGTTCAGAAATTAGAGATTGGTTTTGGAATTAGATAAAATTTGGGAATTATTTCACAAAAAAGACAAAGTAATTGAGATATGCTCTGGTTCTGGCTTCAGAAAACTGTTAGAAGACCACACCCTCTCCTTTTGGATTTGTTCACTATGCTGCAAAAGAAGTTGAGATACCTTCTTGAATTATTTTTAATTCCAATATTATCCCAGTTCTTTAATCATATAAATATCTTCTTTTTTCTCCCTAGATTCCTCTTGACTACTGTAGCTCTCTTGTCCAGCTATTCTATACATTTGCTGCTTAAATCCTCAGGGATTGTTGGTAAGTGCGATAAACCTGCTGAGAAACACACAGGGGATTCAGTTGAGCCAGTCCTGTGCTATATGATATGGCATCTGGCTGTGACTAAATTAAAGTACTCAGCTAGAAGATCAACTGAGACTACATTTACTCTGTCTTGAATTCCATGATGGACAAAAGATGGAATAACTGCTAAATAAATAAGTAGAACTGTGGACAATTGCATTGATGCCCTCTTAGCAAACTCAAATCTGAGTGTCTTTTCTATCTTCAACCAGTTGTATCTCTACATGTTGTGATCTGGTAAGTCTATTCCCAAAGCTAGGGAACAAACTGCCCAGAGTCACATTGTAGGGGAGATGGGTGGCATAAAAAATTAACAAATTAATTAAAATTAAACAAAAGGAGATTGTTAGGGTATAATTGCTTTAATAGTAGAGCTGGTTCAACTTCCTTAAATCTGACTTAGCTGGTGGTTTCATTTAATCTCATCCCAAAGGTTACATTTAGTCTCCAGCAGTACTTTTGCTAAATGCCTTAATTGTTTCTCCACTTAAGCAGTGGAAAAGAAATTTTCACTATAACAAAAACCAATCAAGATAGCGATTAAGATAAATCTCTGTCAATTTTGTATGGTTTATTTTAGAAATGCAATTTGCAGTGCTTGCCATGTATGCAAGAACGGCTGCTGTTTTTATTCCAATTACTTTTGTTATGAGCAAAGGGCCCAGTCCAAAACATGGTTCATTATGTCACTGAAATGGTGTGGGTTCATTCATATGCCATTTTCCTTTTGTTAATTTTTTGGTATCACATAGGAATCCGAGCCTATGAGCAATTGGGTTACAGAGCCTTTGGGACACCAGGGAAATTGGCAGCTGCCGTTGCTATAACACTACAAAACATTGGAGGTAAGAAGAAACTGGTCATGTTCACATGATCCTTTCAAATATTCTAAAAGCCTTTTTACCTAAATTTCCTAGAGAACAATGTAGAAGAAAGAATCATGCAGGCAAAAATACATTCCTAAATAACTTTCCCTCTGGATCTTAAGCAGCCTCTGTCCTCTGGTAACTTCTGTCTCTTTCTTCAGCAATGTCAAGCTACTTATACATTGTGAAGTCTGAACTCCCTCTGGTCATCCAGACCTTCCTCGCCCTGGAAGAGAAAACAACGTAAGTATCCCCATCTGGGTCTTCTATTTGTCTCTTACTTTTCTACGTGTTCTTTATATGCCATATTCACATTGTTCTGCCTAAGGAGGGCGTGATGTCAGCAATGCATGATGTGCTTGGCTATAGTGCACTAAAAAAATATATACAATTGGCTGAATTCGTATATATTAAGCTTTGAACAAATACACACTGTGGCTTGTTGCATGAATTTCATTTATTTCTGTCCCATTAGTTACATGAGGGAGTTTTTTTTTTTTAATATCCCTGCTCTGCCTATTTTGTTTATGTCTCTCCAATTTAAGTGCAAATTGTCTCCAGGGTGGGTGCCAATTATGTTTATTATCTGATCCTGATCCCCAGCTCTTAGTCTTTTGCATGGTCACTGGAGACAAGGTGATAGCTGTAAACTGGGTGGCCAGCCAGAGGGAAGCAGCAAAGTAAAAAGGACAGCTGGTTCATTACAAAACTACTTTTGGATTGTTAGCCCAGGCCCCATAGAGAAATGGAGTGTGGGGGAAAATGCCATTGCAGAAATACCTGAATCGTATGGTACATTTGGGTGCCTTCCCTCCCTTCTTGACTCTCAAATATTCATCTTTTTTTCCTCCCGTCTTTATTCATGAGCTCTCTGCTTTCCCTACCTTCTCCTTCCCTGTGGTTCAGCTCATTTAACATCTCTTTAGTAGTACAGAGATTTATCTCCTCTGGGCAATCTGTTACAGGGATTTCACAGCATTAAGCCACTACTATTTTTGATTGATGCCAACGTTGTATAAACCCTCTGCACAGGATTAAACCAAAGTGAACTTCCAATCCACACGTGATGCTCTACTTCCTTCTGCCCTGGATGCATTAGTCAGATCTGTGTTTCTGCTCATGGGCTGGCTGGGCTTCAGCATGCCTTCTACCACCCCTAGCAAACCCAAGGAAATATTTCCTCCTGGTGGAAGGGTTAGTCGGGGAAATTAGTATAGCAGTAGGCGGCGAGAGATCCTCTCCCTTGGATATATGAATTGCCATCTGAGACCCGAAAATGTATCACTCTCTTTAGACCTTCTGAGACATGACAAGGGCAAAGCCACCATCATGTTTGCTTCTTTTCTTCAATGTGAGATACATCCAAGACATTTTGTGTTATCAGCAGTCTGTTTGTCTGGCATTGGTCCCAAGACTGGGCCACTCTGAAAACATATGTGGCCAGCATGACAGCAGAATAGAAAATTTCATTATCCTTGGAAAATCTTATTTAAAGGAGCAGAACACATGTTGTCTGCAAAGAAGAAACTTGAAAATGGTGACAAGGTTCTTGTATTGCCCTAAACAGTGATACGGTTTTGGCTTGGTTTTGGCTTAGACTGTGGTATGACTCCAGCTATTGTGGGATTGGATTGTGATTTATGAGGTAGTGCATTTTAAGAGCACTATTGCATGAGGGGTAAGGAGTATCATTCTAAAACAGGTGTATTTTTGGCTGGATTTGGACTGTCCCTAGTTACAGAGCTGAATATCACAAGCTCAGCAGAGATATCGGCATGTTCTTGGAGAAGAATTGTGCCGGGTGACCTTTAATTACAGCCAATCCTAAAAGCAGGCTAAAGATCAAACTAGGACTTTTAGAATGGAAGAAGATCAAGAGTTTAGCTTCGAAGGAAACAAGATGGGTAAAATAGGTGGTGATTCAGCTTTTGAGGTCTATATATGATCAGTTTCTGGAACTCAACCTGAACAGGTTGTAAGAGTAAACTGGGGACAAGATCAGTGTCCTTTTAGAGCCTGCCATGGTTCCTCTTGGACTGCTTTTTGTTATGAGAGGCCTTTGTATGGCCCAAGACCAAAGGAGCCACAGTTCTGCCTTCTAACCTGCATCTTACAGTGCCATTCAAGACTAAAGACCCAGGGCTTATTTTCAGGAGACTTTGGAGTTTCCTGATACAGGGCAAGTATTTTTTTATACTCTGAAATTCTTATAACCAGTCCCCCTCTCCCACCTCTTAAATATTTGTCTCTGCTTGCTTGAAATGCCTTTCATTTCTTTATGAACTTCCACACCCTCTCTTTTTAATCCCGAAGCTTCTCCCCTAAAATAAAATAGTTAATATAAAATTCCCTTCCAAAAATAGTGCTCTTTGTTGGATTATGAAAATTAAGCCTGTACATATCCAGATGTATCTGTCTTTAAATATTACGTGAGTCATGCAGAATTTCTGGTTTCTTGTCTTATAATATTTCCTTTTCTTGTCCTTAGCTTCATGGAAAAATATGTGAGGTACTGAAATGCTAAGCAGAGCTTTTCCTTGTGTGCTTTTAGACTAGGCCTTGCCTTAGACCTCTCTTCGGAAGGAAACTTGGTAAGGTTTCCTTAGATTTGGATGACAGTTTCAAGGGCTCAGGTTAGAGACAAATGGGAAGAGAGAGAAATGGATGGATGGATAGATATAGATAAATAGATAGATAGGTGATAGATTGACTAACAGAAATCTCTCAAAATATAGGAAGTGTCATGATTCAGTGGCTGGGTTCCATACAGTGTATCCTAAAGTTTCAAGATTTAGTCCTTTTCTTCAAGCTATGCTGACAAAGCTCAGCCTAAATTTGAAGAGCTGATGTTGGTCATTTTGTTCTAATTAAAAGAATGGTCTGACTGATTGGGTCCATATAGGAAGATTACTGTCGCAGAGTATTTGCAACCATAGTCTACTAGTCACAGAGAGTAATCCTGTTGTATGATTCTAGAAAAGAGCCTACTATAGAAGGGGACCATGTAACCTCCAAGAATCTCACACATACACAAACACACACACCGAGAGCCTAGGTAATTTAAGTGTTTTAATGTGACAATGAGGATACATTCTGTGTATCCATACATATTAGCTCTGTTTAATGCTTTAATATTATTTAATTGTATTAACTGTTCTACCTGTCCGCTTTTTTTTGCTTTGGCTGCATTTAGTTTGGAGAGATACCTCATGGTACTCAGAGCTCAAGTGGCTACAAATGATGTAATTTTGACTGTGTCATTTCAGGGACTGGTATCTGAATGGAAATTACCTGGTAATCCTGGTCAGTGTCACCATTATCCTTCCTCTGGCCCTTATGAAACAACTGGGTAAGGTTTACTTAAGTTCCTTAACTCTCATTTATGAGGATGACAAACACTTTGACTGTCCCATGCTTAAAGACTGTGCGGCAAAAGATGGAATTAGCAGGAAAAGCAGCATGGATATTGCTGAGTACATGAAAACAAGGGCTTTTGTTTTGCCAAGTGTTTCTAAAAAGCATGAGAATTACCCCTAATACCGCATCCACTGAAATGCTCCTCTTCATGCCATCTACTACTGAGAATTAAAGTATTCTTTAGAACTGGACAATCTTGGACTTTGCAAAGTGGAAAACGCAAAGCACTCTTCCTTACTTTCAGGAACACGTGCTTCAAAACTTTCTAATAGCTAGACTGGCTTATAGACAATAATAATGAAAGAATGACAGAGAAAGAACGAGAGATAGAAATTTAGCACAACAGGGAAATCTACAAATTAAATTACAGATCCCTTGCAATATTTTGTTTTTTCTTGTTCCAGGTTATCTTGGTTATGCCAGTGGGTTTTCTCTCAGCTGCATGGTCTTCTTCCTCATTTCGGTGCGTTTGAATGATGATGAGTTATAAAATCTTGTTTTAACTCTGTGTAATATTTATTTATGATAGAAAGCTGCTCATGTCTGTTCAGAAGTTTGATCCATTGAGTTCAACGTGATCTACTTGCAAAAAAAATGAGCAAAAAATTGAAATTTTAATTAGAAAATAGAGGTTGTTCTCACTTAACAACAGGAATTGCAAGGTTGTAAAACAAACTTTAGATGACTGTGCTGCTTAGCAACAGCAGTTCTAGCTCTTCTGATTGTATTAGTAAGTGAATCCTATGCTGTCATTAAGTGTAATGTCACATGGTCAATATTGGTGACCTTCAGCCAGCTTTCTGTTGACTTTGTCAAAAGTTGGTGGCAAAGTTTGCATTTGGTGATCATGTGAACATGGGATGCTGCAAAATCATAATTGTGAGTTGGTTGCTGAGCATCTGGATTGCAATTATGTGAATATAGGGGCACTGCCACAACTATGAGATCAGTCATAAGTACTGCTAGTTCAGCACTATCATAAGCTGTAATGGTTGCTGAATGAGTAATTGTTAAGCAAGGATTACCTGTACATGTAATTTCTATCTTGCCCATCTTTTAAGAGTGGCAAATACATTTCCCTGTGTCTTTTATTCACATAGCAACTTGATGGGAAGGGTTGGATTAGGAAAGTTATTCTGAGCTTGAGGGCTCCATTGAAACTTTAATGCAAGTCTTTTCAATACAACAGTGTTGATGTTTTGGATTACAACTTTTAATCAGCCTCAACCTATGGTTAGAGATCACAAGAGCTGTAGCTAACACAAAGACTGAGGAAATTTGATAGCTCTGTTACCATGACTTGTCTAAGGTATACTACCTGAAAATCTAATGAAAAATATTTCATGGTTGGACATTTTCAAGGATTTATTTGGGTGTCTTTCCTTTTTCCTAGTTTAAAAAATATTTATTTAATATTTATTTAAATATTTATAATATTTATTAAATATTTATTAATATTTGTTTGTTCATTTCTTTGTTTCACAACAATTCTAGTACCTCTCAGCCTAATCTCTTTTACAAGGATCTCATAAAGATAAAATAGGAGAGAGTTAGGGAAGGAAAAGTATGCTTGGTGCCAATTGCATCTTGAAGAAGATCCAGATTAAATAAATGGAATCAAATTTTAAAACAGGGTTCTTAGGAGAGGTGTTTTATCCTAGCTTCTAAGGGAGTGATACTTCAGGGTATTGATTCACTATAAAAGCATCTTTACTTGCATTTAATTATTTCTGCTAGATTCTCTCTCCATCAAACCAGATATATCAAGCCTCTGAATCTGGTCCTAAATCTTTTTCCTTTTGGGTCATCAGGCCAAGGAGGAGGATTTTATATTTCCTGACATCGCTAAAATTGGACGGGGCTACTTTCTCAAGTGCAGACTGTCCCAGTAAATAGCTTGCAAGCAATTTGCCTCCAGCCTTTGCAAGTTGCATCACTACATTCTCACTCCCTTGTCAGAAACACTTATCTATTCCTGGGAGAAGAAGCTTTGTATCATTGTGAGGGAAAACAGGAGAAGACAGGAAGTAGCACCAGATCCCTCATAGGGATGTTAGCATGCAGACTAATAAAATACAATTATAAAGTCCCTACTAATCTTGGAGAAAGGAGTATTTTTTACTCTTCTTCAAGCTATTGTACATTTTCAAGTCAGAAGTGGTTTTAGTTTAAATCAGGAGTCCTTGGTGCTCTCTGAGCATGATTGTTTTCTTGCAGATGTTTCATTACCCAAATGAGGAAACATCACGATGTTGCCTAGTTTAGGTAATGAAATGCCAGGAAGAAAACAATACAGCTCAGAGAGTACCAAAGACACATTATTTCAACCCAGAGCTACAAATATGCTCTTTTATCAGTAGCTTAAATCAGCTAGTTGCTCCTACAGGAAATGCTGCATTGAAAATATTCATAACTAATCAAATTGTAATTTTTGCCCTAGATTATAATAAGGATGATCCCAAAGGGCTTGCTAGCTCCCCCCCCCCCAACATTCCAGTCCTATAAATAATCGTAGCTGTAATCTCTTGCCAAAAATAGTAGTGCTATTGTCACCGGAGCATTTGTGCTACTTACTTCTTGTTTTAAAAAGTTGCAATCTGATGACATTATGGTAAAATGTCTTTAGGAAGCTATAGAAGTAAATCTCTTTCATGATACATATTGGAGACGTGTCATGCTGCCTAAGCTTAGCATGTTTTACAAGCTACATGGTGGTGCAGGGGATGAAGTTCCACTGTGATGTCTCCTATTTGGAGACATCTAATTTACTTTTTGCCTGATGCCTCAGGCAAGCTACTCAGTAGGGTTTGGCATGGGTTAATGCTCTGTCTCCCTGATTTTAATTTGTATTATTTTACCCTGAATTCTTTTCATAAAAGTGAATGAATTCAGCAACTGTTTTTTAAAGTGCAATTTGAGTAGTTTTGTTGTGTTTCATTGAGCCTGTTTTAAGTTTATTTTATAAAGAAAAGCACAGTATAATTTTTTTAAAATAATAAGATTTACCATAACTTACAAACTTAGGCTGTATATTTGTGCTGCTATCTTTGTTTTAAAGTCAAATCATTCAAATCTTAAAGTGGGTTTCAAGATCACAAGTTTTGAGAAATATGAATTAGAATAGGAAAGTACGTACGATGTTTAGAACTCAGTTATTAAGTTTTACTAATACAAAGATGTGAGAGTGTAAATGTGGTTACTTCAGTGGAAAGTGTAGTTCTCGGGATTCTTAAATAAAGTTATAGCAGCAATAGGCAAATTAATCCTTTTCAGATTTCTTTTTAACTCTTCTCAACTCTAGTCTGTAAGACTTGTGACAAGGGAATGTGAGATTGGGATTCATAAGATAGGAAGGCATCATGTTTCTAGTATTAACATATTATCACTCTGATATGTGCACTTTTGTATTGGACCTCTCTGACTGGCCGATATGACCTACTGGAGGCATCCCCAGAATAGCTAAATAAAATTGTGAGAAGTAGCCAAGAAGCTTCTTCAGGTTCTTCTTGAAGCAAAATGTTTTCAAGGACGAAAACAAGAAAAGTCCAGTTGCCTTTTAGAAAAGCATGAAGCTATTTGGATGAGAAGTGAAATGTTTTCAAGGAAAAAAACCAAGAAAATCCAGTTGCCTTTTGGAAAATCACCTTTGGGACAGCCATGACCTGGATGATTGAGAATCTCCATAGACATCATTTCTAGTTCTATTCCATCTCCATTCAACCAATCAGAAATATGTTCACTTTTTATATTAATAATAATGTAAACTGAATACAATGCTACCTAGTGCCTGTCATCTTCCTACCATGGATTGGTTTGGACACTATTTGGAGGATTTTGATATTTTAAGAGCATCTTTGGATGCATTCAAAAAATAAGTGTCTTGCCTTTCCATAGAAGGACATGGCCAGTCTTAAAATGCCTGTTTATCATATGACAAATTGATGAGATCCTCCTTCTCCTCTTCCCAAAGAAGAGGTTGTTGGATAGGGTAGGCATATTTCCACATGAAGCACTGGGTTGTGACCAATAATCATGCCTTTTATTTTCTAAAGGCATGAAAGGCATTCTTGGAGAGAGGAATTATAACAATGGCAATCGATATTGTCATTCATTTGTTTTACAGTAATCTTTTTTTAAAAATAAAGCAATGTAGTCAGTTGGAGTAGAGATTCTGGCAAAGGCTTTAGACACTTGTTGGCTTGTGTTTGTTTTATATAGCAGTAAACTGAGTTACTGAGTGACTCTTGGTGAGTTACAATTTGCAGAAACTTGAAAACACAGAAATAAATTTGGGATAACATACAGTATAATAAATGTTCAGAACTGGATTAAAAAAAATAGGACAATGGGATAACAGAAATAACAATAAGAACAAAATTAACCTAGACCAATTCTCACATATTTCAATCAAGAATTTTAGTTCTGAACATGGGTTCTTCCCATGTTCTGGGCTAAAACTCAGAGGAAGCACCAAGTTCTACAGAAGAACAAACAGATCAGGGCCATCCAAATCTTGTTTTACAGGGCAGATGCTACGACAGAGAAGGCAGACTTTCTGGGTCCCACCAGAAGACACTGTTTCATAGTATGCATGCCACTAAGCCAGATCTTCATGGGACAGACAGAAATAATTGAAGACAGGCATTTCTGCAGTTAAACTGATCCCATGCCATGAAGTATGTTGATGCTTAAGTCCCCCAATCAAAAACTCGTACACAGATGTTAGCCATTCTTTCCTCAGATAACCCAGAGCTATCCAACATAGCTGATTTCTTGCCTAATGTTGAGGTCACCCAATGAAAATATGATTAAAATATGAAGCAAGCAAATGAAGAACCTTGTATTGATGAAAACCTATGAGATTTTATTTCCTCCTCAGATGAGAACTTACGGGGTTTTATTTCCTCCTCAGGTCATTTACAAAAAGTTCCAGATTCCTTGTCCACTTCCTGAGCGGATCAGCAACAACACAGGGGACCTGAATTATACCTCGATTAGCACAAGCAGCTATCAAAATGAATACACTACTGTGCAGGCCACAGAGGAAGACATTTGCTCTCCAAGTTTGTTCATGGTCAAGTCTCAGGTCAGATGAGTGGATTCATGATGATACCAGCAGTAATTAATAATGTATATCATTCTCCAGCTTGGATGCCATCCAAATGTGTGAATTTTCAGCCATGGTAATGCTGATTGTGGCTAGGAGGTTTGGCCAGGAAGTGTCTAAGTTGGAGAATAATTATCAGACCCTGTTAATTGTATCAGATGTTTACTATATTGCTGGTATTTTATTATTAAATGTTAATGGTTGTTCTAGAAGCAAAATGATACAAATAATTTAAACCAATCTTCTCCAGTCTGAGATTCTCCAGATGACCATGCTAACTGGGGTGGTGGGAGGTTATGTTGATCTAAATTATGGAGCAGGAGTAGTAAAAGGAGAAAGAAATTAATAGATAGTCAGAAAAAGGAATAAATGTAAATGTGATTGTTGATGAAAGAATAAAAGGTGGTTTTGGGACAGAAGAATTAAAAAAGAAGAGGAAAGCAAAGGGGAAACTTACAAAAATAGAGAAACCATTTTGAGGATAAAAACCATATAGCCAAAAAGCAAGGTAACAGCGAGGAATGAAAGAGATAAAATATAAAATAGCTAAAGACCTAAAGGGAGACCTGGAAATAGCTCACGACTAAAGTGCCATAACCATTCTTTAATGCAGTGGTCTCCAACCTTTCTGGCTTTGTGGACCGGTGATGGGGGTGAGAGAGAGATCGGTTCCGAGTAGTGGGCGAACACACATGTGTATGCAGCTCCATTTGCTCAAGCAGCAAGCACGTGCACCCTCTGCACAAGTGGAGCTGTGCTTGCCTACTGCATCTGCGCCTTGGTTCTGAATGGCCCGTAGCATGATAGTGGGCTGCAGCCTGGGGATTGGGGACCCCTGCTTTAGTGGTTACTGCTGTCTGATGAAGTGAATGGAAGAATGGCCACAATAGCACACCTAGATTGGGGTTCAGGCCCCTGAGTTTCTGGGAATCACAATTGTGTAAGAATTTGTCTCCACTTTCTTTATTCCCTGCGAATCTTTGTTAACACTTTTTTGGGGGGTGCAACCTCTTTGCATAAGTATAGTTGAGAGCTTGAAACAACATCACTCTTGCAGGCAGAAGCTTCTCTGACATTTCCCCAACATCTCTTCACTCTTTTCACTTTGCAGACAGCCTACACCATCCCTATCATGGCATTTGCTTTTGTGTGTCATCCTGAAGTCCTTCCTATCTACACTGAGTTGAAAAAGTAAGTATGTATATATGTTAATAATACTTCACTGCTGAGATCACCGAAGTAGTGTTGCGAGTGAAGAAATAGCGTAGGCATCGGATTACAGAATTTAGAGGATGAATATAAAGATGATGTTTTAAGACATTTATGCTCTTTCTTTCTCATGCATGTGCACATTTACTGTACATTTTGCCTTGAGCAAATTCTGGATAACATCCTTCCATGTCATAGGAAAGACATGCAGTTTTAAGTACAAAAGGCCAAACTGGCTGGTTCTGTTGAGCAAATGTATCTTTTCTGCCATCCCAGAACGTTGATTCTCAGTAGGCAGGAGGACAAATATCTGTTCAAAAATGCATAAGAGACTTGATTAGTCAAGAGGGGAACTTGTATTTTGTGGTCTGTTAGAATTGCACTTCTGAGAATCAGTGCTATAGTTTTCCACGACAATTTCATAGCATGGATTGTGCAACTGAAGTTCATTTTAATTTAAAAACCGTTTAGTGTTTCTCTGGATTTTCATCAAATGTTGCCCCCTCTTCCATAATAGACCGGTGATATATATGCCATCTAAACTCCTTGACTTGTCATGTAATATTATCTAACAGGGTGAACGTTCAGAGTTTTTTTTTTTTAAATACAAAATTGAGTTTCATTGAGCATTTGTATTTTTAAATAATAGCAAGGTAAGAGCTCATTGCAGTTTTGTGTGTCTTTTAGCCCAACTAAGAAGAAGATGCAGTGTATCTCCAACATTTCCATCACAGTCATGTATGTTATGTACTTCCTGGCTGCCCTATTTGGTTATCTCACATTTTATGGTAAGTTCCTTTCCATTGCCCTAGGAGTTCATGTATGTCCTGAGGACCACATTCAGCCCATCAGTATCCCTTTTGTGACTCCCAGAATTTGGATCTTTTTAAATTTTGGAGGGAGGAGAGTTGGGAAGATATATATTAAGCCTTGTAGAGATTTTAGGCATCCATTAGATCTCTTAAATCCCTCTCTTGCCAATTTTGGAATATTCTATCAACATACCTTACAAAGACTTGGGAAGCCTTCAAGCCAACAGAAAGTTTGCAATGTATCCCATGTTCTGTGCTTTCTAATTAAATGGAAGAAAGGCAGGTACTGAGGGCAGGAAGTACTGCCTTTTTAAAGCTACAGCCTTATTCCCTCGAGGACTTAACCATTGGAATGTCGTTCCAGGCAGCTATATGTTCTTTGGATGCTCAATTCACTAATGAACTATAAAGCACCATAAAGTAATGATCCTTTCACATTTTGTAAAGCTTGTGTTCTCAGCTATGCTTTGGACTGGCTTGTTTCGTGCATTTCATTAGAGAACCTCCAAAGAAGAATGCTGAATCCTTGCATTGTAACCTGTACAAAGACATAATAGTACATCAAGTTTTCCTTGTTGTGCAATATAATTACTTACATGTTCATTTGAGAAAACTGTAATTAGTATTTTACAAAGTTGCCCATGTCACCAGCCATATGATTGCAGCCTCTAGAAACAACAAACACCTCTACAGTCTTCAATTATATTTATAAAAAATATTTTGGGAGTGCTATACAAAGACAGTCCTTGTTATATATTTAGCCTGATCAATGCTGCTATTCTGTTCTTGGCTGTCTCCTATACAGGGCAGGTAGAATCCGAGCTGCTTCACACCTACAGCAGAGTAGACTCACTCGATGTGCTGATCTTGTGTGTGCGAGTAGCTGTGCTGATTGCTGTGACACTAACAGTGCCCATTGTTCTCTTTCCGGTGAGTTCTGCTGTCAAAAAACTGACAGAAGGAGACTAAATGTGATTTTGTGTTGTGTGTCTGTGTGTTTTTAAAATTGGAATCTCGATCTAAAATCTAATTTCTATCTTGCATGACTTCTTGTAACTGAAATAAGACTAAAAATAAAGACAGCCTAGATCAAGGCTATCAAACTCATGGCCTGTGGGCCAGACGTGTCATGCACTGGCCATGCCCAAATCTGGATTAGCAAAGGATGAAAAAGTCCCGGTTATGCCGCCGTGATGATGCGAGTTTGTCACCCCTGGTCTAGATTGTAAATCAATAAAGTCATAGTGGTTTACAGTGGTGCCTTGGTTAATTTTAATTGGTTCCAGGAGGTGCAATGAGTACCAAAAACAATGAGTACCAAACACATTTTTTCCTATAAGGAATAATGTAGTGAGTCACAAGGCAGACAACACCAACAAGTTATAGCTTGTGCGTTGAGTACCAAACAAACAATAAGGACAAAGGACAAAATGTTCAAATCAAAATGTGTTGAGTACTGAATTCAATGAGTTTCAAAGCCGTTGAGTACCAAGGTCCCCCTATTGTTCAAAACCATAGCACCACTGCGATAAATACAAGCAGGGGAGAATAGTATACAAGATGTAAGCACTGGTAGACAATAAAGGAGGAGTTATAGTCATAGCTGTCAGAGCCCACCAAATTAGAAATGGGAACTGAAGCAAAAAAAAAAAAAAGTAAGCCATTAGATCAGAAGTCTATTCAATTGGGCAAAAGGATAAATTCAAGTAGCTGTGATAAAGTGATACAGAAGTCAAGACAGACCTAAAATATGTGAAGTGAAGAACTCTGCCATGTTTCTAAAAGGTGAATCTGATTGCTTTGTCTTTCTTCAGGTACGCCGTGCAATCCAGCAGATGCTTTTTCCAGAGAAGGATTTCAGTTGGATTCGGCACATTATCATTGCTTTTCTGCTGCTGACATCTATTAATTTGCTTGTTATTTTTGCTCCCTCCATCTTGGGAATCTTTGGCTTAATTGGTAAGTATTGCATTCCAGGAATCTTTTTAAAAAAAAACAAAAAAAAAACAAATACTTTTTATTAAGGATTTTAACAATGTTAAAAGATAATAATATCAAAAAGAAAAAAGAAAAGAAATGCAAAAAGCAAAAGAAAGTGAGAAAGAGAGTGACAGGAAAAAAAGAAAAGGAAGGAAGGATATATATATATATATATATATGAAAGTTACTGTATCAAACTATTACCATAACATGGATTCTTCATTTCTATTTTGAAAAATGTTTCTGAAAAGTATTTCTAATACACAAGGGAGAGTCAAAGTTCTTCCCTAAATAAACAAGCTCCTAATAATAGAAATTGCATTAGGACAATAATTATTCCATACTCCTTTGAGAACGTCCATGGGACTCCTTGAATTGGTGCCTCACTGTTCTGTTTTTCCAGGATCAAGGACATCTTATTAAACCTCTTGGTTTGCCTTGTAATTCCAAAGGGCTCTTCTTTGTTGTCTTTGCTCCTAGCAGCTCATCAGTTGCTTTTTTCCCCCTGTTGATCGTAAACTCAAACACTATCATAGAAGGAAAATCAGTAGTTGGTCTGGACTCTGCCAGAGATGAGGGGCGAGGCCAGAGGTCCCGTTGTCAGAGCTTGTCTTGTTTTCCCAGAATATATATTAGTGAAGAAAAGTGAAGCCCAGGGTGTTTCATTTTCTGAAGATCCTAAAGCTGTTCTCTCTTGGACTCTCCCAGGTGCCACCTCAGCTCCTTGCCTGATATTCATCTTTCCAGCAATATTCTACATCCGGATCATGCCCAAGGACAAGGAACCTATGAAATCCCTTCCCAAAATCCTGGTATGTAATCTCGTAACGGTCCAACTTGGCTACTTCAGTTATTCATGAAGAGTCCCAAAGGATGGGTTACTGGATGAGTAAAAGGCTCTTCTGCTTTAGAGAATCCACTTGATAGTGAAACTTAGACAGTATTTTTGGGGGGCAGGGGGCAAGGAGAATATGCCCTGCATATTATTTATGGAAGCTATGATAGTTTTTCTGGATTTCAAACTGATGGCATGGTTTATAAATTATCATCATAAATATCAATGCCATCATCACTTGTGCCATATGGGGATGTGCTATATTTCTTTATTCAAAAGGAACTATTCAGAAGAGAGCAGATCTGGAGCAGTACCACCATTTTCAAGGAGGGCATGTGTCTTTCCTTCCTCGCTGCAATGCTGCTCAGCCATAAAGGTTGCATGATTCATTTTTGGAGAGGTGGGGGAAGGAACTTATGTGAAGTATACAGCTGTAGGAGCATTCCCTGTTATGAATCAGTTGCCAGTTATTTTGTTGCACAATAACTGGCACAAATTAAAGCCAGGCCTGGATTTTGGGTGTCCAGATTACTCTCCTTGCTCCAGTTGTTGGGAGAGGAAAGAGACGCACATTCATACGCTTCTGCTTTCACCATTTGGGGGTTCCTTTCTGCGAGTGACACTCTCCTTCCCTCCTGTCTCTTCTCCCTGCAGGCATCCCTCTTTGCGTGCCTCGGGGTGCTCTTCATGATCATGAGCCTCAGCTTCATCATCATCGACTGGATGTCAGGTGGCCTAAAGAGTGGAGGGAGCCACTAGGCAACATTTGGAGCCCTGTGATGCACAATGAGCCTTGGGAGACTCAACTGGCTTGGATCCATTTCCTGCCCCTGCCCTGTGTTAGTACCGTATCATTCTTTCATCCCTGGCTACATTCTGAGCCACGGGTGCTATTCCAGTATGAAATCCTCACACTCACACAGCCAGAGGTGCTGCAGGCCAGACTAGACCAGAAGCCAATCTCTTACTTTCTCTCTGGGCATTTGATTTCCTCTCAAAGTCTGGGATCGGCCAGGCTAACAGAAGTCTAAATGAGCACATAAACTGGAAAAATAAGCCCCCTTCAAGGGAAAGGGAGGGGAAGCTACTATGATACACAGTATATCTTCAGTTCTATATGTCCAATCCAGCTGGCCCACATTGAGGGGATTCAAAAGTCAGCAGGACCAGAAGAAAATGGAGCAACTGTGCTAAATAACTTGGATGTAGGGCTCTCACTTGACACTCACTACTGAATGATTGACTTGGGCCAAGCTTTATATTATATGAATATTACACTGAGGCTACAGAATGAAAAGCTAAGGCTTTTTAAAACTCAAAGGGATTTAAGAAAGAAATAATATTATTTCCTTTTTTTAAAAAAAAAATATTGGTCACAATCCCAGCTCTAACTACAGATCGTTAATTCTCCTCAAATGTCACTTGGTAGGCCTGACTTTTTTCTCTCCCTTACACTGGTTCAGTTGACTTGTCTGCCCTTTACAATGAATTCCTTGCCGCTTTTTAGGTAGCTGTAGGTCTTAGAGTAGGAGACAGGTTAATGGGCAAACTACAGGCCTTTCGAACTACCAGTTGTGATGGGGTGAAGATTTGCACTGGTTTCCAAGGATCCATTTACATGTTCTGAATTATTCTGAGGTATTTGAAGCAGAGAAGAGATGATGGCCCTGGAAATTGGTCAATGTAGCTCTCTCTTCTTATATGGAACTGAGCTTTAGTTTGGATTGGAGATGGTCCTATTGTTCATGTCTTCAAAGCCTACCTTCTGTTTGTTTGTTCCGCTGGGAAACAATAATCACAGTTTTAAGATTCTATGTTAATTGGACATGTTAAAAAAATTACTCATCACTTGATGCTATACAAATGAACCAGGCTGGCTGGGGAATTCTGGGAATTGCAATACTAAAACTTTTAGTTGATCATACATGGGAAGGCTAGCTTTCAGGATTCATCCATGATTTAAAACATGAAATTATAAGGCTTGAACAGAAAAATATATGTCATCTGAATAATGGATGACATACAGCAAGCAAGATTTTATGAAGCTAAGATGACTTTAGAGTGTTCAAATTGTGGAAGACTTTAATGAAAAACATAGTAATCAAAACTGATGTAACATTCCATTTTTCCTCCCTGTTATTAATACCTGTTTTACATTGTACTTAGAGCCTAGTTCTTTCAACAGAAGATTTGAAGGAAGATCATGAGGCTGGTTGTAGTGCTGCATCGGTAACTTGTGAAAATATTTTGAAGCTTTAGGGGTACTCTGATGGTTCCCAGGTATAAACAGTCATCTCTAGTCTGAATGTATATTATGTTTAGTACTTAGCCCTAATATATAATCCTTATTATGCAACAAGAAGTGGATAATGATACTTGCAAAATTGTCCTACTCTTCTGTCATAATCCTGAAGAACATTTTTCATACCTTTCAACA
Organism: Hydrophis major; assembly: GCA_033807585.1. Lineage (NCBI taxonomy): Eukaryota > Metazoa > Chordata > Lepidosauria > Squamata > Elapidae > Hydrophis > Hydrophis major. Next base: position 118,344,391 of record CM066329.1, read on the forward strand.
TTCATCAGACAAGAGTAGTTCCTCTGGTTTTATAGGAAGCAATGAACTACTCAACAATACTAAGCAAATGAAATGGAATACATTTCTTCCCTGTTGCCTTATAGATGGTACTTCAAGTCAAACTCTGGTCGAGATTTTAAAGATGCACTTTCTGCCCTGGATTATAAAAACATGCTTTTTTGTGTTGTACAAACCCAACTGCACCATGCAGAACATTTCAGAACTTAGTAAGTAGCAGCACTTTTCATCCCAATATTGATCTATATTGGATCAAGAAACTTAGCATTCCTGCATTGTATTTTCCAAAAGTATGTTCTCTCCTGTAGTGTACAAATTCATGGAGAATTGTGCTTATACAGGTACCACAATGACGGAATAGGCATCTCGGAACAGGTGGCCTTAGCTTTCCATTCCATGTTGGATGTTTGGATATGCAGCTAAAGTTAACCAGATAACTGTGTTTCTGGGAGTACAATCTCAGACTGAAATAAGGTGCCTGCAGGAATGCCTGAGATGGAAAACACTGGACCTCTTGTGTTAGAACACTTTGGCAGTGAAAGGACTGTAGCTTTCTTCTGCTATTAGCTATGCACAACAGCACTTCATATAGGCCCTGTATGGGTACAGTACCAAAATCCCTCACTTTCTATGCACATTCACTTTCTGCGCACTTTCAGCAATAATGTTTCTGGCATTCCTGGAGTAACTGGAGCAGAATTGCAGAGTGGGGGATAATTATAGTGTCACAGAACTATGTTGGAATGTAGCATTCACTCAGTTAATGTGACACATTGAAGTGGCTTGTCAGTTCTAGTGTCACAGTATATAAAAGGCACTAGTTGAAGCTTTACTGCCCTCTGCCGTGGCTTGTGATTCTTGCAGCTTCCAATAATTTGCACCTTGAAAAGCTAGTAACTTTATTCTTTTAATTGTCTCAAAGACTGATTCATACACAAAAATCTTCTAAAATGGGATACATTGCAAACTGTTGCATCAGGAACAGCTATTTTCACTCTGAAATCCTGGTCTAAGCCCAGCTGGAGGACATGGACAACAATTCTTCCCCGCTCCTGCTCTCGCGTTAGCAAATTCCCAAAATCCAATTATTCTTTAGTGACATTTGAATAGTGGAGTATTTATTTCCACATTGAAGTTGGTGCAGCAAGACCTGCACTAAACACTAAACCTCTTCTGCATTATTTCTATGTAACAACAATAACAAAAAAAAAAAGTCAGTGAATCACATCTGTGATCCTAAACAAATAGATTTCCTTCAAATAGCTGAAACTTATTTCCAATTGACTGTCTTAAGAAGGTGGTCTGAAGAGAACAAAAACTAACCCCCATATTAATCCAGACTGTATGTGGAGCTGAAGTCATTTAGCTTAATCTCAGTCATATTTTACTTTTATCATCTTCAACTTTCCTCCCCACCTTAAAAAAACCTTTTTTTAAAAAAAAAGCCTCATTCATTTATATATTATATCCTCTGAATTTTATGGTTGGATTGTTGTTTAAACTAATTTTTTAGTCAATCAATAATTATTTCTAGGAATTAATAACTGTAATGCACATAATAAGAAACATGTATTTTTGTATTGGGGTTGGTGGCTGGTCAATTTGCTTTTTATAAATAATGTATATAAGAGTAGATCTTTTTTAATGTATTTGTTGTTGCGCTCACTAATTCTGTATAGTGTACATATATTATGTCCTCATTAAAGAGGGTTTGGATCCCAGAAGTCTTGTCTGAGTTGCAAGAGCCATGATGAGAAAAGACTACATCTGCAGTTACAAACATTTGGCTTAAGTTGTTTTATATGATCTGCTTATTAAGCCCAAACATGATGGAAGTCAGCTTGAATCTTCTGGCTGGTTTCTGATATTGATGGAGAATAACAGAAGATCCACAATTTAGCTGCATTGTCTTATGTAACTGCTGTCCCACAGAAGCATTGTGTGATGGATGCTTCTCAAAGAAGAGGGGCTAGAATGGGAAAACATGAGATAGTGACACAGTGTAAATCCACCTTAATTATGCTAGTTGTAAATTGAACCGAGGAATTGTTTTAGTGGGCTTTCAAGATTAATGTCAAGCCCTGCAAGTAGGCAAACTCTGAAAACAACAGCTTGGATTTCTGAAAAAAAAAAAAACCTTTATCGTTAGTAGGATAATGTAAAGAATCTTGAAATCTGAAAATTGCAAGGAAAGAGCAAAAGAAATGTTGCAGCCTAATGGCTTAATTTCCAAGAGACCATTCTTGTGGCATGCTAGGTACTAGAAAGGTTACTACCTAGTTACTTATTAGTCTCTGTTGCCAGTTGACCATTTGTTTAACCTCTTCAGGTCATTCTCAATATTAGGCAACATTAACTGTCTTTTATGTATTTTAATATTTATTTATTTTCTTTAACTTAGTCTGGAGCTAGAGATAAGGTTCCAATGTTTGTTTGCAACCAGACAAAGATTGGTTGTTTGGGAAATCTGCACTGATTGAGGGCCAAAAGACCCACTGTTATCAGCAAAGTGACTGGGTAGAAATGGGAGAGAAAAAATAAAATAAAGGGGTGCATTGACTGATGCAAGCAATCATGAGGAATCTTAAGGGCTCTTTCTCCTTTTCATTTCCAAACCCACAGAGGTTTTGGAAGGGTAGGTAGTCTATATCTGCCCTTCTAGTGTGCAAACAGTAAGCAAGTTGTGTTACCTAGCTCAGTATAGGTTAAACACCAGTATCTCACTCTCTGTGTGCATTGCACAATATGCTTAAGAAGATAAATTAAAGGTTTAAAGGCATAGCGTAGCTTGGTTAGCATTAACCTTGGGCTTTTGGTCTTTGTGACTTGAGTGTTATGCAAACCCAGCCAACTGGTTCAGTTACAATGCGATGTAGTGTGCAAAACCCTGAAAACTAGTTAATTTAATAACCAGGTTCACCATGTTGTATGAACATGACTTATGTGTCATAAGATATACAACACAGAAATGTACTTCTGAAGAAAAAGGACAAGTTGGTCCTACTTTTACCCAAAGAACACAGGATGTGTCTGCTTTCCCCCAGAGATGATGTAGACATAACATTGGTCCTACCTTCGCTCTGTATCCCTGTTCCTTTTGTCTCTCTGTTCTAAGTTACAAAGCAATGGGAGAATTTGTCTGAAAGAGCCTATTTCTAGAACAGTTTTAAATTATATGTAGATCTATATTTGGAAATGAAACAAATATTTTGAAACAATGATAAAGAAAACATGAAACTTTTTCCTGTATATGGATCTTTGTGTCTGTGATTGAAAATCTAAGATTTGAGAACCAGATTAGGGGTCTCCACCTAGAAAAAGAATGTAGGCCAAGTTAAAACCAAAGTATACATATAACAAAAGACACATGTCTCTGAAGTAACTTAGTTCAGTAGCACTTTCATTTTTGGAAGCAACCACTGAAGATTGAAGCCAAAATGTCATTTCTGGATCCTCTTTGTGCTCCAATTAATTTCTACCTTCATGAAATTGCATCAGAATATACAGTCTCCCTTGTCTAGAATTCTATCCTAAAGATTCAAAATTGCTAAACATCAGTCCAAAAGCACTTTTATTTCTGTTTTACTGATCTTGAGTGCCTTGATGATGTATATAGGCAGTGTGGGGGTCAATAATTATTTAAATATTATTTAGCAGAAATCATTAAATGAAGAGGATTTCTCACAAGTTTTTACGTTTTTTTCCTCTCTCTGCCATGGAAAGTCTATTTCAGGGAATGACATTCAGTGTGAACAAATTTATAACTTAGGTTAAATCCCCAAAGCTGAAGTATTAGCAAAAGCTAGTAAGCTTTCCTCGATGCTTAAGAACTAGGATCCACATGAGTTGAGTGACTGTTAGTGTGCAATTTGGAAAAATGTATACCACCACTGGCTACTACATGGCTACTACATGATCATAATGCTGCATCTGAAATGTTGTCCTCACATATGAAGTAAAGACCAGAGATATTAATTTTAAAAACAGATCATGAGATGACTGCTAAAACCAGTGCAAACAAAACCAAGCCAAACCAAACCTAGCATCTCTGAAGTGTTATTCTACCTATAATATTTTTGTGTCAAGGGTGTTTGGGTCTGTAAAAGCACTTTGCACTTTGATAGCACTTTATTCTCTTGAAGTGTCTGATACAACTTTGAAACACAATGCAAATGGTTTTGTTTGAGACTGTATGTTTGTGTGAGAGAGGGGGGTGTTTTGTTTTGCTCAGAATCTCTCACAATGAGGATGATCTAGCAAAATGAGGGAAAATAATGATAGGGGAAGATATGATTTAGCAGAGACTGAAAGATGGCTGGGCAAATGTAGCAGTAGTATTTCAATTAAGAATCTTAAAGCTAGTCTCATCTTTCTCCCCAATAAACAAAAATCAAGAGGTGGAGATCACTTAAAATTAGGAGATACCACCAAATGGTGAGAGTGACTGAGCAAGTGAACCCTCTGTCAGGAGTGTCAAACTCACATCGTCATGGCGATGTCACATGACATACTGCAACTTTTTCCCCTTCACTAAACCAGGTGTGGGAGTGGCCAGCATGTAACGCATCTGGCCTATAGGCCGCGAGTTTGATAGCCCTTCTCTATGTCAAGAGGTGGTTGATACTTTCACCTGAAGGTTATTATGGGAGGGTGTAACAATAAACCCTGCTTTGCAGAACGAAACCTTGATCTCTGAGGGCTGCATTAAAAAAAAAAACTTTAAAAATGCTTTAGCCTTCAGTTACCATGAGCTGCTTGGAAATATGCAAAAAACAAAATCAAAGGTAACATTTCATCCTAGACTTTTTACAAGACACAATGAAACTCTGGTTCATAACTAGTTAACCTGTTTAACTAGTCTAGCATGGAAACCTCATATAAGTCCTAACTTAACAAGAATTAGATAAATGTCAGTCTTGCATTGTACTGTAGTATTCTTAGGAATAAAATTATACTTCATGTCCATAAAGTAACTAGGTTCTACAACCAGGTGTTATGGTGCAGATTTATGATACAGATACAATATATACCCACATTGAAATAACCAGGTATGCTTTTTGATGCAAATGAAAATGCCAAGGCCACTTTTATTTAAAAAAAAAAAATGGTGTGTTTTGAAGTCAGAAACATAGGAAGCTGCCTTCGTATCAGAGAATTTATTTCTTGGTCAAAACTGACTGGCAGAAGCTCCCCCAAAAAGAAATCAGGAGTTTCTCCAGTCCCATTTTTCAACCTGTTCTTGGATTCTGAGGCTGAGCTATGGCATTCAGATGAGAGAATATAATTTCTTCTTCGTCACAGCATTTTTCCCCCTGCGTGTATGTCCCCATCTCCCATCCTTAGCTTGCAATTATTATGAACACACTTCCATGTATCAAGTTTCAAGCAGTCTTTCATGACTTGGCTCATGCAAAAGGTTACAGATGGAAACAACAGCTACATTTGTCCTAAGCAACACACCTCTGATTTATAAAATGGTATTTCAGTGATTAAAGGAGAACACATAAAACATCAAATAATTCAAAAACAAGCAAGGAGAAATGGAGGAGGAGGAGGAGGAAGAAGAAGAAGAAGAAATAGTTACAGTCACAAGGATCTTTCTGTCATTCTTAAGCACATTTTCTTAAAATGAAATGAAGGGCCCAAATTTTCTATAACAATAATCTGAACTCATGAACCAAGAACTTTCTTCCATTTGGCTTTAATTTTATTTAGAGCAGAGGTGTCCAACCGTGGCAACTTTAAGACTTGTGGACTTCAACTCCCAGAATTCCTTAGCCAGATTTAGAGTAACTGAATAACATTAAAATGACATATAGCAAAGTAGTGTAAAGAAGTCATCATCTGAGCATCACCTGTAAGAAGCTATGTAGGACCCCCCCCTAAACTTCCTTTAAAAAAAAAAAAGTGTCTGTACCCCAATATTTTGTTAGAAAGTGGCTCAATTTCCTAAGGGGAAAAAAAAAGACAAAGATGCATTGCATGAGAAGGAACGTTTGCTCAAGCTTAGAAGACAATGGCGAGTAAATGATAAATGAGTATTTTCTGACTGGTTTTGCCCTCCATAGCCACACTTTTGTAAATTAGTCCTTCTATTGCGGTTACTTTGGGAAAATGCCCACAACCACTTCTCAAAATTACAGAGATATGCGCCTCTTTAAAAGCATCCCTGAAACCTGCCTAAAGTAGCTCAGTTCCTGTTGTAAGCATAAAAATAATAATAATAATAAAGTTTTTCAAAAGAGCTGACAATCGGCAACTTATTTGCTAACTCTATCTTTGCAGGAACAAGATGCTCGGTAAACTTGGCATCTTCTTCTCTTTGGAAATCTGGCCCTAAAAATAGATTGATGAAATATTCATTTATCTGCCATGTAGGTGGCACCAATACTCCATTTCAGTCCCCGCATAAGTGCTTTGTTGTCATCGTTTCTTTCATTCATCACTTCACACACACTGTTACCAGAAGTCTCTTCGAAGAAATTATTGCATAAATAGATTGTTATAGGAAAGTATGCTTCATCAGGCATTTTGAAGGCTTTGATTATTTTTATTTTATTTTATTTTGCGGTTGGGAGCATCCTTAAATACCATGTTTGATGGTTCAAGAATGTAGGAAAGCAAGGCATAGTAACACCTTGCAAAACGCAAATGGACAATTTTGTAGAGCTCCACCATTTTCTGAGGGAGGTTGGCTTTGGATGATGATGATGATGATCTGTTTTAGGTATGTTTTGACCTATTCAAAAGCTCAATGCACCCTCCCCCTTATTTTGTTTCTCACTAAATTTCCAGTAGAAAATTGTGTCACCACTGATTTTCTATGACTAGTTGCCAAATTTCATTGACAAAAATGGGGAAAATGGTACAATGTTAAACAATTTTTCTACCTCTGCTTTTAAGGCAAACACCAACACTTTGAATGGGACACAATTGCAAATAATAACCAAATTACTTTGATTAGAACAGGGGTGTCAAACTGGTGGCCCATGGGCCAGATGCATCACCCACAGGCTTTGCCCACCCCTGCTTCACAAAGAAAAAAAGTCATGATATGTCATATGACGTCACGCAATGCGATCGAGTTTGTCACCTGTGGCTTAGAAGAAAGTGAACGTGTCATGCAGTGTTGGACTGGAAGGACCAGGCTGAAGTCACCACGGAGCCACAGATTTCGTTGAACAGCAGGCCATAAACACTTTCTCAACCTAACCATTTTTTTCCTTCCCCACAAGTGTAGGGTCCACTTTTTTGAGGGGATCAACTGAGTATTAATCCACTAGTTGTGACAAGAATTGACTGACTAGTTTGTCACCTGAGCCTGACATCATGGGCTGAGAGGAGGACTGGTCTAAAGTCATCCAGCCTGTTTTCATGCCTAAGGCAGGACTTGAACTCACAGTCTCCTGGTTTCTAACCTGTTGTTTTCACCATTTGATCAAACTGGCTCTCATAAACTAATCTAATTTCTGATTACCGGGGGGGGGGGATGAAGGGAAACCCTTCTCATATACCACTCCGACTGCAAAGGAAAAAGACAGACTATAATTTACCTCTTCCACATGAATAACAATAAAAAGCAGTTTTGTTTCTATTTCATGCTTGTAAGTATTTGGCCATTATGAAGAACCAAAACCTGGACAAAGATGGGTCTTGACTGGATATAGTAGGGCTGGTCCTATGTTTATAAATGTAATAATAATAATAATAATAATAATAATAATAATAATAATAATAATAATGATGATGATGATGATGATGATGTTATTATAACAATAACAACAACAACTGGAGCCCACTTGAACACCATAGGTGTTGTGTCCGCGTGGAAGGAGGCCAGGAGTCGGTGACTTTGTATCAAGCTCTTTATTGAAGTCAGGAGCCGAACTGGTTCTTAGGAAAACTTTGCGGCTTTTTATTTCCAAACCACCGCGGCCGCGGCCAATAGCACTGCTTTGAATCTCCTGCGATTCGAATCGACCAATCGCGGGAGATTCTCAGCGAGCCAAACGGCGCGGCTCGCCTAATCAATCCGATCGCCCTGCGCTTTGGCCAATCAAAGTGTGGGGATCTCAAGAATTCAAATTAAGGTACAGAACACCCCTCCCCTCTTGGTTTGGTCCTACGTAGCGTAGTCCCGTAGGTAGGCGGGGCTCCGTCTTTGCCTACTGGACCTGCGCAGGTCAGTCGTAGGTTGCATCCCGGCCGGTTCGGTCGGGGTCTCTGTTTCTCTTGACTCCGTCGTGGGAACCGCCTGGTATGTCTGGCTGGGCCGCTCTCCGCAGCTCCCTCCTGGGCTACCCGGGTTGGTTGAGCTGCAGGTTTCGCCGCTCCCGCTTAGTCTTCCCGGGTTGGTTGAGCTGGCCTGGCTGTCTCTTCCTGGTGAGGTTTCGTGCTGGCTGCTTGCAGGTGAGTATGGCTGGTTTCTTTCTTCTGGGTTTTGGTTCCCAGGGTATCCCCTCCCCTCTTGGTTTGTGTTGAGGGGGTTGGTTTTGTTTGGTTGCGTGTCGGTGGTGTCTTGTGTGGTAGTCCTCGATCTTAACTGATCGATGTGGCGTTTCCACACTCGTCCGTCGGTTGTTTGTAGCCGGTACGAGCATGGGCCTGTTAGCTGTGTTATGATTGCTGGTACCCATAATGGGTCTCCGGTTAGGTTCTTCGCGTAGACAGCGTCGCCTGGTGCAAAGATTCGGTGTTTGCTGGTGGAGTCTGGGGGTTTCTCTGGGTTGTAAGTGGGGTGTAGTCTATCGAGTGGGGACCTTATTTTCCTCCCCATTAGCAGTTCTTCTAGGCTTTTATTTGTTGTGGTGTTCGGGGTTATGTGCTGTATGAAGAGTAATTTATTTATTTTGTCCTGGATCTCCCCGTGGTCTATTTTCTGGATGGTTTTTTTTGTGAATTGAACCATTTGTTCCGCCCTTCCGTTCGCCGCCGGATGCGCCGGGGCTGTCAGTGCATGTTGTATGCCCCTTTCCACTAGGAATTTTTCGAATTCCAGCGAGGTGAATTGGGGCCCGTTGTCGGACACGAGGACGTCTGGGAGGCCGTGTGTTGCGAAGAGTTTGCAGAGTTCTTTGGTCACGGCTTCCGTGGTAGTTGTTCTCATGTTGCATACCTCCAGCCAGTTGGAGTAAGCGTCTACGGTTATTAAGAAAGTGTGTCCTTTTGTGGGCCCGGCGAAATCTATATGGATTCTAGACCAAGGTCCCCTGGGGGTTTCCCACTCTAGGATGGGTGCTGTGGGTGGGCTTGGTCTAGTTTCCTGGCATCGTTGACACTTTGCTACCCAGGCCTCAATCTGTTTGTCCATCCCTGGCCACCAAGCATAACTTCTGGCCAGGGCTTTCGTTCTAACGATGCCCGGGTGCCCCTCCAGAACCTTCCCTTGTAGTTTTTCTGGAATGATCACCCTATCCCCCCATAGTATACACCCTTTTAGTAACGAGAGTTCCGTTTGCCGGTTCCGGAATGTCCTGAAAGTCTCGTCGTTGTCCTTTTCCAGCCACCCTTTCTCTACCCAATGCAAAACCCGCGCCAGACGTTCGTCTTTATTAGTTTCTCGGGCAATGTCTGACGCAGTTATGGGTAGGTTGGGTAGAGTCTCTATGCTGAGGGTGGTCGTCGTGGGTGCTGGATCAGTATCTGGTTCGGGTAATAGTGAGCGGCTTAAGGCATCCGCATGGGAGATAGTCTTACCGGGTCGGTGTGTGAGCCCGTAGTTGTAGGCGGCCAGGAATTCGGACCACCTTGTCATTCGGGGAGACAGAATGTTCGGGGTGGCCCTGTTCCCTGCGAGTATTCCCAGCAGCAGTTTGTGGTCAGTGATGATGGTAAACGTCCGGCCGTAGAGGTACTCATGAAACCTTTTTACTGCAGCGACGATAGCCAAAGCCTCTTTGTCCAGCTGACTGTAGTTCTGCTCCGGTTTGGTGAGGGTCCTTGAAAAGAACGCGATGAGTGCTTTCTTTCCATCGGGGAGAGTGTGGCTGAGGACAGCGCTGACGCCGAAGGGTGATGCGTCGCATGTGATGGCTAGTGGTAGGGTCTCGTTGTACTGGATGAGGACGGCATCCGAAGTGAGCAAGTCCTTGGTTTTCCTGAAGGCAGCTTCCTCGCGTTTCCCCCAGATCCAGGTAGCCGCCTTGTCCAAAAGCCTATGCAAAGGCTCTGCTGTGGTCGCCTTTTGGGGCAGGAAGACATTATAAAAGTTAAGTAGCCCCAGAAACGCCTGCAGTTCTGTTTTTGACCTGGGTGTGGGGGCTTCTTTGATGGCTTTAATTTTTTTGTCGGTGGGGTGAATGCCATGTCGGCCTAGGAGGTATCCTAGGAATTTGACCCGCTCTGTGTACAGCTGGCATTTTGCCCTCTTCACTTTAAGCCCGGTTTCTTTGAATCTCGTAAGCACCTCCCTTAGGCGACTCTGTAGTTTGGCCTGGTTGTTGCCGACACTAGTACATCGTCGAAGTAGGGTACCACCCCCTTGATGCCTTGTAGGAGTCTTTCCATGAGGCTCTGGAAAAATTCCAGGTGCCACGCTGACTCCGAATTGGAGTCGGTTACATCTAAAGGCTCCCCGGTGGGTGACTATGGTTTGCGCCTCTGCAGTTTCCTTGTCGACTGGCAGTTGCTGGTATGCTTGGGCCAGGTCGAGTTTCGCGAAAACTTTTCCCCCTCCCAGTGAGTGTAGGAGATGTTGCACTCCTGGGACGGGGTAAGCGCTTTGCTGCAAGGCGCCATTTAGGGTGGCCTTATAGTCCCTGCAGATTCTCACTGACCCATCAGGCTTGATTGGGGTGACTATTGGGGTCTCCCACCGGGCGTGGTCTATGGGTTGTAGGACTCCTTGCTTGATGAGCTTGTCAATTTGCTCGTCGATTTTCGGTTTGAGTGCGAAAGGTACCCGCCTTGGTTTTAGGCATTTCGGGGGAACATTTGGGTCTAGGCTGAAGGATATAGGGGGCCCTCGGTACTTGCCTAGGGTGCCATCGAACACTTCTTGGAAGTCCCGGGCCAGTTGCTGCTCCCAGTCAGCTTCGGCGATGTGGTTGATGCCCGTGACTGTGATGCCGAGCGGTGCGAACCATTGAAGTCCCAGCAGGCTAGGTCGGTCTCGATCGACGATGGTCAAGGGAAGTCTTTCAGCGTGTCCCTTGTAGGTCACTGTAAACTGTCCTGTTCCGACTACAAGGATGCAGTTTCCCTGGTAGTCCTTGAGGATTAGTCTCTGGTTTTCTCGTTGCCTTCTCTGGATGGTAGGCACCAAGCGTTTAATTTCTTGCCAGGCTACCATTGAGAGGTAGGAGCCGGAGTCCACCTCCATTTTACAGGGTTCGCCTTCGATGCCTATCTCCACGTAGACCTTTCTGGCGTCTGTGGTAGTTGCGTGGCCGATGGTGACCGTCTGATGTGTCTCTTCTCTCCGCCGGGTCTCGCCACCTCATTGGGCTCGTCCGTTCCAGTCCCAACGGTTGTCTGCTGGGCGGTCTCTGGTCCTGGGGAGTGTGCTCTCTCGTCTCCGCTCGCTCGGGTCCCATCGTCTGGGGCTGTGGGTTTTCTTGAGGCGGCAGACGCAGGTGATGTGGCCCTTTTTGTTGCAGTGCCGGCAAACTGAGTCGAAGAACCAGCATTCGGATCTGGGGTGGTCGCCTCCGCAACCGGCACACGTGGTCCTCGACTTACAACTCCACCAGCTGCGCTGGTCGTGGCCTACCTGGAGATGGTGGATGTCTTCCTCCTTGTCTGAAGTGCCCGAGGTGGAGTGGAGTTCGCCCTGGTGGGTGGTAGTTTCAGGTTTGGCCTCGGTCGACCTTGCACGGTGGTTGTTTGCCGTGCAGTCCCCGGCATTCGGTCTCCGCATGCGGTCTGCTGATTGTCGGGTTGCTTCGGCTACCGTTGCTTCGGAGATGGCATCGGCGAGGGCGATGTTGCCCTTGGCCATCAACCGAGTTTGGAGAACGGGGTCCCAAAGGCCAAGCACGATTCGGTCCCACAGAGCCTCGTTCATATTGGAGAACTCGCATAGTCCTCCAAGGTGCCGCAGCTCTGCAACGAAATCACTGAAACTCTCGCCCGACTGCTGGTCCTGCCGATAAAATTCGTGTCGTCGGATGAGGATGGGTACGGCTGGAGCGTTGTGTCTCCGGAGTAATGGCTCGAGGTCATCCCAATCCATTGCGGTAACATTGGCAGGCTTGGCTAGCGCTTTTGCCATCTTAAACACTGTGGGCCCGCAGTGCGTTAGGAAGACGGCTCGTTTCTTCGGTCTGGTGGTATTCTTCAGGTCATTGCATTCGAGGAACATGCGGAATCTGTCCGTGTAAGATTCCCAGTCCTCGCTAGCGGGGTTGAAGGGGGTTGGTGGTGCGATGCTGGCCATCTCGTCGGTTGGCTGGCTTCCGTCGGACACATGCTTCGGTTCAGGATCAGAATCCCACCCTCATCGCCAGTGTTGTGTCCGCGTAGAAGGAGGCCAGGAGTCGGTGACTTTGCATCAAGCTCTTTATTGAAGTCAGGAACCGAACTGGCTCTTAGGAAAACTTTGCGGCTTTTTATTTCCAAGCCGCGGCGGCCACGGCCAATGGCATCGCTTTGAATCTCCCGCGATTCGAATCTACCAATCGCAGGAGATTCTCAGCGAGCCAATCGGCACGGCTCGCCTAACCAATCCGATCGCCCCGCGCTTTGGCCAATCAAAGCGCGGGGATCTCAAGAATTCAAATTAAGGTACAGAACACCAGGCATTGACAAATTTGCCATCAGTCAATTGCAGAAGACTGCTTTACTTGGAACAGCTTCCATCCTGCGGTGATATCTGTAACACCATCAAACATCCAGATTTGCCTGTCCCGGGTCCTTGGTAAGAACTCAGTAGATAGACAAAAATGCCAAACCCAGTCTGAACATCTGGCTGACTTTGTGATTTGTTGTTGTTGTTATTATTATTATTTGTTGTTATTATTGTTGTTATTAAAATAATAATAGTCATCATCAATATGTCATTTTATGTATTAATCAGCTCATACTAGCCAATTATAATACAAGAAGCTGTTTGCATGTCAATTTCATATATAACTAAACAGGGCAATCCATCCAATGGTTTAGAGTGTTTACCAGATCACGTATATCATAAACAGGCTTCCTTCTCAAGAAAACCATAAGTGAAAAACTAGTCAACACTTATAAAAGATGCTCTAAGCAGATCTAAAGGATGATCTAAGATGATCCACAATGCCTTTGTACTCACGATTCAATTTCACAGTACAGATTGTCATCCAGCTTATTTCAAAGTTCAGTCAGTGCCAAAAAAAAAAAAATAGAACTATGTGTCATTCTGATACTGAGGACATATTTTTCAAGGCGCTTAGCTAATTTATCTCAGATTTTAAAAAGGAGAAAGGTGAAAGCTTGCAGAGCTCACATGCCACCAGGCTGAGCAGAAATAACCTGCAATACAAGTAGAACTGCTATATCACCGAATTTTCAGCTTCATCTCATAAAGAAGGTCCAGCAAGATTGACAGTATCAAAAGTTGTGAATGGTGAAATCAAACATACTACCTCCTTATTTCACCTAACAAAAATCAAGTTTGTTACTATGTCAGACTTTAGGCTAAAACCACAATGAATGGATCTAGATCAGGGGTGTCAAACTGGTGGCCTGTGGGCTGGATGCATCATGTGCTGGCCCTGCTCCCACCCGATTTAGCAAAGGGGGAAAAGTCCTGTTATATCATGTGATGCTGCCATGATGCCATGAGTTTGACAACCCTGATCTAGATAATCTATTTCTTCTAACGAAGCTGGGACCTGACTCATTATCCTCCATGTATAAACTAGTCTTAAGCATGGTCATAATTCTTCCTTCCTTCTTTCCTTCCTTCCTTCTTCCTCCCCCGCTTTTAATATAAGAAGCTGAAGAAGCTGAAGACTGCATACATAGAATTTCCTCTTCCAGTGTTCCCTCACAATAACAATCCTATAGATTGGGTTGAGAATAGTGCTTGGCCAAAAGCACTTAGTGAACATTGGCTGAAAGTATGCTTAAACCTGGGTCTTTCTGGTTCTCGTCCTGTACACCTTTATTATTACAATGGCTTGGCTAGTGCTAATAGTTCCTCAGACAATATGTAACCCAATGAGGCCAAGTTTTCCGTGCAAATGAGTCATGTCCAATTGGTTTAGGGCAAGTGCCTAGCTCCTCTTCCAGGAGAGAGAAAGCCAAACATTTTATCACTGAGTGGAGGAAAGAACAAGACATTGCTAATTTACACCAGATTCAAAGCCAGTATGATTCTTCATAATTGCTTGATTCAATGTACCAATTAATCATTTGGAATCATTACTTAAAACTCTTTTTAAAGGAAGGCAACATTATTTCCAGAACAAAAATAAGAGAAAGAGAGAGGGAGGCAGGAGGCGGCGGCAGCGGCGAGCTGGGGGCGGAGGCAGCTTTTGCAGTCACACAGAGAGACCCTTGTGTCTTCCTGAGGAACAGAGCATCCTTCTACAGATGGCCTGGGCTGACCCTGCTCATGAGCGGAAGAAGAGGCATCAAAATGCAGAAAGAAGGAGCAGCAGCTGGTCTGAAAAACACAGAGCAGGCCAGAGAAAACGAACCTGAGGGGATTTCAAGCAGGGCGAAGACAAACTCTTTCTGCTACTTTGTTCTTTCTTCTCTAACCTGCCCAACCTAGCTTGCTTTTCTGTTCCTCTGTGACTTTGCCTCTCCTTTTCTGCGCTTCCCCAGCTGCTCTAGTGTTCTTTGCTTCTTTTCTGCCAACAAATCCCTGCTTTATTTCTCATTATGTCCAAACAGCACAATCGGTCAATCGGTGTATTGGACAATGGACTGATTACAAGCAATTCTACATCTTTGATTAACTCTGCAACTGCCTCAACATCTTCTCAGCGGGATTCCTCTGTTAGCCAAAGCGATCAATAGATCTACAGAACAGGGGTGACCAGTGGTGGTATGCTACCAGTTCGGACCGGTTCAGCAGAACAGGCAGTTTTTTAAAAAAAAAAAGCCTCCAACGATCAGCTGAGAGGAAGAAAAAAAGCCTCCGATGATCAGCTGAGAGGAAGAAAAAAAGCCTCCATCAGCTGAGAGGAGAAAAGAAGAGACAAGTGCAGGATTGGCCCACCCACCGGCCCTTGCACTTTTCTCTTCTTTATCCTCTCAGCTGATTGGCGCTGCAGCTTGTATGCAGAAAGCTGTGTGTGAATGTTAGGGACGCCCCACACCAGAAGTGCGTATTCAGCAGGTTCTGAACCAGTTCTGGAGAACCGCTAGCGGAAATTTTGAGTAGTCCAGAGAACTGGCAAATACCACCCCTGACTGGGAGATTTTACAGTGTCCTTCCCACCACTGGCACATATGCAAGCACGATAATCAAACTGGTAGTGGAACAGGTAGGATCCCACTGCTGGGTGGGGCCATATTTGGATTCAACCCATGGCCAACTATATGGTGCTTCATCATTGCACATTCAAATGCTTTACCCAGGGGTGGGATTCAAATTTTTTAACAACTGGTTCTGTGGGTATGGCTTAGTTGGTGGGCATGGCTTGGTGGTCATGTGGCGTGGCTTGGTGTGGCCAACTCAATATCACTCACATCAACGCACGCATCTCCTCGCCTGGCCTCTCATGACTGTGGGGATGCTGCAACTGTCGTAAGTGTGAAAAGGGGTCATAAGTCACTTTTTTCAGTGCCATTGTAACTTTAAATGATCACTCCACACAAGCAAAGTACCAGCAAAGGAGGGGGGGAAAGCTCCAGAGAAGTTTCTGAGACAGGAAGTCTAGTCATGCCAAGAATGTAATAAGGGTTAACGGAGAGGCAGTTTCTATAAGCAACACCAGAATGTTTCCTCCCTGCCTTCCTTACAGGATTAGGTCAGTGATTTCTTCTAACAACCAGTTCTCTGAACTGCTTAGAATGTTAACAACCAGTTCTAGGGAATAGGTGCCAACTGATAGAATCCCGCCCCTGGCTTTATCCACCTAGAGCATCAAACCAAGTTGCTAGTTAAAGCTCAGTCAAAGATTCTTCTTCTGAAAGTCAGCAAAGAATGTCTTTTCTTTCCCTGGATGTGTGAATGCTTTTTATTTTATCTGCAATCTGATGTTTTAGAGGAAAGATTTGCAAAGAGGATTTACCAGTGGGTGGGGGAAAATGGGCAGGCATCAGGGCCATGTGCAGAAACAGTCTGACTCTGCCTTTGCTCTTTCCTTCACCTGGAAGGAATCTAACTTTCTCCCCCTCCAGGCTGGCTTTTCTGCCCTTCTGCTCTGTTAATCACAAAAGATCACAGCTCTAATCTTGAATGCTTTCAGCTCTCATTTTCATCGCTTGCAACTGTGGGACTCTTTTTCAACCCTTAATGAGCTCTTGTGGGTGATGGACACAAATTATTAACATTGTGAGGTTTAGGGATAGCCTGATTAAGATGCAGACCTAATCTTTGGATTCTGCACCAGGCAAGATTTCCATCAAAGACTGAGGCCTAGTTTCATCTCTGGTCAGATGGCTCTGATCAGAAAATTCAGCAGGAGAAGCATTTCCTGGCAGCAGTGGGAAGCATCACCATTTGAATTTCCCAACGGTCACCATTTTTTCCTGGTTTGTTTGTTTTTTAATCAGGAACAATGCTAAAAAGAAAAAAGTGAAACGCTGCAGGAGGTAAAAGGCTCTTGTTCTGGTGCATGGAAAGAAAAAAGCTAAGACATGAATTTATCTCTAGAGCCTATCTGGGCCTGAGAAAGCAGAAGTGGTGTTTCATTATGCGTCTGTTCTGGAAAAGTCAATACTGCTTTTGAAAGAAGTTAGGTCACTTGCTGTTCAGTGACAAAAGCTAACTGGTTGCATACATCTCCCCATCATCCAGCCTTGAGCAATGGAAAGCAGCTTGTAAAAGGGCTGAGATCAATAATTTGGGGTCAACCAGCAATTACATCTCTATTGGAGTTTTAAGTTCTGGGCTAGCTGATGGAGAATTATTCATTAGCAGAATTAACCAGTAGGTTTTCAGAAAACCACTGGCTACAAAATGGCCTTAAGTGGCTCTTCTGTGATAGCTGCCTACATGTATAACCAGCCAATTCTATATAGCAGTTCAACACTTGACAGTTGGAAAAAGTGGGAGTTTCTATCACATGCTTTTTCTTGGTATGGCAAGAGATCTTACCAACATTCACTGAGTAATCCTCATTATAGCAGAGTTGGAAGGGATCTTGGAGGTCTTCTAGTCCAACCCCCTGCTTAGGCAGGCAACCCTATGCCACTTCCAACAAATGGTTATCCAATCCAATTCCAGTGTTGGAGAATTTGCAACTTCTGGAGGCAAGTTGTTCCACTGATTAATTGTTCCAACTGTCAGGAAATTTCTCCTTAGATCTACGTTGCTTGTCTCCTTGATTAGTTTCCACCCATTACTTCTTGTCCTGCCCTCAGGTGCTTTGGAGAATAGCTTGACCCCCTCTTTTTTGTGGCAGCTCCATAGATATCGGAACACCTAGTTCTTTTAATCAAACTAGATGTACCCAATTCCAACAACTGCTTTTTATATGTGTTAGCCTCCAGTCTCCTAATCATCTTTGTTGCTCTTCTCTGCATTCTTTCCAGAGGCTCAACATCTTTTTCACATCGTATGACCAAATTGGATGCAGTATTCCAAACGTGGCCTTACCAAGGTATTAAGTGTGGTCTTATAGAGTGGTATTAACTTTGATTGATTCTACCCCTCTCTTAAGGCAGTCTAGGACTGCATTGGCTCTTTTGGCAGCTGCAGAACACTGCTGGCTCATATTTAATTATCGTCCACTAGGACTCCAAGATCCCTCTTGCAATGACCATGCATTACCTCCCATGCATAACAAGGCTGTACATCTAGATTTTGTTCAGGGGGGTGAGTAATATCAGACAGGTGGACACAATGGGGCAATTGAAGTCCTTCATTTTGCATTTGCACAATGCATGGGATGCGTGTTAAAAGGGGGCAGGCCCTCAGATTACACTCACCATTTTGATGTTGCTGATGCCACCAATGGAGCCCTTATATGTTTTGCTGCAGATTCAGTTCCAAAAAAGTGCTTTGGAATTTGCAAATTCAAAGGTATATTCCCAGGAAAATATATGGTTCCTTTAAAGAACTTCAGCAATGGGCTGTCTTCATAGTTCTACATGAACTGCAGTACTTTTTTAAAAAAATAACTCCTGAAGTTCTGTACATCTTCATGTATACAGATTGTGCTTCTTCAAGGATAATTTTTTAATATATATACCTATAGACCTAGATTAGACCATACTCCTAAATTTATACAGGAGGTTAGATATATATTGTTAAGCCTGGGTTCCCCAACCAGGGTTAAGGAGACAAGCTAAACAGAATGTGCAGCGTTAGTCAGATAGGCATACAGATAAATGAGTGACATAAGTTTGTATGTTTATTAACATATAGTAAAAATAACAGATACGCTTGTGCTATCAAAAATATAGTTTATTCCATTATGAGTTCATAGCATAGTCAAAATAACAGTCCAATAGTCATGTATCATTTAGTCAGTCCATTCAAGGATATTCAGTTAGCAAAGTCCGTGTGGAATATCCTATGTCAGTTCACTTACAAATCAGTCCTTTGTCTCTCTCCCGTTCGAGTAACACAGTCTTGAATCCATGCAGTAATTAGGGATCATCAAAGCCAGAGAGAGAGCAAGCTGTCGTCTTGCTTCTTTTTTTTTTTTTGAAACAAATTTTTATTAATTTTAAAGATAAAACAACACATCATTAACCATTAAATACATAAACACATAAAACCTCTTAACATTGTAAATCCTTACAAGTCAAACAAAACATTATTTTTATACAGCATAATTCCAATTTATCCCATCTCCATATGGACACACAAACATCTTTCAGCAAATTTCTCATTATTTCTCTTTACTCCTATTCAATTTCATTTCTCTTCCATATTTATCCATTTTATAGTCATCATATTCTTTTCTTTCTGACTTGTTTAAATTATTCTCATCTAACATTCCTCCAAGGTTTTATTGATTCTTTTTTCCTTTTTTTTTTATAAAAAACAAATTTTGTTAGTTTTACCATAAACACAATACACAAACATACAAACACAAAACATAAACAAAACTAAAAGATCTTTTCTGAAGGTTGTCTGTTCCCGGGTTAAAACTCTTTACACAGACACAAATTCAAACATCATATTCAACCCATATCTCCTTCCATATCTTATTATCATTTTCTTTTTTATATATATATATAAAAACCATTTTTATCAGTTTTATAAGAACAATGCACAAAGAATCAAGGCATAACAGCTTATAAATTCTTTTCTAAGAAAAAATAATAATAAAAGACCAATAAGGCATAACATTTCCAGATTATAATATCAATATTTCATATAATATTAACTTCATATCTTGTCCCTACTTCTCTTTTCCATCCAAAATATTTATTAATTAAAATTTTATTGCCTTTTATCAATATACAAAATCCAGAAAAAAAAAACATATATATCCTTCCATATCTTATTACCATTTTCTTTTTTTTTTTAAACAAATTTTTATTGATTTTAAAGATAAAACAACACATCATTAACTATTAAATACATAAACACATAAAACTTCTTAACATTGTAAATCCTTACAAGTCAAACAAAACATTATTTTTATACAGCATAATTCCAATTTATCCCATCTCCATATGGACACACAAACATCTTTCAGCAAATTTCTCATTTTTTCTCTTTACTCCTATTCAATTTCATTTCTCTTCCATATTTATCCATTTTATAGTCATCATATTCTTTTCTTTCTGGCTTGTATAAATTATTCTCATCTAACATTCCTCCAAGGTTTTATTGATTCTTTCCTTTTTTTTTTTTTTTTATAAAAAACAAATTTTGTTAGTTTTACCATAAGCACAATACACAAACATACAAACACAAAACATAAACTAAACTAAAAGATCTTTTCTGAAGGTTGTCTGTTCCCGGGTTAAAACTCTTTACACAGACACAAATTCAAACATCATATTCAACCCATATCTCCTTCCAAATCTTATTATCATTTTCTTTTTTATATATATATATAAAAACCATTTTTATCAGTTTTATAAAAACAATGCACAAAGAATCAAGGCATAGCAGCTTATAAATTCTTTTCTAGGAAAAAATAATAATAATAGACCAATAAGGCATAACATTTCCAGATTATAATATCAATATTTCATATAATATTAACTTCATATCTTGTCCCTACTTCTCTTTTCCATCCAAATTATTTATTAATTAAAATTTTATTGCCTTTTATCAATATACAAAATCCCCCCAAAAAAAGCATATATATCCTTCCATATCTTATTACCATTTTCAACAACATTCTTTGTCTGTTCTATTTCCAATTATCCATTCATCTTTTTTTTCTTTTACTATACTTCTCCTGTACACCAATTGGAGTAACATCTATAACTCATTACCCTAACTTAGAAATACTACATATAGCAATCTTTCTTGGGATTCTGTTTAAAAAAAATTCTAAAATTACATAATAAATTTTATATTCTAAATATACATATAAAAACACACTCTTATATACCCTCCAGAATCCCTCTTTTAATCTAAATTAAATTCACCCATTGTCTCTAAATAAACTTTTTTTCCTTAGGTCTTGCTTCCCCCCATTAAGGCTTCTCCTCCCCCCCTTTCTCTCTTGCTTATTCTTCTCCTTGCCCTTTCTACCCCTTTGCTTTTTCTCTTCGCTTTTCTTGCTCCTTTTCCTTTGCTTTCTAACCTTGCCTCCATCTTTTCGCTCATTTTTCTCTCTTTTGGTTGTTTTTATAATTCTTAAAATCCCCTTTTTCTTATCCTTTTTCTCCTCCTCTCCAGAAGGGACCCATTGTTCATCAAAGATGGCTTCTTCTTCCTCTTCTTCCTTGTCCCAGTCCTGCTGCGTAATCAACTTTTCAAAGGAACATAACGCCATTTCTAAAAATTGAAACAAAGCACCCAAAGTATCTTCTTTTTTATATTTTTGATATTCAATCTCTAGTTCATCCACAGACGATGCCATTATGAAAAGGGAAACTTTTTCCAAAACAACCACAAGAATTTTTAATCAAAGACAATCAAAAGCAATTAAAAAAAAGAAAAAAAGTTCCAAAAGTTAATACTTTTCTTCCTTCTTCTCTTTCTCTTTCTGAATTAATTTTTAATCAAAGAGGTCCAATTACCATATATCTTCTTTTGGGATCCACAAAGACGTTCTAATCAATCTCCTCCTTTTTCAGCTTCTGCTCCAATTTTTTTTTTCTCCCTTCCCACTTGCAATGAGAATTTTAATAATCAAAAATCCATACCTCCAGCAGAGATTTTCCAATTTCTCACATTTTTCAATATCCAAAAATCCCTTTGTCTCTTATCTTAGCTTTCAAAACAATCCACTTTCAATGTCTAATATATCCAAATATTTCTGCTTTTTCCGTGGGGTGGGAGAGTAAAAAAAAAAAAAAAAAAAAAAAATCCCTTTAACAGCTTCTCCGCCACTTTTCGCTCTTCTTAGGGATACAATGTATCCTCCAGCAACAAACAGCTCAATTCCAGGCAATTTAAAAGGTGTTACTTGACCCGGCTCAGACAGAACTTTCACTCTTCACACTTCCTCCAGCACAGTTCTTACCCGGTTGCTGGCTTCTTCGTGGCGGCCATTGCTGACCGCCGCTCCACCGCCTTGGGAAAAAGGGGTTTTCCCGGAGAAAGGGGGGGTCTGCGATGCCCCCACCTCCCTTTCCGACTCCCCTCTGTCTTCAGCTGTCCCTACAGGGCAGCCATATCCCCCTGACCCATCTGGATCGGGGGTACCTCGACGGCTAGCACAGCAGGAATCGCGAGCTGTCGCGAATTCCTGCTGCCCCGAAGCCACGCAAACCGGAAGTTCGTCTTGCTTCTTTTAAAGTGCTTTCACAACCACTCCCTTAATTACATTCCTATATTTAAAGTTGCAGACACTTTAACTTATAAACCATGATTACCTATTTATTATTTTACCTAAACCAGTTAGGGTAAACAATGTTATCCCTAACATTCTCCCCTTTTAGGAAATAATAATAAATATAACTATTCACATCTTTAAATCATATTTGTTACAAATCTCTTTAAACTTAGTTACTCCTTGAGCTTTTATAAACTGGTCTGCAATGTTTTCTTCCGTCATGCAGTATTCCAATTTAATTAGCCCATTCTTTACAGATTCTCTAACATTTAAGTATCTTAAATCAGTATGCTTTGATCTAGGTTTTACAGCAATATTAGTAGCTAACTTTATGGCTGCCTGGTTGTCCTCGTACACAATAATGGAATCTTTAACAGTTATACCCATGTCTAATAATAACTGTTTGTACAAAATTAAGTCAGTGCATAGTAATGACAGACATGAAAATTCCGCTTCCATCGTGGCCAAGCTGATATGCTGTTGTCTGATTGACCTCCACCCTATTAGTGTCTTACCAAATAATATAGCCATCCCAGATGTTGATTTTCTAGTGTTTATATCAGTTGCAAAACTTGCATCTGCATAGGCACTAAGACTCAAATCACCCTTTGGTTCTATATACAATGCATGGTTCATTGTTCCTTTAAGATATCTTAAAATTCTCTTTAATGATTGCCAATGACATTGATGTGAATCTGAATTAAAAGGTGCCAGCTGATTTACACTATAAGCTATATCAGGCCTTGACCAATTGCATATATATGATAAGCTGCCAATCAAAGATTGATATATAGACTTATCAAATTTGGGACTTTGATCATCAGTTTGGCAAACTTCCTGACTCATTGGAGCCTTTGCCGGTTTACAAAGTTCCATTTTATACGTTTTAATTAATTGGTAAATTTTATCTTCTTGAGATATCTTAAAACCATTATTTGTTTTGTTAATTGTCAATCCTAGATACTTTTTAATTTCACCTAAATGCTTTAATTTTATCTTTTTAACTAATAATGATATAATCTCATTAGCTTCATTATTAGTCTTAGTTATCAAAGCAATATCATCTCTAAATAATAACAATAATGACACCGTTCCATTATTTTCTCTTTTAAACACACATGGATCTGCTAAACCAGATTTAAAACCTATATTGTTTAATTCTTTCACAAT
Organism: Hydrophis major; assembly: GCA_033807585.1. Lineage (NCBI taxonomy): Eukaryota > Metazoa > Chordata > Lepidosauria > Squamata > Elapidae > Hydrophis > Hydrophis major. Next base: position 118,367,586 of record CM066329.1, read on the forward strand.
ATATTGATTCCACTCAAAGCCAGATTGTTTCAACCCGTAAAGACTCTTTTTGAGTTTCCAACAATCATTACTATTTACTTTATTATCTTTTATAATAATTGGCTTTTTCAAATATATAGTGTGCTGCAATGGTGCATGTAGATAGGCAGTTTCTACATCTAAATGGTTAATGACATAGTTTTTCTTAGCTGCCCACACTAATGCTGCTCTCAAAGATGTTGCTTTAAGACTTGGTGCAAAAACTTCATCGTAATCAGATGCAGTTTGATTAAATCCTTGAGCTACTAACCTAGCCTTATGGGTAACAGTCCCATCATTTCCAGTTTTTACTTTAAATATCCATTTGCACCCAATGGATTTTTCTCCTGGAGGTAATTTAGCATCTTCATATACTTTCATTACCTTTAATGAATTTAGTTCTTTTTCCATTGCCTTTTGCCAATTCTCCTGATCCTCAGCAGGATACATCTTAAGTTCATCTACACTAGTTGGAACTTTAATTACTTGGCAAACTATACTTGCTTGATACCTATCAGGTGGTCTAATTATACGTGTAGTACGTCTAGGTATTATAGGACTTACAGGTAGACTTTCATTAACTAACTCTTCTTGATTATCTAACTCTTCCTGATCAACAGTTTTCTCTTGTTCTGGTCCTATTTGCTCTTCATGGACTTCTTCTTTAATTGGACTCTGCTTATAACTAGTCTGATCTTTCTGCCTTTTGTAGGGTTCAATAATTACTTCGTTATTTAAATCTTGCTCTAATCTATTCCATCCTACATGTTCTAGGAATTTAGCACTAGCACTGGTGTAAACTCTAGATGTACCTGGTTCCCAGAATCTATAAGATCTATGATTAGATTTATATCCTACAAAAAATAATCTTTTCGCTATATGTTGTCCTTTGTGTCTGAGTTGTGAAGGGATATGCACCCATGCTGGTGCTCCAAATGTGTGCATGTAACTTAAATCAGGTTTTGTACCATGCCACAGTGTGAATGGTAATTCACCTGTTGTTGAATTAACAACATTATTTAATATATGATTACCACACATTATTGCTTCTCCCCATAAATTGTCAGGTAATCCTGAATCAGACATCATAGTTCGTGCCATTGATTGTAATGTTTGGCCTCTTCTCTCTATAAAGGCATTATGTTGTGGCCTATATGGTGCAGACTTTTTATGTTGAATACCTAACATTCTCAGTCTATTCTGGAATTTATTATTTGTAAATTCAGTACCATTATCTGTTATAAGAGTTACTAATTTCTTTTTAGTTTTCCTTTCAGCAAATTTTATCCAATTAAAGAGATTTAGATACGTTTCAGTTTTTCTCTTCATTAAATAGCAAAACCCATATCTAGAATAGTGGTCCATTATACTTAATATGTATCGAGCTCCTCCTACACTTGGTTTTTTCGGACCTATTAAATCTGCAAATACTAAATATTAAATCTAAAGGCTCTTTGGTAGTAAATCCATCAACTCTATAAACCGGCATGACCTTGCTCTTGCTTTGATTGCAAGCATTACATTGCAAATACTTATTACAAGGTTTTAAACTTATTCCCTTAGATAATTCAACAGTTTTCTTAAGCATTTTAAAATTTAAATGCCCTAGCCTTCGGTGTAACAAGTGAATACATTCACCATGAGGTTTCTTATTATCATAAACTGTGTTAGCCACCTCTAAACCATTATCATTTAACACATATAATTCACCTCTTAAAAATGCAGTAATTTTCTTATTTTCTTTTTCAATTATGCAGTTATATCCTTTAAATGTAACTACATATCCTAGTTTAACCAAAATTTTAACTGAAATTAAATTAAACTTAAGTTGTGGTACATATAATATTTTTACATTCTCTTTTATGAAAGAACAATATGCTATACCTTGACCCTTAGCTTTCAGTTTCCAGCCATTGGCTAACGATATCTGCTGTGTACCCTTGGACATTTTAATAAAATTTTTGTTATCATTTGTTATACAGTGGGATGCTCCACTGTCAACCACCCATAAATTATTTTTTACAGCTCCGTTAATATACATGGCTAACTCTAAATTTTTATTTATCTTTTGATGACTTTTAGTATTCTGGCCAGCGTTCTGGCGCTTTGCTTTTTTACAAAATTTTGCCAAATGTCCTCTTCCTCCACAATTAAAACACTTTTTAATTGCATATGCAGTAGGAGATTCATTATCTTCTTTTTGAGGTTGCTCCCTCCTTAACTGATCTCTTTCAAGTCTTCTTCTGGCCTCTTCAATCAATCTGCCAGTTATATCAGTTAAAGTTAAACTTTCTTTAGGCAATATTTCAAGGGAAGTGACATAGTTGTCATAACTTTCATCTAGTGAAGATAGAATTATGTAGACTTGTTATAGTTCAGAGAAAATAAGCTCTTTCTCGTGCAGTTCTTGAAAAATGCTTTTCATAGTTTCCAAATGACTCAGCATATCACCATTCGTCTAGAGATGTGTCCTGAAAAGCTTCCATGTTATATTTATGTGAGCACCAACGTTATCTCAAACATAAATCCTCTTCAGCTTCTGCCAACACCCAACAGCCGTTTGCTCTCTACGGATATGAACAAGTTGCTGGTCAGTTAATGTTAATCCTATTATGCAAACAGCTTGTTCATTTTTATGCATAAATTCTTCTATTTTTAGTCTATCTTCATCATCCTCTGGATCCCATTCCTCTATGTTTGGTGGATTTTCAATTATGTTCCACAGACCTTCTCTACGTAGAAGTAGACTACATTTCATAGACCATGATACATAGTTTGTTCCATCCAGCTTGGATATAAGGGACAAACTTTGTAGATTGACTTGTGCCATGTTTTCTATATGGATATAAAACTATAATTAATAAAACACAGCTGTCTGTTTACTGTAATGTATAACAACACAAACTCTCACTTTTTAAATAAATCTGTTTTATCCTAGTTAAACTGACTTTGCAGCCTCTGGGCCCATAACCAGTGTTAAGCCTGGGTTCCCCAACCAGGGTTAAGGAGACAAGCTAAACAGAATGTGCAGCGTTAGTCAGATAGGCATACAGATAAATGAGTGACATAAGTTTGTATGTTTATTAACATACAGTAAAAATAACAGATACACTTGTGCTATCAAAAATATAGTTTATTCCATTATGAGTTCATAGCATAGTCAAAATAACAGTCCAATAGTCATGTATCATTTAGTCAGTCCATTCAAGGATATTCAGTTAGCAAAGTCCGTGTGGAATATCCTATGTCAGTTCACTTACAAATCAGTCCTTTGTCTCTCTCCCATTCGAGTAACACAGTCTTGAATCCATGCAGTAATTAGGGATCATCAAAGCCAGAGAGAGAGCAAGCTGTCGTCTTGCTTCTTTTAAAGTGCTTTCACAACCACTCCCTTAATTACATTCCTATATTTAAAGTTGCAGACACTTTAACTTATAAACCATGATTACATATTTATTATTTTACCTAAACCAGTTGGGGTAAACAATGTTATCCCTAACATATATATTTCTAGAATAATGGTATTCTAGAAATAATGTATATATTTGTGCATGTATATGGACAGGCAAAACTATACAAACTCATAGGATTTTTCCATCAACTGCTAATACTAAGGATGGTAGTAATTCTAAGTTTGGTTCCAGATACTAAAATATATAAACTTTGTTAAACATTAGTCCTTTTCCAATTCATCTGTAAAAGTATAATCTGTTGAGGCAATAAAAACCAGAAGAATTTTGCTAGATGAGACCAAGTTCCTAATTAGCTCAGTCTTCTTTTCACAAAGTGAGTAGTCAGTAAGACATGAGGCCAACAACATGGTCCCACCCCTAAATCAATATTGAGAAGTTTTCAGCTCCAATAAAAGTAGTCCTTGACTTACAATGGGCCATTTAGCGACCATTCAAAGTTCCAACCAACCCAAAAAGGAGATTTATGGCTTGGGATTTAAAATTCTGATAATTGTAATGTCTCCTTTGTCACATAACCAAACTTTGAGTGCTCTGCAAAGAAGGCCACTTTGGCAGCCGTTTGTATAGTCACGTGGTTGCTTTTTACAATGCTTTTGTAGAAAACCAACACTTCTAGCTTTTGGCAAAACATCACCCATAGCAAAACTTGAGTTTACTTAATGACTTCAGCTGCTGTTTTCTGACTACCATATTCACTTAATGATTCTGGCCAAAAAAAAAAAAGTTATAAAATCAGTTTGGTCATGTGCCTGACCCATTTTGTGACATACAAGTGTAATGTGCAGGCTTCACGTATGGTTGTATGTTGATGACTGCCTCTATTGGATATACACTCATCACGACTAAGCTATGTAAGTTTAGGAAAACATGCCTAATAATGTAATTTATGAAAGACATGCTCAGATTGTTTTCAAGACCTGATTTTTCAGATAAAGCAGCAGTTAGTGCATCTGGCTCCTGAAGACCAACTCAAGGCTTTGAATTATTTTTTTTTATATTGAAAAAAACAGAACAAATACTTCAAAAGCTCATTAGTTCTAAAAAAAATGACTTTAAAAATAATTCTCAACATAGGTATTATGAGCAAAGATTTCTTAGTTAATAGTTTTCAGAGAATAGCTATAATGTAAGAATAATAGAAGCAATTAAACGTCCCATTTTACATGAATTCGCTTCTTATATTCAGAGAAGCACTTTATTTTACAGCAGGAAAATCTGAAAATAGAACCGTATTCCTTGCTTGTTATTCATTGATGCCAATGCCTCAAATATGCAGGATTAATAAGAAAAGTTTCCATAGTATGACAAGCTATTAAAGCTTCTTAAATTGATAATATTAATTTGGATTAGGCTCTCTGTCTTATAAAATATTTTATGCACTCAAGAAGCCCTTTGGTTTTCTTAATATATTTCAAGAACCAATGTTGACTGTGCTCAGACAGCAGACTTAAACCCATTTACTGAATTTATCTTTTTTGACTTCACAGTGCATTGACCTATAAACTTAATTACATAAATTGGAATCACACAATGTGAAGCTAGTAAAAATAAGCTGATCACAATTAACATTTACAAAGTTGGTCTTAGTATTATATGGTTATAGCCGTTGTTGACATTCACAACCTTTATGACTATCAATTGCAATATACAGAAAGTATAAAATATGTAAAAAGCAACCTATTAAATAATGCCTGACAAGGGATCAAACCAAAAAAATATTTATTTAAACCATTTATACAGCTGCCCATCCTACAACAAGAAAATTATACTACAATAGAATGATGATTGTTTCTTCTGTTCAATCATGACCAATGTAGTTTTCTTGATAAGATTTTCAGAAGTAGTTGGTTATTTACCTTCTTCCTAGGGCTGAGAGAAAGTGATGGCCCAAGTTCACCCAAGTAATCTTGGGCCATCACTTTCTCTCGGCCCTAGGAAGAAGGTAAACTTGTGCCTAAGGCAGGACTAGAACCCATAGTCTTCTGATTTCTAGCCTGATGCCTTAACCACCACACCAAACTGGATCTCAATGATGAGACATCTTGCCCTATATCTAACCAGATATCACAATCATTCCAGCTATTGTGTGTCCATTGCAGGATGAAGGCCTGTTCTGCATGCTTCAAACCAATACAGTCTTGCGCTTTCATTTGCCATTTGGGCCTGCAATACTTGCTGATGTTGTCAATCCATCTTGTTTTAGGTCTCTTTCATGGATGTTTTTTATCAAGTGGGATCCATTCTATGATTGTCTTGGTCCACCTGCCATCAGTTCTTCTTGCTATGTGACCAGATCATTTCTATTTCCATTATTTTACTCTCTTGATGGCATCGTATATTTTTATTTGTTCTCTAATATGCAGGTCTTTCTATTTTGTCTTGTGATGCTGAGCATGTATCTTTTCCATGGATATTTGTGCCACTTGTAGCTTTTGTATTGATCATGAGGTTAGTGCCCATGTTTCACGGGTATATCTAACCAGATCTAGTTAGATTCAAATTGTATCTTTTGTTGCAGAATAACATACGCATGTTTAGACTAGGATTAGCCAGATATACCATCCAGAGTATTCTTCTTACCTTGCCACTAGTGAACAGGATCTTGCAGGGATAATAAGGGGGAAAGGTTTGCTTTTTTCAACCTAGCTCAAATACATAAGCTACTGTCACTGGCAGCAGCTGTGCAGCCTCAAATGGAAATCTTTCCTAATTCTACCTCACGATGCTGAAGATTAAAATTGGAAGCATTTACACCAGCAAGTGATTTGCCATTGAGGCTTTCTGTTGCCAGCTTCAGCTGGATGGTCAAGCTGCTACTTTTATCAACCATTCAGCCTTTCAAAAAAATAAAAACCAGTTTTAAGGCAACCTCACTTCTGTGTCAATTTGGCCAACTAGAAAGCCAAGAAGAGACAGAGAAAACTAGGAGTCAATCAATCCTCCCATTAGATGCTGGATAAAAGAGTTCAAACAATGACATTCAATCAAGCATTTTGCCTTAAGATGCTCTCCATCTGGACTCACAAAAATCTTTCATTTCTATTCCATTCTAAAGCTGAAAGAAGAAAAAAACATGCTATATGTTTGTCTGATGGTTTGCAAGAAAATTGGAGCCATTACTGAGGGAAAGCTTTCTTCATATAAAACTAGCTTTCTGTGCCTGCCTGCCTATTGTACTGTTCCTTTTTGGGATAAGCAAAACAGAGTAAGACAGACAGACAGATAGACAGATAGAATATCTATCTATCTATCTATCTATCTATCTATCTATCTATCTATCTATCTATCTGTCTGTCTGTCTGTCTGTCTGTCTGTCTATCTATCTGTCTATCTATCTATCTATCTATCTATCTATCTATCTATCTATCTATCTATCTATCTATCTACCTATCTACCTACCTACCTATCTACCTACCTACCTACCTATCTATCTATCTATCTAAAATCACTGGATGAATAAATGTTGCTACACCTTTCAGTATCTATATCTTTCCGTTCTTGCAACGCATCCTTGTTCTTACCATGTCATATATTATGGACACTTCATACATTATCTTTTGTTCTGCAAACATTTTGCCTCTGTGAGTTTGTTTGTTTTTTTCAAGATCTCATCAAATCCACCCAATCATGATATTCTGACTCTTGACCCATTTGTCTTCTTTCAGGTATTTGTTTTGTGATTTGAACCTCATTCTCTCTCTAAGATCCAGCCCCTTCAAAACACTTTTTTCATACTGGTCACACATGTTTTGATTTCTATCCATATGCATTCTTTTTCTTAAGTACTCTGATCCATTTTGTTCAACAGATGACCTTCCCAGGAAACAATTCCTATTGATTCAATTTACTTTTACATTTCTACCTTGCCATTATACACAACCCTTATTTCTTCCTTTCTTCTCCTTTTTTTTTGCAATAAACTCCATATTCCCCACTCTTTTTCTCTTGAATTTAAAAGCCTTTTGCAAGTTGTGCTGGTGAAATGATCACATGCTGGTAGTTTTGCAATCAAGTTCTTCCCCCCAGAAGCTGTAACCATGGCTGCATTGTTCTGAAAGAGCTGGAGTGTGCGGGAGAGGAAAGATACGTGGCTAAGCAATTGCTGGGAACAGGATGCTGAAGCTCTTTGGGGAGAGTGGGAAGCAGAATGCTTTCTTTCATTCAGGAACCCAGAGGTAGGTGAGGCACAAGTTACCTCTCTTAGGGTAATAGGTGTTCCACAAGCAAAGCAGAGCTGCCATATTGTAATAGCAGCAACAGCAACAACAAGAGTAAAAGCAGATCAAAAGCTTGATCCCTTCCAGCCTTGTTCCAGATGCAGATAACTTAGAGCAGGGGTCTCCAACCTTGGCTCCTGGAAGCCTGGTGGACTTCAACTCCCAGAGTTCCACAGCCAGCTGGCTGTGGAATTCTGGGAGTTGAAGTCCACCAGGCTTCCAGGGGCCAAGGTTGGAGACCCCTGACTTAGAGAATTATTCTTCATAGTAGAATCCTATTTACTATACTATCTGCAGAATTCTATCCTATACATTCTGTGGAAATTCCTTGTGTGTCCAATCACACTTGGCCAATAAAGTATTCTATTCTATTCTATTCTATTCTATTCTATTCTATTCTATTCATTCTATTCTATTCTATAATCACATCAACACAACAGGAATATTCTGCAGTTGCACAGATGCAGAGCTGGTTCTGAACTGACACAAAGCCAGATGAATGGAGATGTGAGGCCTGGTGGGCGGGGAGAGGCAGACCAAGTGGAGGCCAGTAAAGCCTCCGGCTACCAACTCATACATAACAAGACAGCTGGAAAATGCTTTCAAGGCATTGGAAACTGAGCAGGCTAAGAGGGTGACACGAGGAAGGCAGCTCCTTGGTTTTCTCTTCGGCCTTTATGCAACTTTCTCATCCTCCTTCGGGTCCATTTTGACAGTAGCTAATAGCTAACAGTGACTAGAAGGATTTTTGTATCTAAAAATCCAACCTGGGTTGGACCAGCATTGCGAACCTCAGGGTAGATGTCCAATCTCAGAAAAGTCTGAGCGTAATTTAAAATTGTATTACAAAGCTTCGGATAGCGCTACTGGGGTGGGAAATATTACCATCTTTATATCCCTTGAATTCAAACATTTGAATCTTTTTTTGAATGTAACAAAAACAAAAGCATGAAAGGAAAACATCAGCCAGCCTGAAGTTACCTCAAAGGATTGCAGGGGTACTTGATATTATTTTTTTGAAAATTCTGTTTAGAATTTTCTGCAAAATACTACAATAATATCTCAAAATCACATAAGCATTGCTCGGCTCAGCATTATCTCTAGGGGCCTCCAAATATTCTGGTCTAAACTGTGTTATTGTAAACATGCTGAAAACGTTTTTATTCAAATTCACCGAAGAAGAAACAAACAGGGAAGCCAGGCTAATGGCGGTTGAGTACTCCTGCCATCTGTCCCCCTTTTTTTGTTAGAAAAGATATATTCCAGGGACAAAGAACACAACTCCCATTCAGCCGTATTTTCACAGCCCTGCAATCTAAAGCCAGTAGTTCTGGCTTCAGATGGCATTTCTCCTTTCCTCTGTGAGAACCTGCTTTCCTGCACATGATTTATGGTCTCATATTTATGATATTTACTTTAATGTGTTACTTATTCCATCTGTTTCATACCATTTGCTAGATGGCCTCCTCCTATCTTTTCACATTTTGCTGCGTAAGGTATTCTAATTTAAGTATTTTTAAGGAAACTTATTTCATCGAGCCAGGCTAAGAAAGGACTCAATTTCTTCAAAAGACAAGCTAAATAGGGGACCTATCATAAGCTAATATCATTTCTTCTAAAGGAATTGTCTTTCTACCACGCAAGATTCATTTTCACTCCCAATAAAGCCGTAATGAATTCTGAAAACAAGAGGTGTATCACAGCACAGACCCACTGGGAATGACAATATATTAAAATGAATTTATCTCATGTACAAGTATTAGAATTCAGATTATAGGTAATTGGGAAAAAGAGAACTGAACAGAAAAGACAAGAAGAAGTAGATGATGGATTTGTGAAACCAAATTATAGCTTAATATGTCACAAGGAAAATTCATTTCATACGTACATAGAACTGCTTGATTTTATTATCTTGCATTTTGTATGTGACAGAGACTGGACTGGGCCAGGAAAAAAATGTATCTCAGCTAAAGAAAAGGTATTATGCAATGAATAAACACTATACAAATCAAGCAAACAAATAAATATGCTGTGTCAATTTCAATCCCAGTTTGATTAAACAAGGTAGTGACCACAGAATGACAACTGAACTTAATTTAACGGAAATACTGGCATTTTAATAGCTGAAAGCAATACAACACCATATATCAATGAAATGCTGAAAAAGGTTCTGCACTTACAATCCTACTGTATCCCCTGTCATCTGAACAAAATTCAGACAATTTTGGCACAATATTTACAATATTTTCAATATTCCAGGGTCATTTACCACCTTCCCAGTCAGCTTCTGACAGCAAGGTCAATAGAGGTATCTGAATTTGAATTGAATTCTTTATTGTCATTGTACATATATACACACTATACATATAATAAAATTCACATAACACCCAGAGACCAGACTCAACATGCACACACACATCACAATCCCCAAACATCTCCCCCACCCGCCAAAATTCCCTGCCTCCTAAAAAACAAGCATCCACACAAGTAATACTATCCAAACAGCTCACTGATAGTGGTCCTTAAGTTCATTGTTAAGTGCAATTATAGCTCTGGGATAAAAACTATTCAGAAAACATGTGGTCCGAGTTTTAATTGTTCTGTATCTTCTGCCAGAAGGCAACAGTTCATAAAGATTGTAAGCAGGATGGGAAGAGTCTCTGAAAATGTTGTGCAACTTCCTCAAACAGAGAGATGTGAAGATGTCATCCAGGGCTGGTAGTTGGAGCCCAATGATATTCTGGGCAGTTTTAATAATTCTCTGTAGAACCTTTTTGTCTGCTACAGAGCTGCTCCTATACCATACAATAATGTAGTATGTCAGGACACTCTCAATGGTGCTGTGGTAGTAGGACAGAAGTAGATACTTCTTAATTTGCTTAATTGCCACATGATTTGCCTAACAACTGCAGTGATTTGCTTAACAACAGTGGCAAAAAAGATTGTAACGTTGCACATGACTCCCTTAACAACTGTCTTGCTTATCCACAGAATTTCTGCTCCTAATTGTAGTCATAAGTCAAAGACTACTTGTATTTAGATTTTAGAACACAGTATTTTCACAATGCAAAGAAACATGTGGCGGGGGAGGACAGGACTTTAATACAATGTTTTTAGGAAGATTCTAAAATCTTTTCACAAAGTTCTTTACTCTTGATCTGGTCAGTTAATTAATCAATGTTGTGTCACTTGGCTGCATCTGTAAGTGATGAGATTTCTTCTGGAATAGTTCAACAATAGGAAGTAGAAAAAGTAATCACCATTCCCTGCAACTCAGGGATGGCTAAGCAATTTTTGTTGGCTTGAGGGCCAAATCAGGCTTTGCATGGAGGGTCTGGGGCTACACTCTAAAAACAGGTGGTTTCAGCAAACTGTTTTTGAAAACAATTCAGGTTTTAAGGGAGGAGTGCTTGCATTTCCTCAAGGCTCCCTAACAGCCCCAAAATCATTTTTTTTGGGAGGGGGGAACAGAAAAAGCTTGAACCAATCTTGAATGGGGCTCTGGTGATTGCAAAGGGCATGTCAGGGAGTTGTAAGAGTCCTCCAGTCTGTACTCAATGCATCTGTAAATAGTGGAACATAAACTTTAAAGTCCACAAAACATTTATTCTAATTGTTCATATGGAGTCTGTATCTTGAAAGCAAAGAGGAAGTCAATCTGGCAGGAAGCCACTGAATGATCAGGGTGTGAATTTTAGCACAGAAGCAAAAAATGAGTGGTAAGCTTCTGGAAGTCTTAGAGCATCTGCTTAACTCATCCTGTGAGCTCTATAAAACGCAAAAGGAGACCAGATTTCCAGCCTTACCTCCTCTGATGGCTGCAGAGATGTAACTCCTGCCTCCTCCAAACCTCAAATGAACAAAGAAAAAATGGACACAGCAACTGGCTTTGGGAAAAATTGCCCTTAGGCTGGAACAAACTTCGCTAATGGTAATTTAAACAGCAAATTAGGTTCTGTGTAGACAAACATACAGTAGATTGGTTCACATTTGGGCAAAAATCAGAAGTTTGCAGTGGTGAAAGAGAAAAAGATCACAAGTTGTGATGGACAGCACAACAAAAATGTAAATTCACCATAAGGCTTCTGTGGAAAAGACTACTCCCCTGCTAGCAATCATTAAGATGTGAAACACAAAACTAACAGCAGAACTTAGAATACTGTTTACTGTTCTACTCAACAAACCTTTAAAAAGGATGGTGAAAGGCTATAAAAAAAGAAAGGAAGGCGGGAAAGGGCAAAGTACCAAGATGCTAAAGCAAATATCTCCTGAGAGGGGAGAAATGACAATATTTGGGGCTCTTCCTTTTTGAAAAAGGTCAAATAAGAAGAAGGGATGGGCTGGATAGGCAAAATGGTGTATTGGAGCATGCAGGAGCAATAAAATTCAGATCAATTGTGCTTCTTCTTGGGATCATGTAGCTGCTGTGCAATCTCAGGAAACAGCAACAGAGCCATTGCTTCACACCCATGCATGCTCCAAAGTGTCTCTTGGCTTTCAAATCTGAAATGCTGCATCACCCCACTGGATATATCTGAAAACAGGCCAATCTTGAGGACAAAAATCTTCTTTCTTATGACACCTGAATCTGAAATTATGCTAGGGATGCTCCAGATTTTTGGAACCTGGGGCTATATTAGTCCTTTGCTAGGTCAGTCAAGGAGTCAGAATGCTGAGAAGTTTTGGATAGATAAAGTGAAAAAATGCTTTAGATAACATCTAGAACAGGGCTGTCAAACTCCCAGCCCTTGGGCCAGATGCATCATGCATTGGCCATGCCCACACCCGGTTTAGCAAGGAGGGAAAAAGTCCCAATATGTCATGTGACATTGCCATGATGACAGGAATTTGACACCCCGATTTAGAAGAACAGTGATGGCCAGAAGGATTTCGAATGATCAGCCTCCTATAGGATAAAGGCTACCAATAATCAGTTGAAATGCTGGCTGAATATTATCTTCATTGTCTGAAGCAATTCATAGCTACAGAACGTGAGGGAAAGAAGGCTGGCTGCATTCTGTGGGCAGCTTTGAGCCAGTCACTCTTACCTAATGGGGTTGTTGTTATGAGAAACAATGGGAGCAACCAGTATTTGTGTCAGGCCCCTTTGATCTTCTGCATAAAAGGTGGGATGTCAGTCTAACAAGCATGCAAAATAACTAACAGCCTAAACTTATGAATGTCTGCTTGGAGGTAAATAAGACTGAGTGCAAAAGGACTTGCTTTTTAAATTGCAGCTTGACTTACATTTCATCCATTTTCCTGCTGTGATGCTCAGGAGTTGATTTTACGGGGCCGCCCTACTGAGTCTGCTGTAATCACTTGCAAATTGAACTGTAGACAGCTATGCATATTTTGAATAGCGTCATTTCCTGTGACAAGGGAAAAGCTTCTGATCAGGGAACAAGTTATTACCTTGGGGAAATATATAATTGCTGCTATTTCAGTTTGCAAGCATATGAATCTTAATTAATTACCCATAGAAAAAAACAAAGCAAAATATCTGTTCCAGTTACAGCATCTGTAAAATTGTGTATACTATAAAACACACCTGATACAAAAAATGTAAACCCAGTTAACAAAACCGTGTATCGATATCTGGCTCCCAGTTTCAGTTAATAAATGGCTTGATTTTCATTTTTAAAAAATGGTAAGAAATCTGTTTTCTTCTACCTTTATAAGTAGGAAAGCCCAGTTAACCTTAGGGACGTATCTACAAGGAGTCCTTGGCTTATGACCACAATTAAGCTCAAAATTGTTAAGTGGGACATTTGCTAGGTGAATTTTGTCCCATTGCATGAACTTCCTTGCCACAGTTGTTAAGTGAGTCGCTGCAGTTGATCAGTGAACTCGGTTGTTTAGAGAATCTGGCTTCCCCATTTGCTTGTCAGAAGATCACAAAAGGTGACCTCATAAGTATGAAGCATCTGCATTTTGATCACATGATCACAGGGATGTTACAAAGGTTGTAACGGTGAAAAACAGTCATAAGTCACTTTTTTCAGTGCTGTGTTAATTTGAACAGTCACTAAGTCGAGGACTATTGAAAAGGTCTTGTTTTTTATTGGATAACAGAGCCCTGGTGGCACAGTGGTTAGAAGGCAGTACTGCAGGGCTAACTCATGGCTCACTCCAGGAGTGCGATTCTGAGTGGCTCCAGGTTGATTCAGCCTTCCATCCTTCCGAGATGGGTAAAATAAGGACCCAAATTGTTGGGGCCAATATTATGCTGACTCTGTAAACCACTTAGAGAGGGCCTTAAAGCACTGTGAAGCAGTATATAAGTCTAAGTGCTATTGCTATATTGTTTATGATACCCTATGCAGAGCTTGATTGGAATCCTTTTACAAAAAGGTATGAGTTTAAAAATCCAGGCCTTCCTGTTCTGGTATGTCTTAAATCAGCACTTCTCAACCTTTCTGGCTCTGTGAACCAGCTGTGGACGCATCAAGGAGGGGATGGTGTTGCGTGTGTGCCTGTCACTTGTGCAAATGAAACTTTGTGCACTCGCTTGCTGCTTGCACGACCTGGTTCCCAACAGTCTGCGGACTGGTACTGGCCCACGGACTGGGGATTAGGGTCTTAAATGATTATTTCTCCTTCTTGAGTTTGTTACCAGAGTTTTGTTGACAAAATTGGGTCTACCAAATCTCTACTGCTAAATCCAAAGAACTACTAGAGGGCAGCAAAAAGAGATCTCTTTGTTTCTTTGCTGGTACCGAATGGTTATCTTTATTTTCACATTCCAGATATGGTAGACTTAAATGAAGTGTATTCTGTCACCTGTACATGCCACCAAGTTACCAGAGTCTCTTTCCCCTTGAAAAAAAGAGAAACAATGCTTCAGCCTTCTCATGAGATACTATGGAATCTTGCTAAATTATCAATAAACATTGATTTTTTTTTTTGAAACTCAGAAAATAATGTGTATTTTTTTTCCAGTGGAATCCAAACCAAAACTCCCCAGGGAAGCCTCTTTTTTGAGAATGTAAGAAAAGTGCTACAAAAGCTAGAGACTCCTGTGTAAAGCAGATGAATTACAACCTGTCAAAAAGTTCATATCATGTGTATCATGGGATTAATGAAATTTCACTGGTTTGCCAACACAAGATCACAGGGTTATGATTGACGATGCTTTTAAATAGCTGCTATTAGTAGCACAGTTCTTGATTATGGTCTGTGTTGTTTTGTATCACTTTACTCTGGCCTCATCATTCACAAATCCTCCTCCAATTCAAATATGCAATTAAGGATTGCGTGTTCATCCATCTGATATGCACTGTAGCCCCAAAAAACTTATTCTGAAATAAACACAAAAACCATAAAGGAGTTGCAAGGTTTTTGTTGTTGAGATTCCTGTCTTAAGTGATTTCTCCTTTCCTGGAACTTTCATACAGGGATTATCTACTCTGTGTCATCAGTGCACTAAAGCATGCCCATTTCTATGGGAGATTATAGCTTTTGTCCTGGCACTGCTTTGCAAAGACTGCTAATGGTGCCAAACACGGAAGGCCACAGACCTTAGAATCTTTGTGACTTAGAACTGTCTACTAAACACATGGCTGGTCTCATCCTATTGTTTACATATTTAATTGTAGCTATATTAGCAGCTGCAGCAGCAAAGATCTGGCCTTTTCTGGAGCTATGACAAATAGAATTAAATTTTGACTTCCTTCTTCCATTATTGCTTATATGCAAAGGAGGCGAAGAAGCTGTGTAACTTAAACATGATTCTTGAGTTACAGTCAATTTTTCCTGCCTCTAAATTCATCTGACGGTCAGTCTCACGCATTCTTCAGGAGGTGGTTCTTGGATGAAAACCTTTCGTCAGCAAGGCTGGCTTGTCATCCAAATGTCTCATCCAAAATCCCCCCAGAATGGCAGATAAAATGGAGCAGGAGCATTACTCTCTGTACAGTAAAATTAAAAGGAGGAATTATTTATGCCAGCTTTCACTGGGGGCCTGGAAGGACTTTGGCTCAAACAGTACATGATTCTGCCAGCAAGATGACCCTTTTGTGTGTCTTCCAGCACTGTAACTCTTGTGTCAAAAGAGGGTTGGGAGTGGAGGAGCAAATGTAAAACTCTCCTTGGAGGGGAATACTCTGTTTCAGGCTCTAAAGCAGGGGGGGTCAACTCAATTTCATCAGGGTTGTATTTGACCTTGGGGGGGCAGAGTGGGTGTGGCCAGCTTGACATCACTCATGTTGGGGGCGCCTGAGTGCTCTGCCAGTGAAAACGGCCTCCTGAGCTCTGTTTTTGGCTGCAATGACCTCCTGCAACCCTCTGCCAATGAAAACAGAACTTGGGAAGGCTGCATGTGGCCCTCCCAAGCTCTGTTTTCGCTGGCAGAGGCAGCACAGGCCAGTCCTTCACTGTTTCCAGGGTGGCCCCACAGGCCAGATCTAACCAACCCATGGGCTGGATCCAGGTCGCGGGCTTTGAGTTTGACACCCCTGTTCTAATGGAAGAAACCAGACAGAATCATCACATGAACTGTTAAACTGAAATACAAAATTGTAGCTCAGGTTATAGGAAAGTTAAATAATTGCAATCAGTGGAAGTTACTATCTATCAGATCCAGTAATAGTTTGATTTGCACAAGAAGAGGGGCATAATGACAAAATTAGCTACGAAAACTTAGTTTAAACATAACATATTCAGATACAGCAATGAAACATATGAACAGGGATAGAAGTGCTGAGCATTTAGTGCAAAGTGACACTTTTTGTTAGCAGATTGTTTACATGGAGGCTAATGCAGTAATCAAAATAATCTAATGGAGTGGTAATTAGAAAAAAAGGTCTCCTGGGGAACACTAGCATATGACTGTTACACAAATCCTAGTCTTTATTTAAATGAATGAGACTATATTCTTCCCTTCAGCTATGCTTTAATGAGGGATTATACTTAAATTAAATCTTGAATTATGACATTTCTCATCTCATGCTAGCATTTCATCTGTTAACTCTGTCACTGTATGAAAATCTTATAGGGATATTGCTAGAACATAATAAAAGTACTAATTGGACAAAAAAAGTTTTGTTTTTTAAATTAAGAAACTTGGGAATATTTCTAAACCCAGTTTTTAGGCAAAATCTATTTTCTAAAAACCACAAGTCTGTAGAGATTGTTATTCATCCAGGTCAAGTTGTCCCAAAGGTACTTTTTCTGGAGGCAACTGGACTAAAAATCAGGTTTAATTTTTTCAGTAAAAACATGATAAAACATATTACCAACATCTAGCTGGGCCATGAAGGGGACAGATGCTGTTTGTAAAATCTGCCAGCTGAGTTTCAAGTGTGGTGTCAATCAAGACTTTGGGACAGGGGTTGGGCGTATTGCGATTGTCAGCAAGGAATTTCCTATGGTTTTGTGGGGCCCTGGCTGTGAACTTGTTCCTTAAGTTGAGCTCTATGGATCAGTTGGGATTCTTGCTATCGTATCAACCTCCCTGCTACATAACAAACTTCTCGCCTGAGCTCCGTGATGTGTTTTCTGTGTGGGCAGTGGAGTTACCCAAGCTTCTGGTTCAAGGGGACTTTGATTTTCTTCCCTGGGAATGTGGTGGCTTGAAAGTTCATAGCTTCCAAGACAGCCAGGTCATCTACAGGGATCAACAACCTTTTGGACCTCAAGGACCACCAAACTCATAATTTTAAATCCCATGGACCAGAGACCCTGGGAAAATCCCAAAAAAAATCTTCAGAAAAATTCTCCACCCTGTCTTCCTACTGATCAATCATTCTTTATTTGGGATCGTAGGATACTGTCTCCAGCTCCATTCTCAGGGAGGTAGGGAGGGGGAGAGAGAGAGAGAGAAAAAGAGAGACTTTTGACTTCATGCAAAGAAGTCAAATTCCACCAGAAATGAGTCTTTGTGAGACTTGTTGCTCTCAGTTGTGTCAGTGCAGCCTTTTGGAGCAGGATGCCTTGCAGGGTCCCAAAGACTCATTTCTGGTGGAGTTTGGGGGAGAGAAAAAAAGACTTTTGCTGCTTTCCTTGCATGCAGCCAAAAGCAGAAGAAGAAAGAAGTGGAAAGAAGCAGCCCGGTGGCCAGCAGCCCACGTCGGGGAGTGGGCCAAGTTCCCCCCCTCCCCCCTCCCCCCCCTCCCCCCTCCCCTCACTATCTTGTGTTGTTCACAATGCAAGTGACGCAAGCCTTGTGTTCCCGCACAGCCTGGATTAATTGCTTTGGGGGTGACATTTCTCTGTGGACCACCAAAATTTTCTCATGGACCACCAGTGGTCCCTGGCCCACTAGTTGGTGACTACTGATCTACAGCCCATTCAGGATAGTGGTCAGATTCTGAATTTGATGCTCCTATTGGAGGAGTGGCAATATGATCTGAAACTGGGCAGAGCTCTTGGTGCCCCCCTTGTCTTGGTCATATTCAAGGGCATTAGAAACTTTGCCATTGTTGAAAATTTGGGGAAATGTTGGGGAATCCAGTAAGGAAATAACTCTGACCCAACATATGGATAGTCCTCGACTTAAAACCACAATTGAGCCCAGAATTTATGTTGCAAAATGAGAAATTTGCTAAATTTTGAGTTTTGTCCTATTTTATGACTTTTCTTGCCACAGTTCTTAACTGAATCACTGCAGCTGTTAAATCAGTAACACGGTTAAGTGAAACTGGTTTCCCCATTAACTTTGTTTGTCAGAAGGTCACAAAAGGTGATCCCGTGATCCTGGGACATTGCAACCATCATAAATATGAGTCAGATGCTAAGCACCTGAAGGTAAATCACATGGTCATGGGGATGCTATAATGGTTACAAGCATGAACAATGGTCATTAGTCACTTTTTCAGTGCTGTTGTAACTTGAACAACCTGTATAGAATTATATATATTAATATATTTAATCCATAGTCTTAACATTATTTGTAGTTCTTTTTGGCTTCTTATCGAACCCTCTCTGGGCAAAAATAATGATATGCTCATACTCCTGGGCAACATACTTTTAATCTTTAAACAAATAAGGGAGATCACACTTTGTTATTCTTTCCTTAAAGTTGAACCACTGTCCAAACATTCTATTAAGTCTCATTCATGTTTTATTTCCATCTTAGGTCCTCAGGGCATTCAGCTTCAACTCAATTCCACAATCATGAAAATCATTAGCAAATTCTATATTCGCGCTGACACAATTCTATGTGTTCAGCTTTTTTAAAAAAATTAACCAAAATACAGTACATTTCCTTTCTCACATTCATACAGTTCTCAATCAGCTGCTGGAGACTGAAAAACCAGTCATTTCTCACCACCTTTGGAGAAGAATTTTACCACAATACTATCACACAATTACTGTACTCAAGAGGCTACAGGTAGTCCTCAACATGTGACCAATTGAGACCAAAATTTATGTTGCTAAGTGAGAAATTTAAGTGAATTTTGCCCCATTTTATGACCTTTCTGGTCACATGTGTTAAGTGAAGTCACTGCAGTTGTTAAATTAGTAACATGGTTGTTAAGTGAATCTGGCTCCCCCCATTGACTGTTTGTCAGAAGGTTGCAAAAGGGGATCATGAGACCCTCGGACACGGCAACCATCATAAGGTTGAGTCAGTTGCCAAGCATAAAACACGTGACCATAGGGATGGATGCAGAGGTGGTATTCAGCAGGTTCTGACCAGTTCTGGAGAACAGGTAAGCGGAAATTTTGTGTAGTTCGGAGAACTGGCAAATACCACCTCTGACTGGAGATTTTACAGTATCCTTCCCCTGCCATGCCCACCAAACCACACCCACAGAACCGGTAGTAAAAAAATTTGAATCCCACCATGGATGCAATGGTCATAAGCGTGAAAAATGGTTATAAGTCACTTTTTTCAGTGCCATTGTTACTTTGAATGGTCATTAAGCAAACTTTAAGTCGAATACTACCTGTGGTAGTTTTGCATATCTTCTTATACCTTTTCATCTGTATATTACTTCCAAGCACAGATGCAATCTTTTTTTTTTTTGAACAAATTTTATTAATTTTTTTTTTAAACATATAAACCAGCAAACAAAACATAGGATGTAGTAACATAAAATATCTTTTTCTAGAAAACACATTGAATATCTTATTTAACGAGCAAGATAATTCCAACTTATCCCATTTTTATACAGGCACAATTTAATATATATATTTATCTTATCTGTTCAACTTCATATCCTTTCCCAACTTCCTTTACTGCTCCCTTTCATTCTGTTTAATTGTATTTCTTTTATCTTACATTATGTATATTCATTATATATAATTTCATTAGTTCTCTTCCAACATCCTTTCAAACATAAACAAACATTACACAAAACATAAATACATAAAACTTCTTTTTGGGAAGTGGCTTATCCCAGGTTACATCTTTTTGTACAGATGTAAATCAAATTCGTGCTCACATAATATACTATTTCATATCTTAATTAACATTCTATATTTTCTATATATTTTCTCTCTTCTATTCATTCTTTTAATTCTATTTTATTTATTTCATCTCAATTCAAATAATTATACTTGCATCTTTTGTCCGTTCTCTTTCAATAAATCTATTTTTCCTTCCTTTCTAATACAATATTTTCCCTGTAACCACTGGTTGAAGTATGACAACTTTTTATCTTTACCCTAAATTTTACACTTAAAATAATACATACTTTCCATACTGATTCTGCTTCGTACATTCTAAGTACTACATTTCAAAATAATAAGACAAACACATAATATTAAATTTAGTAAGTAATAGTAACACCAAAAAAAGGAATATTGGGTTTATGATATAATAAAAGCAATATTTCATAGTAAATTAAACTCTGTTATCAAATCTTAAACATTTTCAAGCTTCTCTTTAATGCATTATTAATTCATGTAATATTTTAATTTTCTAATTCAATTTCAAATACTAATATCTACCATAAAATCTTATGTACTTTTGCAGAATCAGTTTTATAAAATTATATCTTACCCCTTATCTCTAAAAAGCACTTGTTTTTTGGCATCTTGTTTAAAGCTTTTATGACTTCTCTTTCCTTTTTCCCTTCCTTTCTTATCTATTCTGGCTTTTTGATCCCCCCATCTCTCAAGTTTCACTCTCTTAATCTTCCCTCTCTGTTGTATTTCTCTTTTCTGTTGCTTTCTGACATCATATCGATTTTTCATCTTAATTTTCTTTTCCTTGGTTGCTTTTTTAAGTCCTGAATTCACCATTTCTTCACCCCCCTTACACTTTTCTTCCTCCACTAAAAGTATCTGTCCATGAAAGATGGCTTCTTCTTCTTCTTCTTGGTCCCAGTCTTCCTGTCACTGTTGTATTTCATGATAGGTAGAAATCGGGGGCTTCCAGTTTTGCAAGGCTTCAGCGGTGGCAGGAATTTGCGATCCTCCGTGATTCCTGCTGCACTCGCCGCCGAGGTTCCTCTGATCCAAACGGATCCGGAGGATAGGGCTGCCCCATGGAGGCAGCCAAAGAGAGAGGGGATCCAGATTTGGGTTTGGGGGTATCGCAAACCCCCTCCTCAGCCGGCAAAACCCCTTTTTCCCAAGGCGGTGGAGCGGCGGTCAGCAATGGCTGCCACAAAGAAGCCTGCAGCTGGGTAAGATTTGTGCTGGAGGAAGCAGGTGAAGGTGAAAGTTTTGGTTGAACCGGGACAATAAGAAACCTCTAATTACCCTGAAAACTGAAACATTCAAAGGATACATTGTCTCCCAAGGAACATCCTAAAAAAAAAAAAAACTGAAAGGGAAAGTTACTTTCTTTTACTCTCCCTTCCCACAGAAACAGCAGTTGGAAATCTGGAAAACCTGCTTGGGCATAGAAGGTAAACTTGAAATTTTAAGCCAAGGGGATAAAGGATTTCTGGACATTGGAATTAAAAACTTTAAAAAAAAATTATTTCTTATAAGTGGAAGGGAAGAGGTAAAGATTTATTTTAAGACTGTATTGAAGGAGACTGCTTTGAGCTTATAACATCAAAAATAAAAGATATTATGGACTTCTAGAAGATTACTTTGGAACTGTGTTATTTGAATCCTACCCTAGGAAGAGAAAATATAGAAAGAAGAAAGTGCTAAATGGAACTGTTTGTTTTGATTTGGTTCCCTTTGTGACTCTGGGATCTTTGTGAACTACTTCTTGAAAGATTAAAGATATTTGGGTTGTTTTTTTAAAAAGGGGGAAAAATAGCATTATCTTTTGAAGATCTACAAATGGAATTTCAAAAATTGAAAGAAGAGGAACAGGAAAGCATGGGTTCTTCTGGATCTATTTTCCTCAGATGCAATCTTCATCCACACATTAAACAAGTCACATAGCCACTTTGTAAGGAAACCACATCTATATTTTAGCAGTTCTCTAATTACAACATTTATGCCTGTGGCTTCACTATTTGTCAACATTCGTAAAGCATTTTTTACTTCCTTTTCCTCATTTGACTATTAAAACATCAATAACACATAATTCCACTCTTTAATTTACCTTTATTTTTAAAATTAAAATTCTAAGGTAAGGTAGAAGGAAGCAAAAAATAAGCTCTATCTCTATAATTATTCAGTATTATTAAGGGTTTAGGCATCACTGTACTATGTTAAGGAAGGTTGGGACTAGAATTCAGCAATGCCCAGGGAGGTATAATTCCTTTGATCCAAAAGAAGAATTTGTGTATAGAAGATATCAGAATGATTTTTTTATCACTAAAATACTAAAACAGATTCTACTTGTAAAAAAAACATCATAGAATAAAGCATAGGTAATAGTTTCTATGGTTCCTGTATCACATGAAAACAGTCAAGGAGCATATGTATTTTCTTTTCTTTCTTTCTTTCTTTCTTTCTTTCTTTCTTTCTTTCTTTCTTTCTTTCTTTCTTTCTTTTTCTTTGTTCCTTTTCTCTCTCTCTCTTTCTCTCTCTCCCTTTCTCTCTCTTTCTTTTTTGGTATCCGTCTTCCAAAATAGTTAAAGAAATGAAGAGTACCAAATTGAGCCAATATTAAGGGTCTTCTTAAATTAGATACTATAATGTAATTTAATTTAACTATCTCACTAGTCTAAAAATATAAGACTGATTGATCAGAAAACATTCCTGGGCAGTAGAGACCGATCTTGACATCTTTCCCTGTCCAGAGCATGTTGCGTCAAAGTTTTGGCTTGTTAATATCCCAAAGGAAAGAGAAGGTCTTGCTGAAAGCCATAAACATGCAATTTCTCTAGGAAACTGTCTCTTCTAGCAAGCACTTTACAACATCTTTCAATTCCAGTCGCTGACATACCTCTATCATTCTCATACAAATTTTTTTAAAAAATCTAACCTACCAGCATTTCTTCAAATTCACTTCAAATTAATTCACAACTTTGTTAAGGAATAGTACTTCTTGGATATGTATCATCAATCATTGCACATAAGTCAAAATGACTGCAAAAGGCCTTCTGAACTTTCTTCTCTGCAATCAAAATCCATGAAACTTGAAATTTAAATTTGTTTAAATTGCCATCCATCCAGCTGCTTATTCAAAAAACCTGCCTATTACTAGTCTGCTTCAGACATAAAAGAGAGTCAATTTGGCTAGCCCAGAGTAGAAAATTTGCATCTTCCTCTCTCTCCCCACAATGGGAAATTTTGTGGCTCACTGACCCTAAGATGAGAGTGGAGATGCAAGAGTTTTATTTATGTTACCAAGGTGCATACATACACAGTTTTAGACTTTTCTGTTCCCTCCTTAGGAAATCACTTTGTTGCTAAGCTTTGGGGTTGAATGAAGCAACCACCCACTTCATGTCCAACCCAAAATGTAGCCAACTGGGTTACAGAAAATAAATGAATGCAATGTTATAGATTGGGAGAAAATATTATTCCTGAAGAGCCTGTTTTGAAAACCTATAAACTCTCACAGTTTCAAGGAATGACCAGAGATTATCAAAGTATAGTTTTTCCTGGCTTTTGCACTGAATATGAATATTCGTGTAATTGGCTCTTCTCCTATAGTTTTGCTAGATATGTTGGAGGAGATTTACCAAGGTGCCAGGTTTTCGTTTTATTGTTTTTAATTATGTTTTTGGTTTTTATTATTGCTGTGAGTTACCAAGCTTTGTGTTTTAAGATGGGCAGCCATCAGTGTCTTTTAAATAAATAAACAAACTGGTCCTGATTAATCTATAATCCTCGGTAATTTGGTTGAATTGGGTTAAAAGATATTGCATTTGCATGGAAAAGAATTCCAGATTAATATCTAGCACACATATTCTGCCCTTGTTTGGTTGAGCTCATCCTGCTTTACTGATCCTTAGGGTATCAAGGTTTACAGAAACATACTTTGGGGGAATCACATACTACAGTAGGAAAGATTTTCCAAGGAAACCTCACTAAATAAGAAAAGTGAAACAATAATTCTTTATTATCTTTGAATATCCCTTTCCTTTTCTGCTTTATTTGAAGACCTAGTTTAGATGCAAGTTTCTCAGGGTAAAGGCTGTAATTTCCTCGATAAGACCATGCAAATCACTTTTTACAATAATAGTATTTGAAAATAGTATCAGAGATTTAAAAAAAAACTTGTTCACACATCCCTTCTATGTATAAACCTTCCAAACTGTTATATGATAAATACAATATCATATAACAATATCATATAACAAAGTCAACTATAGTTTAGATCTTCTGTCTGCTTTTTATTTTAAATTTTAATTCCCCATCCTCTCTCCTTAAACTCTAGATGGCTTACAACACAAATGAAACAACATAATGCTCATCATCAGAAGGTAATAAAAAACTCCAACCATAATAAAATTATAGCAGTCATAAAACAAAGCAACCATTGGCACATAAAATCACAGCATCTAGTGCCAAACATTTCAAAGAAATATTTACTGGAATAAAGGACCTTTTTGTTATAGCTAACAAGGTACATGCATATCACAGCAAAGTGCTGATATGTCTCAGTTCTCTATTTATTACCCATGTTTATCCTAACCTTTTAAAGGTGTTCAGAGTACACAAGTGATTTGTTTTGTGGATCAGGCTGAGAAATGGAAATATGCTTGGCATCACTCTGGCAATTGCTATTAGGATTTTGTTCAAACCTACATAGCTTTTCTCAGTTGTCGAGAGCTAGGATCAGGATTTTTCAGTGGTTCTGAAACTAAACATGAGAGAACAAAACCTTAATTTAAATAGAGACATACTGTTTAAACTTTAGGAGGCACTATAAGACATCTGGGCAGAGTAATTCAGGCACCATTCGGAGAATATTGTATATCAGATCATTCCAAATTATACAAACTAGTGATAGCATGGGAGTAAAGCAGAAGCAGGTTTCACCTTCCATACCCTTTGTGATCCATGGTTGATCTAAATTTTCCTGTATCTCGGAAACAGACCCATATTACATTCCCTTAGGGGTTTTTCCTGAAGTCGAAAAGCATCAGCTAGAGAAATTGATGAGGAGGTGGAAAAAATCTGACTTTTTCCTCCCATGATTGTGACCTTAAGGCAGAAATCCTAGAGATCTGGTCCAGAGGTGGTATTCAGCAGGTTCTGACCAGTTCTGGAGAACCGGTGGCGGAAATTTTGAATAGTTCGGAGAATTAGCAAATACCACCTCTGACTGGAGATTTTGCAGTATCCTTCCCCTGCCACACCCAGAGAACTGGTAGTAAAAAAAATTGAATCCCACCACTGATCTGGTTGCCCTACTGAGGTATCTTAGAAGCATTACAAAACTGCAAATTTTGTGGCCTTTGACCTTCTTGCCTGTCCTTTCTTGTATCTTGTTCAACAAATTGCTCACTTTAGCATTTTAACTACTTCTTGTTTGTGTAAAGAGAACTTTAGAATCTACTGCATGTTCACATTGGATTCTGCATCATCACATACAGATTCTGAAAAGAGCAGGGAAAATATTAAGAGTTCCAAAACAGATACTGCTGAGTTTTAATGCAGTATTACTAGAGTTTCAGAGAAGAAAAACTGATGCCCTTTTCTTACCTCATGACATCTAGTGATTGAACAGAACAATACTTGTCAGCATGTGTATGTGTTATGTATGCATCCATGTATACCTGGAGTGAAATCTTTGTAACATGTGACTCCTAGCAATTTCCTTCTTCTATTGACTTCACAGCTGAATGTATATAATGGCTGTAAGAATAAACTGGGAGATAGGCTGAGGAAGAGCCTCAGCCTAGATAATGGTCTGATAAAGAGAAACATGAGTCAAAGGAAGGCTGAGGGTAGAGAAAGCATTCCAGAAGAGACCCTCCCTGGTTTTCTGGATGTACAAGTAGGAAGGGAGGAAACTGACTTGTGACATTGTCACTGTAATTTTACAATAAAAGTAGCATTATTACTCATGGTTTTGATTTTTTATCTGGCCTATCTTGAATGGCTGATAATGTATTTATGGCTTAATTTATTTGTACAATTAATTTGGACGCACATCTGATAAGTGTGAATCTTTATCTTGCTGTTGTAGATCCTTTTCTTAATCTTCAAAAACAGTTAAGTTAAACAAAAACCAGGTAAATTTATTATTAATATATCTACAATAAAATAATAATTATGTAAGTATTAGTAGAAAAAGACAATTCTTGAAGTAATAATTTTAAGAAAAACTACACACAGAAAAATTCTTTCAGCAATGTCTAAAAAAATTCAGTTTTGTTCCCTGAAACTCATATATAGCCATTTTATTTCCATTGTTCATCATATTAAGTAGACATGGCTAGGATATTGTTTGTTTAATCACAATTTATTGATTAAGGAATAATTGGTTTGGCTCAAACAAGATACTAAATTGTAAGTTGTGGTATACAATGCACAATATCTGGCTTTATACATTTTCTGTATGGGGAAGCCCTCATTCTCCCATATCTCATCTATCAGCCTTTATATTTTATCAAGCTTTCAAGTGTGCCCACTGGCAAAACAAGTTTCTTAAGCATGTTTGCTCAGTAGTCCAAAAGGGTATCTTTGCAATTTTGAATTTAATGCTACTACAGGTAGTCCTTGACTTATAACCATTCATTTGACTGATCGTTTGAAGTTACAGTACTGAAAAAAAAGTGACAACAAATATTCATACTTGCAGCATCCCCAGTTGTGTAATCAAAATTTGGGTGCTTAGCATCTGTTATGTATTTATGACAAATTGCCTTGTCTGGGGGTCATGTGTCATGTTGTTGGAAGAAATATCCTTCTGGGTTCAGTTCCAAATTGGGAAAAAGACACTGGAAACATGGAGGCTGTTTGGAAGGTTTAATAATGGTTTAATAATGGACCACATGGCCTGGAGCTCCAGAGTGAAAAAGGAAGAGATCAAGAAAAAAGGGCTGAGGTGCTAAGAGTGCCTGGGTTTTATACCCCCTGTTGGGATTTGAATTTGAGCTTGTATTCTGATTGGTTGTCAGACTCCCATGGGCAACTCTGTAGGCTGTCCTGAGTTCCAGGCTTGGTCTAGCCTTGCTGGATGATTTATGCCCTTAAAAGGGCTTTTGGTGATTGCTATAGCTTTACCTGAAGTTCCTTGTTATGTAAAGTATTCTGGCGCAAGCCTTAATGGCCCACCCATTAACGAAGATGGGGGTGATTTTCTGCTTCTGAGGTGAGTTTCTGTTTCTGAGTTTCTACTCTTTTTATAGGAAATATTATACCTTTTTAATATTTCCTAGGCTATTTCAATTTTCTAGGAGAGGGGTGGGTGCTTACTTCATACAATGTGATTGCTATTTGTGACCTTCCTGGCAGCAAACTCAATGGGGAAACATGGATTCACTTAAGCACTCATTTTACTACAGTGAAGAGCTTAACAACTGTGACAATAAAGATCATACAATCGGACAGGACTCTTCTTAACAAGCTTTGCTTTGCAACAAAAATGCTGGTCCTAGTTGTGGTCCTAAATCAAAGACTATCTATATTGGTAGATTTTTACCACTCACTTTCTGCAGGCTAGGCCTCGAGATTTGGTCTTTCCAAACAAAGGGGGATCCTGGCTGAGAAGGAATCACTCTCACTGGAACCCCGGTTCTCTTTGCAGGAAAATAAGACTTCTTTGCATTAGCTGTTTGTTCAGGATTTTTTTTCCTTGTAAAAAGCTTTGGAGAAATAATGGAACAGCTGTGGAGTACTCAGTTGCCTTCTTTTAATGCAATTGCTAACGTGAAGTTAAACCAAATAAGAGTTTTAAGGTCATTTTAAAAGCTTAGTTTTTATTTATTTTTATTTATTGATCAAATGTATATGGCCAGCTATCTTGTGGAAGGTTTTGTGGGGAGGATAGCTATGTCCAAAGGTACAGCAGCTGGATCATATTTTCATGAAAGCCATTATGTTTAAAAAGGAAACTACAATATTTCCTAAATTCTGGCAAGTTACATTTTGATTGGATTGTCATACTCAGAACTACAGGACTGATAAAACAATATTTCTTCAGCTAAGTTCTTTCATTCTGATCTGACAGATCATTAAGGCTTTTCCTTGTAATTCAGTGTATGTGAATGGCGGTCACATTGCTTTTCCAGATTTTTACTGTATAAATATTGAAAAAGAGGAAGATGGTTGCATGTAATGTTTGACCTAAACTTTATTCACACATCCTTGTATCACATGAATCACATTGTTCAGCAAAGCGAGTGATTTGGAACAGAGGCATTCTTTGGTAAACTCATGGAGGTTCAGAATTCTGGGAGTCCAAACACTTGATGCTGTATTCTTCGACAGAGAATGTCACTGATAGTAATTTTAATCCAAGAAATTGACCATACTTTATGATGGCTGTTAATACTAATGGATGCCTGTCGATTAGGAAATTCACCGTGAGGACATTTAATCACCACGGTGATCATTACAACTCGGTACCTCACCGTAAGGCTTGCCAACACGTGACACGCAGCACAACAAAGCACGGAACCGCCATCGCGGTCGTTAACGACCATGCTGTCAGCATCCCGTCCCGAAAAGAAGCAATGTTCCCTCCGTTTCCTCGTCTGTGGAGGGACTCGTCTCAATATTCCCCGTTTACATTCCTGACAGATGTGCGCAATCCAGTGCAGAAAAACAAAGCAATGGACGTCTCCGGCCGACCCTTGTACTTCTGACAGATAACCCCCCTCTCCACCCCGGGAGCTGCTTTCAGCGGCAGGCCAATCTCCTCTCTTTGTGTTTCGGCCATGGCTTAAGCGGAGTTTCTCACGCAGGCGAAAACTTAGGTGCCCGAATCTCCTCGCCTCGACCCATCGGGTCTTTGACTTAGAATCTTACAGCGTTTGTCCGCCTCGCCCGAGACGGCCAATCCCCTCAGAAGGCTCCGCAGCGCTGCTTCGCTTTAACGCCAGGCGCCGAGCCCTCCCCCTGCCCCTCAGCTTCTCCCTCCACGTCGCTAGTCTTGCAGGGCGTCCCCCTTCCCTCGCCTCTCTCTCCATTCACCCCCCCCCCACCGTTGCGTATCTGGGGCCGCCTCTTCTTTCTCCACTTGCTGACGACAAGCCCGCCCAAAGTGCCCTCCGTCTTCCTCCCCCTCCTTCTTTCCTCCCTTCCTCGGAGAGAGAGAGAGGAGCAGAGCCGGAGCAGAGCGGAACGGTCCCGCCTCCGGGTCCCCGCCCTTCCCACATCCGAGCCAGCGGCCGCTCCGACCAGCCGCGCCGGCACCGAAGGGGACAAGGGAAGCAGCCTAGCCGCCCGTGTGGGAGGCAGCGACGACCCCGCCCCACTCCTTCGCTCAGCTCCGCTCGAGCGGTGGTGCCGAGGGAGCCCGGGCTCGCGTCCCTTTAGCTCGCCCCTCTGTTTTCTCGGCCGGCCGGCCGGAGCCAAGCGGCGCCATGGGCTGCACGGTGAGCGCCGAAGACAAAGCGGCCGCCGAGCGTTCCAAGATGATCGATAAGAACCTGCGGGAGGACGGCGAGAAGGCGGCGCGGGAGGTGAAGCTGCTTCTCCTCGGTGAGGTTTCCTTCCCAGACAGCGCCCTTGCCGCCCTCCCCACGCCCGTCCAGCCCCAGCGTTTGGTCTGCGGGGTTCGGCTGTCTGAGGTCCGCTTCCTTGGGAGGAAAAGCGCCCAACAAACGGACCGGGAGGACAAGCGCGCCCACGCCCTGGCCGCCTGGTTTCCTTGCCCGACGTCTGCTTTCCGCCACCTCCCTAACTGCGCCCCCTACCTTCCTCTGCACTTTCCGCTTCTCCGATCGCCCGGATCCATCTCGGGCTACTGAAGCGTTACCTCGGGTTTTTCGACGGCCGCCATATCCCTACCCCGGGCTCGGGCGCAGTGGGTGAAAGATCGCCACGCCGTCCGTTCTCTCCCCCCCCCCCCCGGCCCAAAGACTCCTTTAGGAAGGCAGCCGGGACTGTTTAGTTTTATACGGCGCCCAAAGAGTTACAAGCCGTGGAGGGGGGGGGGAAGCACACCCGCCCTAGCCGAGCATCCCATTTTGTTTTCCCAAGCTAAACAACTCGGCTCCTCATGACCACAGTTTGGGGTTGTTGTTTTTTTTTGCCTCCCCCTTCGTCGCGGGCTCTTTTGCTTCTCAGGAGAGCTAACATGGCCATGCTCCCAAATCATCCCCGCGGAGACGTCCCGTCCCCCCCTTTAGCTTACTTGGTTTCTAAATTTGGCTTGGCACGTCCAGTTCTCAGCTGCTTTTCCTTTATAATGGGTGATCCTTCTGAAAACTTACCGAGGCCACAACCTAAAATATGCCTGAACCCCTCCCTCCCTTGCCCCGTATGTTTTTCATTCCTCCCACAGGCCTCACAGTTTTTGTTTCCGTTATCAGTGGATTACCCTTGATGGTGGCTCCGCATTTGCTGCTTTCTGCCACCTGTGGTAGTCTTGGGGAAGAATTTCAACTGCAAGTAAGCTACAATTGTTCTAGAAAGCAAACCCTTCTGGTCTCCAAAGGATTATTGCTGTATCATTCCCATCTATCTTATTCACCCAGTGTCCCTCTACAGAGGATGGGAGTTGTAGTTAAAACAGCTAAGAGATGGCAGATTGGAAAGTTTTCCCAGCAAAGAGAAATAACTTGAATATTTTGATAGAAGGCCCCTGCACATTCTTACACACACACACACACATGGAAAACACCAAGTTACTAAATAATGCTAATCACATTTCTGTTTCCCCTAACACATCATGTTAAGGAATATTTCTTTCTGAAAGCAGTAAGTCTTGTGATTTTGCTTCCCTTATCCAACTTCAAACATGTTCTGTGTTTGGTTAAGATAATTTAAACTTTTTTGTCTTTTAACTCTCAGTAGGATTTGGTGCTGTTTCTTATATAAACATTTGCTGTTTTACATTTCCTTCCTTCTTTTTTTTTTCTTTGAAAAAGAAAAAAAGAAACCTCATTGCACAAGCTAAAGGAAGTTTAGCCAAACATCTGTGCTTTCTTTGTACTTTTGAATAGTTCTTCATTTGAATAGTTGGTTGAACTTCATTTCCATGCATGAAAATAGTTGTCATTGAAGAGGAGTATGTAGGTTAGAGACAGGAATTCTGGAAAAAGGACAGAAGTGAATGAATGGATTGATTTAATATGTGGCACAAGAGTATTTTTTTCTGATATGGTAACAGGGAAATTTATAAAAGAAAGACCTAGCTGTTTCTTGACTAAGAAGGCATCATTGGCTCATCAGAAGCAATATGGAGTGGACATGCATAATGACAGATTTTTGCTATATTTTATCAAGTGGGATTCACATTGTTAATAATTAAACGACAAGATATAGTGGTCATCCCCAGCTTTTAGAGGGACTAAATTAGACAAATATATAGCTGTTGCTAGTTATGACCCAGCTATCCAAAGCAGGATATCTTTTAACACTAGCTCTTGGAGGGAAAGGTATTTTTGTGCTCCTACTCAGCTGGTTGATTTCTCAAAGGCATCTCTTTCCTCCCACGCTTCTACATCATCAAACTGACATTAAAAAAAGTCATGACAAGCATGAATAGTGTATGTCATTAGAGACTTGTTGATGGCAAATGCATTGTAAAAAGTTCATTTTGAAGTGAAATCATTGGAACCGGAGTATAAGGAGTCCTTGGCTTAAGACCGTGATGGCGAACCTATGGCATATGTGCCTGAAGTGGCATGCAGAGCCATCTCTCCGGGGGCATGCCAGGTGTTACCTGTTGCTCTTCCGGGTTCCAGTGCACTCATGCACACCAGGGAGCTGCTCTTCCAGTTTTCGGTGCTCCCTCCCCCCCCACACATTCATTTCGGCACTCTGTGCCAAAAATCATCAATACTGATTTAAGACAGTTAAGCCCAGAATTATGATCATAAGTTATGGTTTTTAAGTGGATCACCATATGACTACTCCTGTTCTTACAACATTTTTGTGGTGGTTATTAAGCAAATGGACTAAATGAATCCATGCTACCCAGTGGGCATATTTTGGATGAAAACTGGCAAAAACCATCAAAAATTGCAGTTGCATGACTGTGGGACACTGCAAACAACTGATGAGCCAGTTGCCAAGTGTCCAAAATGTGATCATATAATGGCAGGGCTACGTGTAGCCATTGTAACTTTGAAATTGTATCATAAGTACCTTTGGGGGGGGGGATGTTTGCTTTAAGTTTGAACAATTGTTAAGTGACTTGTAAATTATGTTTCGTAAGTGAAATAACATTCTGTTAGACAGATAATTTTATGATTAGTCTGCTAATTCTGTGTTTATTTTAAAAATGTGATAGAAGTGCTCAGCTTACAAACATGGAATGCAATAAAATTAGTTATTCACACTCTGAAAAGATAAATAATATAACAAAAAAACTGATCTTGAATGATGCAGCCTATATAGCCCAAGAAGTAAGTCTATACCCTAATAATACTGGTAATACAGTACTAAAATAGAAGATATCTTGACTATAATCAAGTTCAATGCTTTATTGTTGTCTATAACTTTCATTAATAAAAGGTATGTATATTTTCAGAGATTATCATAATATACCCTCTTAAATTACATATAGTTCAAGTACTTTAAACTACATTTTTTACTTTTGAATCCTATCTATAAATTTTGCTTTCTTCAGTTAAGCATGGCAAGAGTCTCATAAAGATAAATGATTATGCATAATTATATTGAATTGTAGTTAGAGGCTAGGTTTTTTTTTCTTAATTGGCATGAATCTATGAAAAGGAAGCAATGTTGATTTTGGTTAAGTTATGAGCTATATTTTTTATTATTTAAACAGATTTAAAATTAAACATGTATTACAATACAGTAGTTAATTTTAGCAGTGCTGTATGCTAACATCCTCAAACTTTTAATGATGTATTATTTGAGCAGAATTCATAGAATTGTAGGATTGAAGAGGATTTCTAGTCTAGTCTCTTGCCCAATGCAGGAATCTCCCATTATTCTTGATAAATGGCTGATCAGTGACTGTCTGCACTTTTAATTATTCAAGGTTATTGAAAAACCTCATAAATTTAAAAACATTTCAGTACAAAGTTTGACCTTTTAAAAAAGATGTGCAATATGAAAATTTCCACCTCTGTTTTGATAGTGGAAAGAAAGTGGAAATGTATAAACATTAAATCATATATTTCAGAGTTATCACAGCTTTTACTGATATTTTTTTCAACCACACTATAAACCGCCCCCACCTAATACATAAACAGATGTGTGTTTCTATAGAAATTGTCTGATGCATACAGAAAGATTTTTGTCAACTTTTGAGTAGAATTCGTTTGTCTTTCAAAAATCTCTGACCTTAAACTCGTAGTTTTTCCCATGAGGCTGTTGCTTT
Organism: Hydrophis major; assembly: GCA_033807585.1. NCBI lineage: Eukaryota > Metazoa > Chordata > Lepidosauria > Squamata > Elapidae > Hydrophis > Hydrophis major. The sequence continues at coordinate 118,401,017 of CM066329.1, forward strand.
TATGTCTTTTAATCTAAAGTGTCCTTTGGGAATGAATTAACAGCTTTTTAAATAATTGGTTAGCAATTTTTGATGCACACAGATGCTTCTGTTATTGAAACGAGAATGATGAATTCCACATAGCAGCCTCAACTTAAATAATAAAATGCTGACAATATCAAAAGAAAATGTTTTGAATATCCATTTGAGCTGAGTTGATATTCATGGACTTTTCTTAGACAGTGAAAAAGGAAGAATGTTGCAAAACATAATTTGTTTATTTTAGAATACTTGTATGTTGCCATTCCTTAGGCTAACTGATAAAAAATACAGTTGAAAAGTAAATTTAAACAAATCCCAAAATATTAAATTATACCTTATTTTACATAATTTAAGAGGGTATATTATATATGATATTTTAAATATTAAAACCAGTTTACATGTGCAATTGAAATTCTATAATGACTGAAGATATAAGAACTTCTGAATTATATGGGCTTGTTTGCAATGCAAAAATAATCATCATAGTGTTGATAACATTATTTCCCAGTGTATTGTAAAAAATTGTAAATATTATTCAAGGGGACTTTGACGATGCAAATAGTTAAGAAAACCAATTATTAAATTATAGGTAAAACTGAATACATATAAATGCACACATTCTGTTCCTAACATGTTGCACTTGCCCATGTAATATAAATATGTGATTTGTTTTTCAAAGCAAAAACAGCAATATCCCTGGATTTTGTATATCCTACTTTGGCTCTCTTTAACATGGCATGAGATGAAATAAAATAATTCTGCTGCTGGTTTTGGTTAACTGCATTTCAGCCTCATATCTTCACTTAACTGTAATTAATTTTATTCGTGGTTTGTTGAAGCCAGTCAGTTTTGCAAATTATATTTTGAAATTAGCTTGTTTGCCAACAATAGTTGAGACTAGAGCTGATCTCTTTGAAATATTACAACAAGTTGAGGTTAATGTAAAAGGGAAGTCAGATGCTTCCACGTTTTTTTTTTTTTTTTTGAGTGTTGCTTATGGTGGGAACAGGTAGGCTTGAGATTGGATTATTTTCATAAAATTAAACCATGGTTTATCATTATGTGCAAACGGAACTGTATTCACAGGTCATTTGAAAATGGAGATTATTTAAACTAGAGAACTTGGTGAGATATATTTCTTTTTGAATAGATAATTTCTCTGGGTTTCTATAGAAATATTAGGGTCTTAGCATCGAATCAATCTGTTTAAACATTTGTCAGCTTAAAGACACTATTAGTAAATATTATAAAAATTGAAGTGATAATTTTTCTTTCCTAAAAATTTTTCTCTCTCCTAAAAAACACAGTTCATAATGCATAATTTAAAACTAGAAAGCCACTTGTCTGAAATAGTATAGGGCTTCCTGCTTGCGCAGAGCATTGAAACAGAAGACCTTCAACGTCCCTTCCAACTCTGTTATTCTCTGTTATTTCTCCTCATAAATGGCTTTGTAGTAGCTGAGGCCCTTACTGACTATACAGTGAACTTTTGTGTTAAGCTCTTGCTCCTCTAACTTTGCAATTCCTCCTTCAATGAGACAAAAGGCTTCAGCTCCTTTGTCAAAAATTTCTTCAGTTCTGCAGTTTTGAGGCCCCAGTCTTCTTTCACAAATACTCGTTTGCTGCTCTAGTTCCATAAGGTCTTCATTGGTCCGTTATTTGATCAGGTAACCATATATCATTTTCACTGTTGTCTAACTGCGGTTTGGTTGATTACCAATATCAGCCACAGAAAACTCCTACTTGCTTGCATGAACTGGAGCACAATTTATTTCACATCCCTTCATATTTTATTGCCAAAAAGTACCTGTCCTATTGTCCCGATTTATTCGTACCTATTTCCTGTATTCTTACTCATGTTTATACTTTTACCTATTATCTTGTAAGCCATTGATAAATCAAATCAAATCAATAAATACTTTACTGAAATCTAAGTATACTATGTCCACAGCATTTTGCTGATCAACTAATTTAGTTACTTTGTTGATGAAATTAGATTTTTTTGCATGATTTCTTTTTGACAAACTCATATTGGTTTCTGATTATAATTTTGCTTGGTTCTAGGTGTTCACAAATCAGTTGTTTGATTATCTTTTCCAGGATCTTCCCAGATATCAGGCTGATTAGTCTGTAGTTTCCTGGATCTATTTCCCCTCCCCCATTTTTCTTTGAAGATGTGACCACATCAGCTCTTTTCTAGTCCTTTGATAGTTTCCTGGTACTCCAGGATCTTTGAAAGATATGATACAAATGGTTATGAGATCTCATCTACCAGCTCCTTCATAACTCAGATGTAATCTGTCAGATCCCAGGAATCTGAACTCCTCATGCGTTGACAGGTTTTCTTGCTTATTTTGATTTGTATTCCTGTTCTGCCTTTTAAGAACATGTTTTGGGTAGGTTGAGCTGTATTTTCTTTTGCTTAAAAACAAGGAAAGACAGTTCTGCAGATAACCTGGTACTGTGCCTTCTAATATAAAATTTTTTTTTTAATGTTTTGAACTTTACTGAATAAGAAAGTGATTGAAAGGAAAATTCTAAGGATTTTCTGCCTATTTGTTGTTCTTTAAGTGATGCTATACTCTTTAGTTGTTTATAAAAAATACAATAGACAGAATAATTCAAGGCACATATTAACAGTATTTTGGGAGTTTTATATGCTATTAATCTATCTTTACCAAATTATAAAGAAATGCTTTAATTGCCCTTTTCATACTTTTAGACAATGCACACTTTTAGACAGTCACACATTTAAAACTGACTAGCTTTAAGTATCAAATTACAAATAAGAGGAGATTAAGGACGTCTCTGATGAATTCTGTAAAATATCTTGATAGCTAAAGAGAATTCTGCTGGCAATAAAATGCCACTCATTAATTCAGTTGATTAAAAAGAATAGTTTGTCAAATTTTGAGTATACTATATTATAAACATTTTATTGCATTGGGAGACTACCACAATTAATATATATGCACAGTGTCAGTCAGTTAATATACTTGGTGACATTTTATATGCAAGACGAATACTCAAAGGGAATATCATCTGTTATCTCTGAGTCAAAAGTCCTTGGCAATATTTCTGCATCAACGTTTAATATGGAAATCAAATGATAGTTAAAAAGTCAGCAGGATCAAATCACAGTCATACATACATTCCTGGAGGAGATTGTAAAAAGAAAATGTTTCAAAAGATATTATAGGCCTCTAGTAATATCAAGAGAAAGAATTTAATATACTCTTACACCCCTTATGATCCAGATGGGGAGATTTTCAATATATGCATTATTTCTTGAAGAGATAAGGATGTTCTTGAAAAGGAAGCTTGATGATTTGTTAATGTAGAAAGACCCAAATTATATAGAAATTGGTTTATTCCTTGGTTATATTTGACCCACAGTTATACTTCTGAGTATGGTCTTTAAACCTTTTTTCTTACTAAAATAATTAAAATATTTATTCATAATTATCTAATCAATTTGCAAGTTAAATTGTATCACAGTTATTTGATTCATAACCAAAATTAATCGTTTTAGAAAACTGCGGATTTGTCTTTAACAGAATGGAGGTAGGAATGGACCCACCAGAAAGAGGGATTAAGCATCTCTGGAGGGAGCAGGTTGTTGAAGCAGAGAGGCGTCCACCCCGCCTGAATGCTGATTAGGAAAGAGGCTTAATCAGGTGTAGAAGAAAGAATGGCATGAGCCTGGGATTGCCTGGAAGGATGACCTCCATCCATATCTCCCCTGAACATCCTTAGACAGGTTCATGGCAGGGAAATGGAGCAGCACGAGAATGGCTATCAGGAGGTAGGAGCCTTTGCTGCTTGGAAGCCCACATCAGATACATCTCAGCTTATCACCATGAAGTTGGTAGTGGTAGTGTGATTATCACTGCTTGTTAGGTCAAGGCCAGCATTCACCTCACCCCTCTTCACACAGGTCATGCAGGGTGGTGGCACTTGGCTGCCTTGCAAAAATCCTTTCTACGAGTGTCCCAAATGGCCTATGGGATGACTGGCCTGTCCCTTCCCTGGTACTGAAGCTGTGGCAGATCAACATTGGAGAGGTCCTTCAAACTTAGCTGGGCTCCTCTTACTGCCAAGAATATGTCCCCTCAGCTACCCTCCATGACTGAGGCGTAAAGGGAAGCCAAGGCACTTGCTGCAGCTTGGAGGGCACAAGAGTTAGGTTAATCTGTGATTGATTAGGTTGAGAGGAAGAAATGTAACTTACGTAAAATAAAAACCACTATGCCTTTTTAAAAATACTTATGAACAAAATAAACTTATGAATAGCCTCTCAGAAAATAATCCCTCATTAGGGAACTATCTACATGCACAATGTTTTAAATTAGTTTCTCGATCACTTCTTATTCGATCACTAATTTTGAGTGTTTATTAATCAGTTTAATCAGTTTCAACTGAGAAAGTAAGCATCCTAGACTAAGCTAAATAAAAAATGCTAGGGAATTGCTGGAAGCCTAGCATTCAGACAAATTAGTCATCAACAGGCACATAGAAATAAACATTTGCGTACCATACAAAAGAGACAATAAAAAAGCTAAAAAGGGAACAAAAAGACCAGAACACCTTACCAGCAATCAGCACTCAGATAAGCAGGGATTAAACCAGACAGACAATCAAGCACTAAATAATAAACAATCAAGGAACTATCAACCAAGACAAATAATCAAATAGTTAACAGCAAACACCATCCCATCAACAGTGACAGGGCAAGGTACTCTATACCAACACAGAGCAAATCCCACTTCTAGCATTGAAGATGTTACAAAGTGACATCTTCAGCTCAGCACCAAGGATTCCACATAATAATGTTTGATTTGTTATTTAAAATATGCTTAGTTTATATATTGTGTTTGTCAAACCTAATTTGATTCTAAGGCTTTGTAAAAATTAAAAATGTTCCTAATACAGACACTTGGATATATACAACAAAATCAGAGAGAAAAAAATATCTGAATGCTCCTATTCATATTGCTGCGTTTTTAAAATATTCCTTTGTTTTTTAAATCATAGGAAGGATTATTTCTCCCACAAAGGTCAACATGATATGACAAGTTCCTCACTTTTTCTATTAATGGTTCAGTTGCATTCATTTAGTAGAATTGTTTTGAAGATGCTGAATAGCATCTTCGCCCAGGAAATGCAAACAGAAAGTAACAGCCTTTTTTATTTGTGTGTGGGGTTTGGCATAATTATTACCATAGTATGAACATTTTGTGTAGTTATTCTACTAAATAATCTGGATTAGGAATTATCAAATTGGGAATCAGCATAATACCTACAGTAATATATAAATGTCAAGCATGTTGGTTTCTGTGAGTAGTCACTTACGAACTACAATGTTATAGTGGGGAAGATTACATTCTGTTTTATCTTTTACCCAAGCAAAGAGCTAAGAATAATGATCTCTGGGGTACAAAATCTACTATTACTTGCCTGATGGTTTGAAAACTAGCATTTGGTTTTAACACCCCCCTGTCCCCCCAGCATTTTCTTGTATGAAATCACTTTGTGTTTATTGAGTTTTGAAAATTGTGTTTACTTGTAACATTTGTGAGTGCTCAAACCTTAACTGGTTTTAAAAAATCTCTGAATTAAAAAATATTAAAGCAACTACTCTTTGATTGGATTCATATATTTCACTAAATCCTGCTGTGGCTTGAGTTTTGGTTACCATCTGTAAGATCCAAGCTATTGTGCTATATACCACAGTATATGCTTAGTATATTGCATGAATCCAGCCAGTGGTGATGTACTGAACAAAACTATTGGGAAACAATAGTACCATCTTCCCAGTCTGAATGTTCTTGCGATACATTGGCCATGCTGACAATGCATCCTTAGAGTTTCTGTTCTAATGCATCTGGCAGTTATTAGGTTGGGGAAGACTGTAGCTGTAATTTAATAAATTACAAGATGTGATGCATCACCAACTCATAATTGGTGAGTCTCTCAGCTAGTCCTTCCATTTTCTCCATCATAGCAGCTGATCTTTTGAGTTTTTGTTTTCCAACCCAATAAAATATGGTAAAGGAATTATGTAAAGGGGTTCACACTCTTTAAATGTCAGCAGAATAATTCTCTGAAAATGTAACAGCACAAGTGCAACCTTTGGAACAGCAAAAGTCTGAAGTCCAAAAAATGAGCCAGAACTCCCCAGAGACTAGTGTGGGCGAGGACTCCCTAGAAAATTGTCCCTAGTGCAACCTTATGAAAGAGGCCGATAGGCAGCTTCATCAAATGTTCCACTCTGGTCACCTGACCCAGAGTGAAGCTAATATTGAATTGTTGGGAAGAATTCCAGAAGGTATGCTCTTCATGATTTCCCAGTTTTTTTTCCTAAACAGATGGACATATTTAGCTCCACTAAGTTAGGATGTCTGCTTTTAACCATGGACTGTGAGTCTTCAACCTAGTGTCTTGTGTAGTGCTTCTTATTGTCAGATTGAATCTAGAAATTTTGGCTGATGGAGACTTTTTCTATAAGAGTCTCTAGAACAGGGCTGTCAAACTCACGGCTCGCGGGCTGGATGCATCATGCGCTAGCCATGCTCACACCTGGTTTAGCGAGGGGGGAAAAGTCCCAATACGTCACGTGACACTGCTATGATGATGTGAGTTTGACACCCCGATCTAAAAGAACAGGTAAAAATTTGGAGAGAGAAAGAGGCAGTCATGCAATTAACCTTATCCTATGCTATTAAGGGCTTTATAAATGACAACAAGCAATTTGAATTGCACTTGGAAGTAAATTCAACTTGCAGAACAAGTTGAAAACATATTTGCATCAAGGTCAGGCATAACTACTTGTGCTGCTGTATGAGCATGCTGGGGATTATTGGGTTTTGTAGTGGAGTTTCATCCTAATAAAGTCTCCTGGAGTCACAGAGCAAATTGGGCAACCATATACATTCTTAATAAATAGATAAATAAATAAATGACTATACCAACTGTAACATCTGGATGCTCGTTAGGTGCAATTCCATCTAAAGTGCATTATTCACTGAAGAGTAGTGTATAAGGACTAAATTGGCCACAAAATGAAGATGTGCAAAAGCCCTCCTCGCCATGACTGCCTCCTCTTCAAGGAGGAGGTGAGAGTCCAGGAGGATGCCAAAGTTGCAACATAGCAATTCTGTTTTGGTATAGTACAACTTTATCCTGAAAAAGAGATGAAAACTCACTGTTTCAGAAAGCCTTAAAATACAAACTTGGTTCTGGTTGAACTGAAGTCTTTCCCATTCAGACCCTCACTGTCTTGAAATACTGAGACAGAAATTCCACAACATTACTAGGTTAGTCAGGGATGAAATGTAAAACTGGTTACCATCAACATAGTAATGATACCTCACCCCGTGCCCAGTGAATGATTTCCTCCCAGCAGTGTTATATAGTTGTTAAAGAAGAGTTGGAAGGAATGTTGATCCATAAGGCATGCTGCAAAGCAAGTGCAATGGGCTAGATCTTTTTCCTCCAAAAAAATTAACTAGAACTGGCCCCAGAAGGAGGAGGAAAACAATAGCACTATGATTTTTGCTCCTAATCCGCAAAATTTATACAGACAAATAGCATGCCAGCACGAACAGTTGCTGAAAGATCAAGAAGTATGATCATGAACACACCTCTGCTCCTGCCAGAAATTGTCCACAAGTACAATCAATGTAAGTTTGCTTTCTTGCCCAGGCCTGAAACCAGGCTGACAGGGATCCAGATACCTAATCAACTTCCTTCAGAGTTCTCTAAAATTGCAGCATTATCGCTTCTCAGAAATTTTACCTCCCAAAAGGAAGATTGTAGATACAAAAAAAGTCATAAAAATATTCAGTCCAGCAATGGCTTCTTTTTTAAATAAAATTTTATTGGGTTTTAACAAAACATAACAAATAAAACATCTTATTTGAGTACAGCATGATTCCGGGTTATCACATTTCCATACAGACACAATTTCATATGTATATTCATCTTCTGTATTCAACTTCATATCTTATCACTCTTTTTCTAACTTCTCACTATTTCTCCCTTTACTTCTCTTAATTTTCTTTTATAGTTATTTCATTTTCTTCTCATTCAATTGCATTTTTTTTGCCTACATTTCTATATCTTTTTATTCATTATACTTATATTTTCGTCTGTCTTGTTTACAATTTCATATATTCTCTTCCAACATTATTAAAAAGCAAAATTCCCCCTATCGGAGTGCAACCCCAATTGGAGTGCAACCCCTTTGGATCTTATAATAATTATCATATGAAATCTCATTAAACATTAAATTTGTGCATTCTAAAATTATAGCATTCAAATTTCTAATATCTATTTTATATCATGTAACTCTCATCATTCAGACTCTGCTTGGTACTTCCCCTTGAAAATACACAAAGAAAAATTATAAGAAAATAGCAATATATATATATATATATAAATTAATAAGCAAGATAGTTATTCAAATTCATTCTAGTACTGGTATGAGTGAGCCTTGTAGATCTTTCACATTTCTTTTCAATATCTATCAATCTTTGAGAACAATTGAAATGTTTCCCTCCTTTCTTCATTATTACTTAACTGTTAATCATATCATTGGATAGTCATACAGTTTTATCTTATAAATTATTTACTATTAATAAGCAAAATAATTATTCAAATTCATTCTACTAACTGGTATAAATTCCCTTATAAATCTTTCACATTTCTTTTCAATATTTTATCAATCTTTAGAAACAATTACAATGTTTCCCTCCCTTGTTTATTATTGCATTAATTATAAATAAGCATACCATTACATAACAATACAATTTTATCTCATAGATTATTTACTTACCGTATATACTCGAGTATAAGTCGACCCGAATATAAGCCGAGGCACCTAATTTTACCACAAAAACTGGGAAAACTTATTGACTCGAGTATAAGCCGAGGGTGGGAAATGCAGCAGCTACTGGTAAATTTCAAAAATAAAAATAGATACTAATAAAATTACATTAATTGAGGCATCAGTAGATTAAATGTTTTTGAATATTTATTTCAAAGAAAAACAGATTAATCAATTTGGGAAACGATCTCACTATCATGAAAGGTTTAATTGATTCACTAACCCAAAAGAAGATGACGATGACAGTGGGAGGCAGGAGTCACTCTCTCCCTTGCAAGAAAAAAGCAAGAGCCGTTCTTATGATCTCTCTCTCTCTCTCTCTCTCTCTCTCCCCCAGTAATATAGTCAAGCCCTTTCCAGCATGCGCGATCTACCGCCGCCGCTTTGCACCCTGCAAATGCAAAATCCCGGGGTTTTTGCATTTGCAAGGTACAAAGCGGCGGGGGCGGATCCCACGTGCTGGAAAGGGCTTGACTGTATTACGGGGAGAGAGAGAGATCATAAGAACGGCTCTTGCTTTTTTCTTGCAAGGGAGAGAGTGACTCCTGCCTCCCACTGTCATCGATATCTTCTTTTGGGTTAGTGAATCAATTAATTTGGGAAATTATCTCACTATTATGAAAGTCAGTGTTCTCTGCCAGTGGGGCATTGGAAGAAAATGCCCCGCGGCATATCCACGCGCGTGTAAGGGGAATCAGAAATCCCCGCATTCAATGCCTAGCACAGCAGAAGAGAAAGCGCAGCTGTGAGCAAATACTAGGAAAACCTGATTGATCAGAAGGAAGGAGGCAAAAGAGGGAGGGGTGGTGGTGGACGGAGGTCCCACTGGTATTTGTGAAACACTTGGTCGGCAGCGCTTAAAGTCAACGTCCTCGCTCCCACCTACCCAAAGCCACGAAGTCCCCCAATTGCGCAGCCCAGAATCGCCCTCCCCTCGGGGCAGCAACGACGCCCGGTATTTCCTGAGATGAAGCTCCGCCGTGCAATGAAAGCACCCTGGCTCTAGGCTCGCAGGTTCAGAAAACAACGCGAGGCGAGGTCGCTTCGATTCTGCTCAGCTTTGTTTCCTAGCTGCTTTCAGTCCACTCGGGAGGAGGGAGAGGAGGTGGTGGCGGCAGCTTGCGTTTTCTGAGCTCTAGGCCACCACCTCCTCCCCCTCCTCCCTAGCGGACTGAAAGCAGCTAGGAAACGAAGCTCAGCGGAGCCGAAGCGACCTCGCCTCGCTTTGTTTTCTGAGCCTAGAGCCAGGGCGCTTTCATTGCACGGTGGAGCTTCTTGTCTCGGGAAACACCGGGCGTCGTTGCTGCCCCCTGAGGGGAGGGCAATTCTGGGCTGCGCGATTGGGGGACTTCGTCGCTTTGGGTGGGTGGGTGGATGGAAGCGAGGATGGACAGAGTCCATGAAGTGGGGCTTGCCTGCAGGAAAGCGGCTGCCCAGCTCCGGAGCTCCACACCATTTTTTTTCCAGAGGGGAATCTGACTCGAGTATAAGCCGAGGGCGGTTTTATCAGCACAAAGAATGGGCTGAAAAACTCGGCTTATACTCGAGTATTTATGGTATTTCATTTCTAACTCATTATTGTATTCTACTGTCACAACACTATCTTTTGTACCTTTGCAGAATCCTCACTTTTAACTTAGTTTAACCATTATCTCTGTGTTTTCTAGATGAGCTAATACCTTTAATCCTAGTATGTTTCCCCTTTTTCTTTATTTCCTGCTTTTGTCCCTCATAAGTTCTTTCCCTTTCTATCTTCCCCCCTTTTTCTCATCCTTTTTTTATACCCATCACTCTCTAATTTTCCCTTCTGTAATTTTCTTTTCTGCTTCTCCTTGTTGTTATGCTTCTTTTCCAGACTATTTTTCTTTTTGGCTGTTCCCTTTAATCTCAAACTTTTAACTCCTTTTCCCCTTTTTTACCACACATTGCATTGTTTGATCATTGAAAATGGCTTCTTCTTTGTCCCGCCCTTTTTCTTGCTCTTGAAGCTTTTCTTTTTGCTTTTCATAGTTCAGGATCTCCATTTGTAAAAATTGAAATATGAAGCCAAAGGATCCTCTTCTGCGTCTTCTTTCTGTTTTTTAACTCATTTTCAGTTCTTCTAGGAGTAATACTATTTTAAACACTTTTGAACAACCACCTGATTGACTTTAAGTTAAAAAAAAAAACAAAAACCAATGCCAAAACCTTTTTTAAAAAATCACCAAATAATCCCAGACTGTTTCTTCTTGTTTCTTTCCTTTCCTTTTCCTTTCCGTAGGTTACTGTATCTTTTAGTAAGGTTTCAGTTACAGTGTATCCTTGGGAGTCTTTTCGAACTTGTTAATCCCGTTTATTCTTCCAGGTGGCACTCCATTGTTTCATTATTCCAAGTTTCACCCCTTTACCTCCACTGTTCTCCTTTTTAGGGCTTTAAAATGACCAAAAAACCCCAAAACCTTTATTCTCCTTTTGACACTTAGATTTCAGTTTAAAGTTGCCTATTAATGTCAAACTAGATTAACACAAATTTCTTTTTTAAAAATATATATATAATTTTTATTCTAGAAAAAAACATTTATTTGACATACATTTAAAACAGATAAATCTCTCTCTCTCTCTCTCTCTCTGTGTGTGTGTGTGTGTGTGTGTTTATGTATGTATACACACACACACACATTTTACAGCGTATATTGAGCAGCGGTTAATTTGTTTTTCTTTATCATTGATGTGATCTGCCTTGTCACAATAACTCCTTCGTTCTTTTAATGTTTTAATTTCTTTATATAGTTTATAATTAAATGCATGTCTTCTGTCATTTCCATAACTTATCCAAATATCAAATATTACCTTTTCTTTAACCAATCATACCAAATGTTCCATATTTCATAATAGTCACTATCTTGTTTATTTTTTAACAATTTGGTTAGGCTATCCATCTTAGCACATTCATGTATTTTTTTAATTACCATATCCTCTGAAGGAATGAAAGACAGTTTCCAGTTTTGTGTGTAGGTTATTCTGGCTGCAATTATAATGTGGAAAATTAAATATTGATATTTTTTCTCCAGGTTTAAATCTATCATACTTAGCAGAAAGAGGTTTCGGGTTCAAGTTTTAAATTTTGTTTTGTTATATTTAAAATCCAATTTCTAATATTCCTCCAAAACTTCTGAACACATGGGCAAGTCCACCACATGTGAAAATATGTTCCTTGTGCGTAGTTACATTTCCAACAGTTGGGTGGTAGATTGGGGAACATCTTGGTCAGTCTCGCAGGAGGTAGGTGCCAGCGATGAACCATTTTGTATAAGTTTTCTTTATACGAGACTGACGTGGTTAATTTGTAATTTGTGTTCCAACTTATCTAATTCAATACTATGACCCACGTTTTTAGCCCAAATTATCATAGATTCTGTGACTATTTCTTCTTTTAATTTGTAATCCAAAATATATTTATATGTTTTACTAATTGTTTTCTTTTCCTCTTCTAGCCATATTTTATCTAATTCTTGTGGGGTAATATTAAAGCCAAATTGTTCTCTATCTTTTTTATAATGGGTTTGTATTTGTGCAAAGGGCCACCATGCTATCTCCTTTCCTTGAATTTGTATTTGGTTCCTATTTTTAAGCTCTCCAGTATCATATAGTAAATCTTTATACCTGACAATATTTTCATAATCCAATAGATTTGGATATGTGACTGCTTCCAATGTAGTGGAACTTTTGGGTAGTGGTTTTTTTAAATCTTTCCCCAGATATTGAAGAACATATTTCTTACATTGTGCCTTTGGAAATATGAATGTTGTTTAGATTTTCCACCCCACATGAAGGCATGCCAGCCAAGTTGGAGATCAAAACCTTCTCACACTAATAACCTTCTATTTTCTAATTTATCCCAATCCTTAAGCCAGTTTACTATAGCAGCATCATAATATAATTCAAAATCTGGAAGGCCAAATTCTCCTTTTTTCTTGGCATCTTGTAATAATTTATATTTCACTCTGGGTTTTTTCTTCTGTCATATAAATTTAGATATACATTTGTTTAATTGTACAAAAAAATTCTTTTCCAACTTGAGTGGCATTGTCTGAAACAGGAACAACAGTTTTGGCAAAATATTCATTTTTACTATCGAAATACATCTCAATAGCGATAACTGCAATTTGGCCCAATTATCTAAATCTTTAACTATTTGCATTATTAACTTATCATAGTTATCTTTTTTAATTGACGAACATCTAGCAGTCAACCAGATTCTTAAGTATTTTACTTTATTTACCACCTGCATACCTAATTTATTTGCTAGTTCTTCCTTCTGCTCCTTTGTACAGGTTTTTGTTAACACTTTTCTTTTTTCTTTGTTAATTTTTAACCCTGCCACCTTTCCATATTCTTCTATTTCTCTTAGTAGTATAGGGCTCGTTTCTAAGGGTTCTTCTAATATAAATGCCATATCATTGGCGAATGCCTGGAGTTTGTATTCCTCTTTTTTAATTTTTAATCCTCTAATCTCTTGATTTTGCCTAATTTATACTAAGAGAGTCTCTTCTGCCAATATATACAGTAGAGGAGCTAGGGGGCAGCCTTGTCTTATTCCCTTATTTATCTTTATGGTATCTGTATTTTCCCCATTTATTAATATTTTTGCGGTTTGCATGTTATAAATTGTCTTAATAAATCCTACAAAATTTTCACCAAATTTCATGCGTATCAGTTGTTTAATAAGGAAGTTCCACTTCAGGTTGTGAAAAACCTTCTAGTTGTCTAAAAATATCAATCCCATTGTCTTGGTTGAGTATACTTCATAATATTCTAATATATCCATAATGGTTCTTGTATTTGTTTTTATTTGCCTATGGGGGAGGAAACCATTCTGATCAGTGTGGATAATTCTACTTAATACTCTCTTTAATCTTTCCACCAATATTGTAGTCATTATTTTGTAATCTACATTTAAAAGTGATATTGGTCTATAGTTTTGAATTTTTTGTGGGTCTGATTGTTCTTTATAAATAAGGGTAATATATGCTTTCAACCATGATTTAGGCATGCTAGCATTCTCCAGGGCTTCATTGTACAAGTCCACCAATATCTCCTCTATTGTTTCTTGGAACTCCTTATAGAATTTCGAAGGAATTCCATCTGGGCCAGGGGTCTTATATGCTTTTTGTGTTCTAATTGCCTTCCTAATTTCTTCTATAGATATTTTATCATTCAAATTTTGTTTCTCTTCATCAGTAATTTCGGGCAAGTTCTTTTCATTCAAATATTGATCAGTTTCTTATTTAAATCTTCCTTTTAACATTCCATACCATTTGTAATTGTCAATATAAAAGTAGGAAAAGGAATTTTTAACCTCCTTTTCTGTCTCCTTCGTTGCTTAGAAATCTTCTTTCAAAAATATCCCTCTCAATATTTTTAGATTCAGGGTACCTTGCTTAGATGTTCTCTGTTGTTTAGCCCAGTCTGTCCTGCTTTCCTTTTTGTCTTCCTCCTGCACATTCTTATCCAGTCAGGTTCTTCTTTGAGGTGGTCATTTCTGACCACCGCTGCAACTGTCTTTGGGGAAGGGAGTTAGACCAGTCAAAGAGGAGAGATATGGCTCCCCTCCACTTGGCTAGCAGTCGGCTTCAGCCCTGAATCCAAGGGATCGGGGTGTTCCAGCGGTGAGCACGGATCAAAACCGCGCATGATCGCGGATTTCGGTCCATTGCTGAAGAAGCCCAAACCGGAAGTCAGCAATGGCTTCTTGAGATGGCAAACTACTACCTCCTTCAAACCTGGAGGACCGGTCTCCGACTCAAAGAAGAATTTATCACCATAAGGACCTGACTTTGTGTTACTTCTTGGAAAAAAACAGGAGATAAATGGATGCAATATAAATGAATAAAGATAAATGGATGCTAAGCATACAGTTCCAAAAATACTCTTGATGGCTTGTATTTGTCAGTTGTTGTTCACCATCTGGATACTCACACATTGCCTACCTCTACTTTAATCGTGCAGCAGCAAAGTTGAGCCTGCTAGATTAAAAACTGTAGTTTTAAACTTTCTCTTCCTGAAGCTCTTTAGGTTACCATGTCTTACTTTCATCTGTTGCCTTTATTTTCAGTTTGGTGATTGCTTTCGCCACCTGTTTTTCAGCAGGATACTTTTACTTTACATCCTGTCATTCATATTTATTCAAATATATTTGTTTTTTAAAGTTCTAAACTAATTTAGCTGAGTAGAAATATTGTTATAGGGATTCTGAATTTTCTGATCTAATCTCTGGAATAGTAATCAGGCCTGGTTTATGTTAAGCCTTGGTTATAGACTCGAAGCTTCTGTTCCTTCATTTCTTCTGTTGCTTGGTTCATTGTTTCAATTTGCATGCACTATTTCTCTCTGAGCATACCTGATACTGAGGAGAATAACATATTTTGAATTCCCATTCTTCTGTAATGACTTTTAACTTTTGAAGGGATACACACACACACACACACACACACAAAAAAAAACCATGCACACATAAACCAGACTGCATACATACAGGTATTTCTGTCAGAATATAAAACTGGCACTAGTGGGAAGCAGATCTTTCTTCCTAAATGTTTAGGCCATGGCTTTAAGCTAGGGACAACCATATTATAGTTGATTGTACCAAATCAGTAATTAGCCAGAAACAGTTATTAGTCAATCAAAGTGTTCAGATCCAAATGTTAGCAACCCTGTCTGTAGTACATCTATGTAATTTACTGCATAATGCTTCTAGAGATGTGAGAGTTGATTTGATTTTTTTTCAACATGGACATGAGAAGCACATAGAGGGTTTTTTTTTTTTTCATATCATGCTAAGCTAGCGTCTTATTTAATAAATTGAATTGGCACAATTGGCTGTTTTCTGCATCATGATAAACCATACAGATTGCATTATCACTAAGTACAGTGTGTAAATCCAGTCAGAGTGCTTGTGTTAAAAACTAAGAAGATGCATAGACTGGCATTATCCTCAACTTGTAGTTTTACTTATCTAGAGTAATTGCAACTGCTTGTGTAGATGACTGTTGGCCTCTTGCTTGCTTGTTTGGTGTTTGGACTCAGCCAAAATAAAGCTAGAGAAGGCTACAGATGGTAGCCTGGTAACCATAGTGACCTTATCAGAACAGTGCAATTAAATAGGACTGTAGGCAATGCCTGCAGATATGGGTATTACCATAAGCTAAAGTACTTGATATAACTCTTGCTATTACACGGTAGCATTTTTGTTTAGTAACATCTCCTAAGTTTGAAATACATGGAAAGACTCTTCTGGTTTTATATCTTAAAAAAATATATCAAAGGAAGTGTTATACCTGGGAGTAAACCCCAATGCTACTTTCATTGCAGGTAGTCCTTGATTTACAACAGCTCATTTAGTTATTATTTTGGCATTCAGATGAAAATGTATGGTTAGGCAATCAAAAGAGAATGAAAGACCCTAGAAGGATTTTTAAGAAACAAAATAATCAAGTAATGTGGGGTGCTTGGTGCTTTCTGAGCTTGGTTGTTTTCTTTTGGACATTTCATTACCCGAACTAGTTAAGATCACCAGTGCTAATGCAATCAAGTAATGACAATGTGCACATCTTCATTATTGAATCTGTGTATTGAAGACACTTGGAAACTACCATTGCTCACTGCTTTTCCTAGAGGAAATGTGCAAGAGGTTGAGGATGATGTTGGAGTAGTGAGAAAGAAGGAGAAAGGAATGGCACTGAAGAGGCACACTTCACTAACATATTTCTTAATCATTTTTTTATGGAAACTACCATTTAGAGCACTCATTCCAATTCAACATATCTTTTATCACTCCTGTATAAATCATTGCAACATTATTCTAATTGCACCTCATTCGAGTTTCATCCCAAACAAATTCATCACTTAATTTCATTCACTTTGTTGGATCCTCCCTGTACATTTTCTAAATCATTTTTTTGGGTCAAAAATTGCATTGCATTTTCTCTGCCTTTTAAAAAATGTGTACAATACTATCCCTTGCTATTTATATTCTTTGTTATTTTTTCTCTTTTTAAATGTTACACAGCGCCTTCTTCATGTCCTCATTTTATGTAGCAAGCCTTACCTTGTAAGCATTTTTCTCATCCGTAACCATTTTCATTTCACCAAGCTTCCCTTTTCATATTTCACTGCTCTGGAGCAGTTGTTTTCATTATGCTCCAAATGGCTTCTGTATTTTCTGTTTTATATCCCATATCCCTTCATTCACTTTATTTACTTGGGAGATCAATTTGTCTTTAGAAACATTTTATATAGACGTTGTACTTCCAGTAACAGTAGTAGTAACAATTCAGTCCTAGACAGGCATGGTACTTCCAGTTTTTCTATTTTTACTCTTACTTTCCCCCTTTGTCTTCTATGTCCAGTTTTCCCCTAAGAATTATTTTGACACTACCTAACCTGTCCCATGTTCAAATTCTTACATTACTTTATATCCTTAATTGATCACAAACAACCAAATCAATCATATTTCCTTCCCTTGCGAGGTTCACATATGAATAATGCTTTTATTTCAATATTTGAAACAGACACGCAACAGTCACTATCATTATTCATTTTTCAGTAATCCAATCATCCACTAATTTTTTCTGTACTCTTTTGCCTTATTCCAAATCATCCAAATCATTTGTTTTCTTACAATGTTTTTTTTTATAACAAATTTTATTAATTTTACAAAAACAATACACAAATAATCCAGGCATAACAATTTGAAAATTCTTTTCTAAAAAAAAAAAAAAATTAAAGAAGAAAGCCAACAGAACATACAAAATAATTCCAAATTGTAATATCAATATTTACATTATCTATTTAACTTCATATCTTATCCCGACTTCTCCTTTTCATTCTGGTTATCCAAATTATATTTCTTGTTTATTAAAATTTTATTGCCTTTCATAAACATACAAAACACAGAACATAGAAAAAAACAACCCAAAACATCTTTTCTGAAGGCTGCTTGATCCCGGGTTGAAACTCTTCACACAGACACAAATTCAAGCATCATATTCACTTTATATATCCTTCCATACCTTATTATAATTTTCAGTATCATTCTTTGTCTGTTCTATTTCCAACTATTCATTCATCTTTTTTCTTTTAATATACTTCTCCTATACACTGATTGGAGTGATGCCTTTAACTCATTGTCCTAACTTAAAATTACTTCATATAACACTTAATTTATCTTGGGATTCTGTTTAGTACATTCTAAAATTACACAAATTTTATAAAAGACCCAGCAATAACTAAATAAAATCCTATATAAGCACTATCCATATCATTAAAAAAAAACACACACTAATCGTATATATTAATACTCATTTATATCTTAAGCATTTTACTCTAAATACACATATAAAAACACAATCTTATGTACCTTCCAGAATCCCCCTTTTTTTTCAGTTAGATTCACCCATTGTCTTTAAATAAACTTTTTTTCTTTAAATCTTGCTTCCCACCATTAAGGCTTCTCCTCTCCCCCTTTCTCTCTTGCTTATTCTTCTCCTTGTCCTTTTTACCCCTTTGTCTCTCCTCCTTCCTTTTCTTACTCCCTTTCCGTTGTTTTCTAACCTTGCATCCACCTTTCATCTCATTTTTCTCTTTTTTGGTTGTTTTTTCAAACCTTAAAATCCCCTTTTTCTTATCCTCTTTCTCCTCCTCCCCAGAAAAAAACCATTGTTCATCAAAGATGGCTTCTTCTTCCTCTTCTTCTTTGTCCCAGTCGTTCTGTTGCGAAGTCAACTTTTCATAAGTGCATAACGCCATTTCTAAAAATTGAAATAAAGTGCCCAAAGTATCTTTTCCATCTTGTTCTTCCTTTTTATATTTTTTATATTCAGTTTTTAATTCATCCACTGGCGATGCCATCATAAAAAGAGAAACTTTTCCCAAAACAACCACCCAAGTATTTTTAATCAAGAATAATTAAAAAAAGATTCCAAAAGTTAATGCTTTTTTTTTTCCTTCTTCTACTTCTCTTTCTGGGGTTACTGTTTAATCAAAGAGGTCCAATTACCATGTATCTTTCTTTAGAATTCTAGGCAATCTCCTCCTTTTTCAACTTCTGCTCCAATTTTTTTCCTCTCCCTTCCTACTTGCAACAACAATTTTTAAATGATCAGAAATCCATACCTCCAATAAAGGTTTTCTGATTTCTTAAATTATTAAGTCCAATGTCCAAAGAGTCTTTTGTCCCTTGGCTTTAACTTTCAAAATAATTCACCTTCAATGCCCAAATAAATTTCAAATCTTCATCTGCTGTTTCTATGGGGTGGGAGAGTGTAGAAAAAAAAAAGTTTCCCTTTAACAGCTTTCTCTGCCACTTTCCGATCTTCTTAGGGATACAATGTATCCTCCAGCAATTCAAACAATTCAGTTCCAGAGAGTTTGAGAGATGTTGATTAACCCGGCTCAGCCAGCACTTTCACTTTTCCTGCTTCCTCCAGCACAATCTTCCCCGGTTGCAGGCTTCTTCGTGGCAGCCATTACTGACCGCCACTCCACCACCTCAGGAAAAAGGGTTTTTTCCGGACAAGGAGGGGGTCAGCGACACCCCCAACCCCCTGTCCGGCTTCCCTCTCTCTTCGGCTGCCTCTACAGGGCAGCCATGTCCCCCGGATCCATTTGGATCGGGGGCACCTCGGCAGCAAGCACAGCAGGAATCGCAGACAGTCGCGAATTCCTGCTGCCCCGAAGCCATGCGGAACCGGAAACCCCCTTACAATGTATTTTTTATTCATGGATTGCATTGATTTAAAATATAGCACGTGTTTCCAGAGCTTTTAATCTATTTCCCCATTACCATAATGGCAATATAGCATAAACTTAGCACCACCCTATGGATTCTTACTTCAGATTGCACCCCTAGCAATGCATATTACATCAGTTCATGCTTTCTTGATACTCATCTTAGCCAGTGGTGGTATTCTACTGGTTTGGCCCAGTTCGGTAGCAGCGATGAGCAGTGGAGACTGAACTGGTTCTCTCCACCGCTTTGCTGTTTATTGGTTTCTTCCCCTTTTTCTTATTTCAGTCAGACATTTTTCTGATCCTTCCTTCCTTCCTTCCATCTCATCTTTATTATCTCAAATATGCTTTTCCAAAAGGCAACGTGTTTTTGTTTTCCTGTGAAAACATTTCACTTCTCATCCAAGAAGCTTCATTAGTTCAGAATTAAACAGAGCTGAAGAAGCTCCTTGGATCAGAAGTGAAACATTTCAAAGGGAAAAAAAAATGAAGAAAGTTCAATTGCCTTTCAGAAAAGCACCTTTGGGACAACCATGACTTGGATGATTGAAAATCTCCATAAATACTCTACCTTTATTATTTTTATAAATAACTCAAGGAGGCAGACATATCCAACACATCTTCCTCCTCCTGTTTCTCCATAGCAGCAACCCTATGAAGTGAGCTGGGCAGAGAAAGAGTGACTGGCTCAGGGTCACCCACCTGGCTTTCATGGCTAAGGCAGAACGAGAACTCGTGGCCTCCTGCTTTCTAGCACAGTACCTTAAGTACTAGACCAAAATAGCTCTCATCCATTAATCCATGCTTTTCATCATTTCATATTTTTTATTCACCACATAATCTTCCATAAACTATGGCCATCACCAGTTGAACAATAGAAATTGAATTTCATTATCATGGCTTTAGTCAATCATGCTTTGTCATAATGCTATTTTAAATAAATTTTAGTGAGATAGATCAATTAGCTTTATAATTTTGTGTTGCATTGTGGTATTTTTGAAAAGTACATACCTTGTAAACCACCTTGTATTCTGGAAGGTAGGAAAGAAATATTAGTTTAAACAAGTTAACAAATAATGGAGATGTAAACTAACCTGTCAACTTTAGTCATACTTGTGCCATATGCAGTGTTCCTTGTAAATGCTTAGAACAATATGAATAAATTTAGTATGTTTTGCTAGTATGTCACAATCAAACTGAAGTCAAAGCATTGTCTTCTATGCAAATTAGGATCTCTAATTTAAAGACCACCTTTTAAACCAGTGTAATATTGCCACATTCTAATGCTGTGTTGTGGCCCGCTGGTAGCTTGCGGAGCTAGCAGCAGAGTCGGACAGCGAGGAAGTTGGGGAGGAATCTGGGCCAGTCCTGATGGCTGAGGAAGACTTAGACGAGGGATCTGCATCAGAGGCAGAAATGGGGCCAGGGCAGGCTGGCAGTCATCAGCTGCTTTTGGGCTCGGACAGCAGTAAGGCAGGGGAGCATCTGGAACCGGTTCCTATCCTGCACATGCGCAGAGCTGCCAAAAGGAAAGAATAATTACGAGCTCAGGATTGGCTGGGAGTAAGGCCACAGGTGGACGATGAATGGCCCCTCCCATAAGGATTAAAAGAGGAGCAAAAGGGGAGGGGGCTTTTGCAGGAAACAATTCGTTCATTTGTTGTAGCAGTGTGAAGATCTGTCTGCATCTCAGAGTCACTGTGCCAAACCTTTCCTTGTCAGCATTGTTTGAAAATATTTACTTAGCAGTTCTCCAGGCTAGATAAGGCCTGTGCTCCTAATTAGACCCTTGAAAGACTGTTTGCCAGGCCTTTGGCTGAATGTGAATGCAAGAAATTCACCTTCGTTTAATAAAAGGGGTTTTGCCAGGACAAAAAAATCTACTTAGTGCTTTTTGGGGAAGCCTAGATAAGAACATGCTGGTCTGTGACCATAATAAAAGTTATTATGTTGCCACGTTCCATCAGGTAGGAGTTGAGGATTTACTGACACACATTCAGGATGCTCTAATTTCAAAATTGTTCAGCAAGCAACTTAATTTGTAGATATTTGTTTGAAAAGGACATATTTTGTTAGGGAGAATACATTATAATTATTTGGAAAGCTTATTTAATCTTAAATTAAGTTTTATCTTGCAAATATTACAGGATTAAAGTAGTGTAGTGTCATTGAGGGGTAGCTGTAATACGAGATGTGAGGATATTTCTAGACAGCTGGTGATGCAATTTATAGTCATTCATTCATGAGAGTACAGCTAGTTAAGGTACAATCTTGTATATTCCAAGTTATAAGAGCAGTATTTATATTTTATGTTGTAAGTCAACATGAAAATGTTAACTTTCTGAAGTGAATGCAGGAAATGGAGAACTATTTCAGTGGCTGCTCATAATTACGAAACTGCCTTCCATTAGAGTTGTGCTAGATCACGAGATTTGTTTTCAGAAGCATTGTTGAAACCCGTTTATTTGATTTGGCTTATTTTGCAGCTAAATTCTTTTTATATATGGAATATAATTTTGCTTTTTCATAAGTTACCTTTTCTCATTTACAGACTCTTTCTATTGACCCCAAAGGAAGATTTAAAACTTTTACTACCATAGGACAAACATTTTATGATAGAAAAAACAAAAGGAAGGACTTGTCTGGCCTGTTGCTGACAATTAATCTTTATTTTTGATGCAAAGTAGTAAGCAGTTTATGGAACAGCAGTAATCATAATACCTAAGTGTGCCAACCACTAACTTTTAAATTTTTACAGATGCCTAGTCATATTTTTGGAAAGTAGTTGTGAAACTGCTCTGATGGTATTAACATTGTTGAAAAAATACTTCTGAATTTCAGGGCATTGTATTCAGAGAAAATGTGTGAAGAGCTGTCACGTTCATACAGTGTATGTACTTAATTTAACTCCTCTAATTTCAAGTTTTAATGGAAAAATCATTTGAGTATTTGTGTGTATCTATATACCGTATTTGTCGGCGTATAAGATGACTTTTTTGCCCTGAAAAACATGCCTCCAAGTGGGGGGGTCGTCTTATACGCCGGTAAATAGTAATTGGGAAGCACTGCGGCTGCCCGCGGCCAAGGCACTTTTGCGCACCGTGGAAACGAATCCCATGAAGCCGGAAGGAGCAGCCAGCCTTCAGGCCGATGTAGACAGGCCTCCTTCTCCAGCTCCCAAGGAAACAAGGCGCTCAGCGGCCTCCGCTCGCACTGCCCGGCCTCCACTCAGGTATCCAGCTGGGGCTGTCAGGAGTTGTTACCGCTGGCGCGGCTGCGCACAGCTCCAGTCCCGCGTTGCCTCGGGAAGGGAAAGGCAAAACCAGGAGCCGCTGCTGCCGTTGCAAAGCGCCGCTGCGGCTCTTCCTTTTTGCCTTTCCCTTCCCGAGGCAACACAGGACTGGAGCCGCACCAGCAGTAACAACTCCTGACAGCCCCAGCCGGATACCTGAGCGGAGCCCGGGCAATGCGAGCGGAGGCCGCTGAGTGCCTCGTTTCCTTGGGAGCTGGGAGAAGGAGGCCCGCCTACATCGGCCTGAAGGCTGGCTGCTCCTTTCGGCTTCATGGGATTCGTTTCCACAAAAGTGCCTCAAAAAAAAAAAGTGCAAAAGTGGAAGGTGTGCGGAAGAGAGGGTAGTCTTATACAGCGAGTATATAACAAACTCTATATTTTGAGTGGAAATGTTGGGGAGTCGTCTTATACGCCCAGTCGTCTTATATGCCGGCAAATACGGTATCTATCTATCTCTATTGAAATCATACAATTTTCCTGAGGGTTAGAATCCCTATCAAATGTTTTGGACTTAATTTGTTGAACCAAGATGCACCGAAATGTGCAATTAATCCTTCTCTTAACTTTATAAGTATAATATAAGAGGAAAACAGTTTTGCTTTTATTTGAGCTTCAGTTTTCCTAGTTTTTAGTTATTCAGATGATTCAAATTCATTAATATGTAATGATATGTATTAGGCATTTTCATAGGCTTGCCACAAAGATGGAAGAATATCTGTAGAAAAAAGCTATTAGGCATGCGTGTTTTTTCATTGATTGCACAGGAAATCATTAACGCAGGAAGGCTGAGTGGGGCGAGTCTTTGTTTTTTCCCCCCCTCCCTCCTCCCTCGCCCTCCCTTTTTTTCTTTCCAAATTAAGCTATGACAAGCTTGCAGCAAGCTTTCTGTTTCTCAGAACAAAAAAAAGCTACAAGGATGATTGTAATCCTTGCAGCCTACTGTTTCATTTTGTGGTGCTATTGTTAATTAAACACTTTCATTTAGTTCTTTATTGAATGTGCTGCTCAGTACTGAGGATGAACAGTTCAGTCCTGCATTGTATGATGCATTCATAGACAGAGGGGATTCTGTTCAATTGTGCTTATTAGAGTTTTCCATGGGAGGTAACATTCTACAGAGTTTAAGGGCCATAGTATAGTTTATAGTTTCACTGGAGCCTCAGTGCTCTAAAGGATGTACGATGGTAACGAAGAATAACAAATTTGCTTCTTCAATATGAACAGTGGCTAAACTGACTTTTTTTTAAAAAAAGAAGTCAGGAAGTGATGAACAACTATCTTAAATGCAAACAGGAAATCTTTTAACTGTTCTGCAAACTTAAACTTATAGTTTTGCTTAGTTTCTTTTTATAATAATTGTAATTGCATACTAAATTTATCCAAACTGAAAATTTAAAAAAAAACCACAATTATGTATGTATAAGGAGGAGGGAGGAATCTGTTCTCATCGACGCTGCGATGAGAGTCCTGGAATGGGCTAAGGTCCTCCTGCTGAGTCTGCCACTATAAAAATGCCAGCCTCTGGCTGGCCCACCCATCTTTTGGCTCAGCTTCTTGTCGAAGAGTTAGTCTCTGGAAAGATTGATTTCACAGAGTTAAGAGAAAGTTTGAAAAATTGATTAGGAGACAGATTCTGATTGAAAAATCCAGCTCCCGGGGATCCGGTAGAGCTCTGTCTCCAGGAGAGTGGGGATCCATTCTCCTGCAGCATCAAGGCTTCGGCACTGCCTCGCAAAGGGCTTGAATTTTGAGCCTTCTTAAAAACCTTCCACACAGCTCCATCGATCATGCAGCTTGCCACCGCTGCCCCCCAGACTGCTCCACAGTTGACCTTGGAGCTTCATTCTACCGCTTCTCAGTTGTTTCGCTGCAATTTGATCGCTCGGGGTCTGGTAAGAGCCTATTGAGCGAAGAAGGTAAAGAAACCATTCCGGAGCCTCTCCATGTGGCGGCCGGCTATTTTGAATCAGCCAGGCAGCCATTTTGTTGAGTGTAAAAACGCTTCCTTAGGGCCTCACAGTTTATAACTAGCCTGGCTCATTGCATCAGACAGCATCTCACGGGGGAAGCTCACAGCAGCCTTGGTGTCTGTGCTGTTTGCAATATGGAAAGGAAAGCACCCCAGCCTGCTACCAAAGAATTGGAAGAGCCCCAAGAGGCACAAGCCCCTTCGAGGAAGAGAAAAAGACAAAGAGCCCCTTCTGCCAACAGAAAAGTTGCTGCAAAAATTAAGGCCAAAGCCCTAGCTCCTTGAAAGTCTTTAAAATCTGAGCATAGGGCTGAAAAGAGAAGGCATGCTGCTCTTGAAAAGCAGTTTGAAAAAAGGTTGGCACAAATTCAAGCCCAGATTCATCAAGTCTCTCATTCTGGGGAGGTGCATATTAGCCCTGAGGTTTCTTCTAAGGGAGGGGAATCTGCTTCAAGTCACCTGTTAGCATGGTCCCCTGAGAGAGTGGAGGAAGAACAATTTCCCCAGGATTTAAGCAGGGCAGGACCTTCCTTTAGACAGACTACATGGGGACTGGGCCCTTCCTTCCCGGGTGGTCAGGAGGTTCAGGGAGGGTTTAGGCCTAGGCCTGGAGCAACCTACACCCCCACTGCAGCGGGCCTATGCTCGGATGAGAATAGGCCTGAAGATCTCAGGGAGATGGTCATGGTAGCCATTAGACAGGACTTAGCAGAAGGATTCAAACATCTTCACCCTCAAGAAGGGGGCCCAGCCTTGTTAACCCAAAGGTTTCCACAAGGGGCCTCCCATTCTTAGAAGGGTGTGCCCAGACATCAGTTCTCTTCTCAGCCCTCCCACTTGGAGTGGAAGGAGGAAGAGGAGGATAATTATTCCAAATCCTTTGACCATAGCCATTCTGGTCACTCTGAGGAGGATGAAGGGGAACTTATAGATCCCAATATGTCTGAGGAGGAAGACCTCAGAGTTGATCAGCCTCCTGTTGTGGGAGTTTTTATACCTTCATTATTCAAGCCCTTGTTACACAAGGCCTTGGTCACTGCACTGCACAACCTGAGGAGGTGGCCCCTGAACCATAAGCAACCACTTCTGGCCACTCCGGTTCATTATTCTCCAAGCCACTGGTGCAGGCAGAGGTTCTCCCCTCCTCCTTCTCTTCCTTGATTTAGTAAAGGGATAGTGCACCTCCCAGGGACGGAACCTTGCCCATCTACTCATGATAGATGATTCTACAATGTGGGACCGTCCCTGGCCAATGCCCTGGTCATGCCATCGGTAGATGCTCCGGTGGTGGCTTCATTCTCCTCTGGCACCCCCACCGAACCAGAGGATATGCTCAAGGCAGAGGACAGGCGATCTGAGCAACTCTCAAGCGCACTCACCAGGCTGCAGCTTGGGCAATTAGAGCATCCATGGCAGCCTCATTTTCTACGAGATCCTCTTTGTGCTGGCTTCACCAGCTTCAGGAGAGGTTTCCGGCCACCAAATTCAGGGCACATCAGGACATCAATAAAATTATTGCAGCAGCGGAGTTTACAGCAGACACCACCCTGAACTCGGCCAAATTTGCTTCCAGGGCCATGGTTTCTTTTGTGATGACCAGACGGCTGCTTTGGCTGCGTAACTGGCAGTCCGACTCTCGCCAAAAATGGAAATTGGTGTTGGCTCCATGCACAGGCGAGAAACTGGTGATGTCCTTGACTCTTATTTGACAGAAACCAAGGACAAGAGGAAGGTCCTCTCCTCGGCGGGGAAGAAGTCCGAGTATCATTCCAGGCCTTACTATCGCTCCTTGTCCTTCAGATCCAATACCAGCCCTTGATTCTCTAGAGGTCAGAGGTCCTTCCCTGCTTGTCAGGAACAATGACCTAACACTTCTGGCAGGCAGCAATAGGCCCCTGGTAAATGGCCCTTTCGAGGGGGAGGAGGTTGTTTAGACGCTCAAAGTGAATGCATCTCCCCCCCATCAGAGGCCATTTGGCTTTCTTCACCTCAAGATGGGAGGAATCTACATCTTATGCCTGGATTCGTGAGACGATGAGGTATGGTCTCCAACTGGAGTTTCTCTCCCCACCTCCACGATGGTTTTTCCGCTGGTCCATGTCAAGGGACAGCTTTAGATGGGCCCTTATGGAATCAGCGGTCCAACATCTCGTCGACATACAAGCTATTCAACTAGTTCCTGAGGATCAACAAGGGCTACTCTCACCTCTTCGTGATTCCAAAGACCTCTGGGGGGCGGTGAGCCATTTTGGATCTGAAATTATTAAACAAATTTATCCCATATAGTCAGTTTAAGATGCAGACTTTGCATTCTATCCTTGAGAGCGTTCGAGAGAGTGACCACCTCTCCTCTATAGACCTCATGGAAGCTTACTCCACATCCTTATTTGGCCCAATCACCGCCAGTTTCTCTAAATGTTTATTTGAATAAATATATTTGGAGTTGCAGGTATGTATGAGTTATATAGTTGAGTCAATTGATGGACGAAAAACAGTGGACTTTAGAATAGTAATCAGGAAAGATTGGATGAGGAGACTATTTAATATACCACATTAACAAAAACACAGTTGAATAGGAAAGATTAACACTGAAGTCATATTTGAATATTCAGTACATGAGAGTTCTGCTGTTCTCCAGTTCTACTTGGATATAGAATTAGAGTGATGAAGATTCTCTTATTTGTAAGCATAACTATGGAAAATCAGTATTCTTATATTTGAAGAAAAGATTATTGCTTTTCATTGTCAAGTTGGCTTATAATCACTTGCTGGGAAGGATGAGATATGTAAATATTTACTGTCTCTTTATAGAGGGCAGGTTTCTTTTTAATAAGAACAAATTAATAGAAAAGTTAAAATAGATAATGACAGTTTTAAGTAATGTTTTGGATTACTTTTTCCATAATTCCCAGCTACTAATGCAATGGATGAAAATTAAAGTTATTTGTATTAATATGGAAGTCATTTTCATTGAAACAGATTACATAGGACACAGTATAGATTACATCAGCTTTGATAGGAAAGAGAGAATTTCTGAAAGGGGCAGGGTTTCCTGTAGCAGAAAGGGGAAATGTTTGGGACCTATTTTGTTGCCTCTTCTTGATGGTTGAGCAATGGATCTGTTTGCTGGGTAGATCTCGTTATGTACTTTACATTTTCTTTAAATTACTTGACTGTGGAATAACAGCTTGTCTTGTGCTGAATGGTTGTGCCTTAGTTTATAGGAGCTAAGTAATTTAATAGAAATGTTTTATGAAATATTTGGATTTAAGGTCAACAGAATATGTTGTATATTTCCACCTTTATTCAGTTAGATTGTTGAAAATAAGGGTTATACAAATAAGGATCCATAGCTACACGATCAGGGAACTCCAGCTAGCCATGCTGATACCAAAATTACAAAATATACATCATGATAACAGGTTGCAAACTCCCTTTTGTATCTGTATTGTGACATTGCATGCCTATCTGTAGAAGAGTTATTGAAGTTGCAATGTACAGTATGTTTCATCATTTGCTGTTTATTGCCATTGTCAAAACTCTGTATACCCATAATTATATGAGGAGCAAACATGTTGAGTGATATGAACAGCAATGACATTTTGGTTCAGTTGTGGATCAAAATTAAGATCCTTTTGGATTCACTCATTTATTAGGAGGCAAAAGATACTTGGGGGAAAAAAGTCAAACAGCCAACCCTTTTTGCAATGTTAGGTAACTTTGCATATCATTTCCTCTTTATAAACAGTATGATGACAAAATAAAAATAATTTAAGTGATGATTGCTGTAATATTTTATACTCTGAATTGATTAGCTGAAGTTAATATAATTGGAAGCAATTGTATTGAAGATACATTACTTATTTTTATTCAGAGATCACACAATACATTTTATATTGTGCAGGTATATTTTTAATGTGCAACATATTTTAATCTTTTACTGGGAGCTGCCTAGAATCTTTGGAGAAGACAACTTGTAGATATATGTATAAATAAAATAAAGTTGAAAGTATCAGCTTAATGTGCTTTAAGCACTACAGCATATAGAATATCCGTATCTGTGTGAACATGTACAGTAACTCTAAAATAATGCTATAACAGTGCAGTACGATTCGTTAATATTTAACATGTAGCTGAATATAAATATAATATCTTGTTTTGATTCAACACACTTGTATGCCATCGTATTTGACTGTCTACCGGAAAAAAACTTCTTCAACCATCTTCACCCTCTAATTGCGTTACTATGCCAGGAAAAGAACAGGCAAGCTTATTAAAAGAATGCCACCAGGATCATATATTAATATACGTAACTACGTGTTCTGCCCCACATATGCATAGAAGTGGCTTTAGCGTTTGTAGGCCTAATGAGTGTTCAAATGAGATTGACTGCTTCTCCTATACTGAGCTCTAAAAATAAAATTGGTGATGACACTTATTAGAAGAAAATGGGAACAAGCATTTACATACTTTAAAAAAAATTCCCTCTATTTCAAGTATCTAGATAATGTAAAAGTTTCTGGGACCAATGAGATAATTTTAAAATACTGGATATAAGAAACGAAGATAGTGCTGTTTTTCTCTGTGTATGCTACAATGATGGGTTACTGTTGTTTTTACATTGGTTGTTATAATTTTAACGTTACTTTTAATATTTACTTTAAAAGATAATTGTTTTAGTTGTGAATAGATGATTTTATATATTGAAAGCTAGATAGAGACTTTGGATATAAATTTTATAAGACATATATAATATATTGCTACAGACCTCTTGCGTACAATGGTAGGATGATAGATTAGGAATGTCTTTTGACTTTAAAGCTTGCAGTTTGTTTTCAAGTTTCAAGTTATTTTCCTAGCTAGATTTCAGAAAGCACACTCAGTTGCTCTTCAAACCATGCCTCTCATTTCCCCTTGCAAATTTTCACAAGCAGAGATGATTTATATTGTCCACTTCTGTATTTTTAAAGAAAGAGAGGTTGGGAGATCACCAAACACGTAAGGCTTTACTGGTATGAATGTACTTGTTGAATTCCACAGGAATAAGATCAAGAGATTAAAAAGTAAACAGCCAATAAGAAGTTACATGAAATAATTCCAAGAAGACTGACAAAAGAGAAGGAAAACTGAATATGGTTTCATTCCTTTTATTTTATTTGTATTTCCCATTTTGAATTGTTAGTTTCCCTTGGAGAGGGATTCTAGGCAGTGTACAACAAAATATTAAAATATTAAAACAATATATAAAAATTAAAAGGAAGCAAAGATAATTGAATGTTGGTAAAATTAGTTAAAAGCTAAAAGGTGGACTTTCAGGGAACCAGCCAGACCCACAACTTGCATGGTTGCATTCTGTACCAGCTGAACCTTCCAGGTACTATTCTAGAAAACACACAATAATCAAACGGGAGATGACCAGGGCACAAATAACTGAGTCGAGAACCGCCCTATCCAGGAAAGGGCATAACAGGTATACAACATGAGATTGACCAAAGCCCTTCCTAACTATGGTTATGCCTACTGTTTGAGCAGGAGCCATGAGTTCAGAAAGGACCCCCAGGTTACACATAGATCCCATTATTTCTGGGGTAGTGCAACCTCATCCATACCCAAAAAATGTTACTCCTGGGTACAAACGAGTGCCCTTGTTCTGGTCAGAACTGTGTCTGAATTACTTGATAAACAAATGAATTTTCTTCTTCCGTATCCATATTTTTTTAATATATTGGGTTATTTGAGTACATGTAATCTTGTACAAAGGGCAAAACTCTGCTGGAGAAAATATCTAAAGCATGTTAGCTCGTTAAATTCTAGTCTTCTTTTTAAATCCAAAGAGGATGTTCTTTGGTTCTCTGCTGTTTTTCTCATTTCAGTAAATGGAAACAGATGACTTAAGAAATGATGCACTGGATGTTGTTGACCCTAAAAAAAACAACTCATCGGCAATTTATGCATGAAAGGCAGAGATATTAAAATCAGAAAGAGACAAAATCTGATCTGAAGTTATTTGAGATCTCTAATGTGGAAATTATACATTGCATTATAAAAATCAATTGTTGATCAAGATATTTTTCAAGTTTTATCACAGCAATCACTGATATCTACTTGATTGGTAGAGGGGTATCATGCCAGGGAAAACATGCCTGCAATCTATAAGGCAGTCCAAAAATAGTCTTTCACATCAGTTAATAGCTGCTATTATTATTATTACTATTATTATTATTATTTATTTCGATAATTCCTGTTACCCAAACGATTCAAAGTCAACATTGAATCTAGCACATAATGGGTATTGGCTATACTGAATGTATTTAGTGGAATGATGCTATTAATTGGTACTTTAAAAATTGTAAATTATATTTCAATTGTAATGGATCAATATGTTTTGACAGAATTCATTTTTTAATTTAATGCATTAAAATATATAAACAAGTGCAAGAAGGAACTTGAAAAGAGATGAAAGAATATTCAATGCATAATCCAGGGATTTTAAAATATTGTGGAAATACAGCTTTTCATGTATCATTAGTTGTAAATAATTGAGTATATTGTATATGCTAAAAAGCTATGAATTGCTATTAAACTTTAACTAGAATTGACCATCAAGAGTACAATATAAATTGTAAATAAAATAATTTATGATAAATTCAATGTATTTTATCAACATCTGTTCCAATTTAAATATAAATTTGAAATATATAATCTGGGAATAGACAAGCCTAAATTTTGAGTGTGGTACTAATCTATATATATTATACCATGACCTTAAAATTGTTGGGAGGAGTGATATAGTTTAATTGTGTGTCAGATTTAATTTTAAGGCATGAAGATACTGTACTTTGAACATTATCAGCCAGCAGCAAGGTAGATGAACTCAGTTAACAGTGGTGATGAGCACCCCATTGGAACACCTGAAAGTTAGGGACAGATTATCATGGAGAAAAAACTACCTATGTGATTGCTAAGAGAAAAGCAACCTGATGACACATAATTTTTTTTTAAAGTAAAATATGCTCCAGCTAGATAATTAATGATGGTTACAGAATATATAATTGTACTTGGACATTCTGGTAATGGAAATTTCTGTGTTGCTTACTGTAATAGTTAAATATTAATCTGATAACTGCTACTAAGCTGTTTGTATCCACAACTGCAGAATGAGATACCAATAATGGCATTTCAAATACTGTTAAAATGTTTCTGCAGAAGGGCAAACATAGATTGCCCTTTTAACTCTTCAGAAATATTTTATTTTGCAAGTAGTTCTTCATTTATATGTCTACTGGATAGAAAGACACACAGTTTTTTCTTCACATAAAAACAATTTGGTAGAGGTATAAATGGCTACAGATACTCGTGCTGCTGCAAGATTTGCTGTTTTGGTCACCACAATGTAAAGAAGATATTGAGACTCTAGAAAGAGTGCAGAGAAGAGCAACAAAGATGATTAGGGGACTGGAGGCTAAAACATATAAAGAACGGTTTCTGGAATTGGGTATGTCTGGTTTGATGGAAAGCAGGATTAAGGGTGACATGATAGCAGAGTTCCAATATCTCAAAGAAGAGGGAATCAAGCTATTCTCCAAAGCACCTGAGAGCAGGACAGAAGAAGCAATGGCTGGAAACTAATCAAGGAGAGAAGCAACTTAGATCTAAGGATAAATTTCCTGACAATTAGAACAATTAATCAGTGGAACTACTTGCCTCCAGAAGTTGCAAATCCTCCAACACTGGAAGTTTTTAAGAAGAGATTGGATAACCATTTGTCGGAAGTGATATAGGGTTTCCTGCCTAAGCAGGGGGTTGGGCTAGAAGACCTCCAAGGTCCCTTCCAACTCTGCTATTCCTTCCAACTCTTCTGTTCTGTTCTATTCTATCCCATCCCATCCCATTCCATTGTATTGTATTTGCTTGCCTAATACATCAACCTGTTTTGTAATACATGCAATACTTTCCGTGACTTCATCTGCCACTTCTCAATCTATGTTCTTCATTAGATGAAAAAGGTCTTGTCACAATGGCCAGTTTATCTCAAGGTGCTGCGACAGAAGAGCACCTTGAGAATATAAGAAAACCTTAGATTAAGATTTTCTTCAATGAATTGGGATGTCATATTATCTTGAGTTGGTTTATTTTAACCCCAGTAGAAGATTGTGATGGAATTTTATAATCTAAAAGAAAACAATGGCTTCTTTACAGTAGTGTTTTAGCAGGATGGATGGATGGATGGATGGATGGATGGATGGATGGATGGGTAGATAGAAGAAAATTAATGCAATCTTACCTTCCCAACTGCTTAAAGACTTTTAGCTTTCCCCTTTTATTTTAAACTACAAAAGAGAATAAAAAATCAGGAAGGGCTCTCCCTTCTGTGCTGTATGGCTAGTTTCCAGGTAATTGTTACATTAAAAAATAGATGCTGTTTATTACTTTGTGGAGATTTGAACAGGGATCAGCAAGTCTTTGTAATTGCTCCTCCCTAGCACTGGAAAAAATACAAAAATTTTGGTACTGTCCTACTATATTCTGTAGCTAGAAGCAATTTAATAATGCCAAACAGGGATCTGATGTTGTAGCACTCAGTAATAATTGTCCTAGAATTGCTAGGCATATTTGAATACCATAATCTAATCCAAAAAAATGGCAGTATATTCATAACAGAATACAGCAATCATGTTGCACACTAGGATTCAGTAGACTATTAGGGATAACATACTGAATTGAATTGTACAAAAATAGGTTTAAAAATATGTTTAGCCATTATATTCTTGGACAGTTTTGGCTGGTCCATGACCTGTCCCTTATAAATCTAAACTAAAAATAAATGAATGAATAAACACCTTGCTTCGCAGACTGCCTGTGAGAATAAAACAAGCTCACCTATCCTATATCCTGTCCCATCCTTCTAGAAAAGTGATGAAATATAGAAATGAGGGATAAATAATCTCACTGTATAATACTTGACTGTTCAGAACAGAGTCTTTGATTATTATGCTTGCTTACATTTTTAAATGGCTAATCAAAATTTAATAAACACTGGATGTAGCTAAGAAATCAAGCAGTTGCTGCATTCTGATACTTTAACACCTTGTGTAGTTATGTTGTGTCTTTCTATTTACTTTTGCATTGTGAACCAATTTGTATAGTCTGCAGTGTCATTCAGCATCTCTTTGTGTAGTTCTGTGCTTGCTTTCTTATTCTTCCCTTTTGTAATTACTCCCCTAGTTTATGGCTGGTTTGAGGATTCTAATAGCTAAATGCAGCTGTATTTCTGTTGTAGATAAAACATGCTTGGCAACTATATTTTTAAACTTCTTTGTAATGTTAATAGACCTAATTCAGTCCACAATTGAATTTCTTCTTCTCCACTGTAATTTGCCACCGGACCAGTTGATACAGATTTTAGATACGTATTTGAAACCACAGCCAGTTGCTTAGAAAGAAAATTAAAATGTTAACATTTGAATTCAGAAATCACAAGAAAGCTTTGTTGAACTGAACAGCAAGATACTGCTTATGTTCCATGGCCTTCAAATGGCATTTCATTGGTGAAGATGTGTAGTCTTATAATTTGGTGTCAGCTAAAGGAAAGAACACATGCTGTAATGGCTATAACTGTCTTCATTAACAATTAGCACATAGAGGACAATTTTAAAAGGAGGAATGGCTGAGGAAAAATTGAATCAGAATCAAATCAGAGTCTTGTGAGTTCTTAATTGAAATTAAAAAATGGCTTTAGAGCTACTTTTGATAGCTCATGTCTCCAGAACTATTTCTCATACGATACAGATTTATGGATGTTGCTTTTGCTAGACTATTCAGAGTGAATTCTTAGTTATCTGAGTTGTGGAGCAATCTTTTTTTTTTTTGTAAGTTTTATCTGAGTTTTCACAAAGAGAAAAAAAATGCAAATAAAACATCTATTTTGAAAGCAGCATAATCCCGGGTTACATTTCTTCGTACAGACACAAATTCAGGTTCATGCTCATTTTTATATTCTATTCCATATCTTATTACTATTTTACATTTTCTGCATAGCTTCTCCCCTTTTTTAATTTTCTCAATTTCATTTTAATTATCTCATCTCAATTCAAATCATTGTATTTATATTTTTTTGTCTGTCCTGTTTCAATTATCTATTATCTTTTCTCATTAAACAAAATTTCTCCTGTAGTTACTGATTGGAGTATGACGCCTTTATATATTTTCTCTAAAGTTGTAACATTCAATATAATACATAATTTCCATTCGGATTCTGCTTGGTACATTCTTAAAATACACACTGTATTCTGAAAAAAAAGAAAAAAATTATAAATGTATATAATTAAAACAACATTCCATTCCAATTCAATTCTATCATTAATATTAATATTCATTAAAGTCTTAACATCTTTAACATTACTTTTCAATTAAATATCATACTTCTATGGGAGCAATTATAAGCTTTCCATAATTAATCCCCCTCCTTCACTTATATTTTATAAAACATTAACTAATTAAAATGTTCCCGTTCCTTCCTAATTCAATTTTCTCATTTATTTTATTTCACTTATTTTATTCACAAACATTTCACTAAATTACACTAACTATTTTATCCCTCATTTTAATCATACGTTATTTCTAAAGTTATTTCTATTACTAATATAACAATACAATCTTATGTACCTTTACAGAATCCCCCTTTCAGTTGAATTTTCATCCATTATCTCTAAATAGGTCCTGTTTCTCTGTATCTTGCTCCGGACCTTTGCAACTTCTCTTCCTTCCTTCTTCTCTCTCTTCTTCTCTCTCCCCTTTTTACCCCTTTGTCTCTCTACCTCTATTTCCCTCTTCTGTATTCCCCTTTTCTGTTGCTTTCCAGTATTATACTTATTTTTTGAATTATTTTTCTTTTCTTTTTTTTTTTAAGTCTTAAATTCTCCATTCTCTTTCCCCCCTTTCCTTTTTCTTCCCCACATAAAATAGCTTGTTCATTAAAGATGGCTTCTTCTTTGTCCCAGTCTTCTTGTTTTGCAGTCTTTTCTTGTTTCTCATAGTTCCAAATCTCCATTTCTAAGAATTGAAAAATGAAGCCAAAAGAACTCTTCCCTTCTTGTGCATCTTCTTTGTACTTTTTAAGTTCCATTTTCAATTCATCCAAAAGTGATGCCATTGTAAAAAATTTTAAACAACCACCCGATTGATTTTAGTCATTCAAATATAATAACCAAAAATCCAAAGATCACCAAATAATCCAAATACATGCAAGCTGTTTCTTTTTGCTCTTTTTTTTTTTTCACTTTCTCTTCCTGGGGTTACTATTTAGTTGCAAAGTTTCAGTTAAAATGTATCTTTTAGAAGTCTTGTTGAAGTTTTACTGTAGATTCTTTTTAATTCCAGGCAGTCTCCTCCCTCTTCCAGATCCTGCCCTTATTCTTTTTCTCTCCCTTCCTGCTTATGAAAAAGAAAGTTTTAATGTCCAGAAATCTTTATTATCCCTTTCACATTTTGTTTTATTTTCAGCTTAATTGCCTATTGATGCCAAAGCAGATTTTTCTGATTTCTTATTTAAGTCTCTTAGTTGTCAGTATAGGGCAGGAGAGAGAAGCCAAACCTTTCCCTTTTCACTTTCCTTCACTGCTTCCAACTCTTCTTTGGGAGTGATGTTATTTTTTGTAAGTTTAAATTCCAGGGTACCTTAGTTGTTGCTTTTACAATTTAACCTGGTCAGCCAAAACTTTCACTTCTTATCTTCCTCCTGCATGTTCTTTTCCGGTCGAGTTCTTCTTTGTGATGGCCATTTCTGACCACCGCTGCAACCACCTTCGGGAAAGGGAGTAATGGCCAGTTGAGGAGGAGAAATGCGGCTCTCCTCGACCCTGCTGGCGGTCTCCCCCTCTTCACCACCTCTACAGGGTGGCTTAGCCCCGAAACCAGCCAGATCAGGGTGCTCCAGCGGCGGGCCCAGACAGAAACCGTGCACGATCGCAGATTTCCGTCTGTCGCCAAAGCCCTTCAAACTGGAAGCCAATTTTGGAGCAATCTTGAGCACATGACTGTTAAGCAGTATGTGAGGAGTGCTGTCTTACAGGAGTGTCTCTGTAAGACAGCACTCCTCTGTAATTGCTTTACAAAAAAGAATGTGTTGTACTGTTTTCAGTAGCAAGATGTACCAGATACGTTTTATTTCAGTCTTCATGGGTGATTAGCATAGATGCTTTATCACAAAGGAAAGAAATAAACCATGTTCATTGAACACAACAAGGGGCAACTATGTGAGTCTCAATCCTCATGAAACACTCAGGAATATTCTGCTTGTGCTTTTCTAATCTTGCTGATACCTGATTTTTTAAAAAAATCTCTCCCAATCCATTTTAGATTTGTTTTTGTTTTATTTTTCTCCCAAGGGCTTCTATCCAAGCTCAATGCCCTGATTAGGATGTGATTGACTTAATGGCTTTGGAATGTTGAG
The DNA here is from genome assembly GCA_033807585.1 of Hydrophis major. Classification (NCBI taxonomy): domain Eukaryota; kingdom Metazoa; phylum Chordata; class Lepidosauria; order Squamata; family Elapidae; genus Hydrophis; species Hydrophis major. The sequence continues at coordinate 118,438,404 of CM066329.1, forward strand.
CTTCCAGCTTTTGAGTTAAACGGTCTTTATTTTTTGCATCATGGTATGGAGTACATTAGATCCCAAAACAGGAGGAAACAGGTTATAGAAGCCTGTTCTTCCTTATGGAAGAACAATGGATAAAGAACGAGAGCTATGTTTCAACATTGAGGAAGGCTGTTTTAAACAATTTTTGCTCTGATGCTAGATTTAGCAATCTTGTAACGCAGCATCCAATGGCATTCCAAATGTTAGTAAAATATAAGCCATTGGCATTTAATGCAATTCCTGAAAGATAAGCATTGCCCTTTAGAAAATAAAATTAACTTTTTAGACTTTGAAGTGCAGCAGATCAGTGTTGTAGGATAAACATGAGAATTTTGCCGCAAAATTCTCTCTTTCCCTCTCTCTAACAATAAAAAAACTACATTTAGTATAGCTGACTTGATTTTGCAGGGATACTTCCATGGTCCCTTTTAAATATTTGTCTCCAAGTATAAGAACTATTTTTAAACAGTTTAGGGTCTCCATATAATAGATAAACTTGTGTCTGAGTCACTAGTCCCAGTGAGATCTTTTAACTTCAGGACCTCAAAGTGTGATGATAATGCGACGTACGTATAATCCATTCCAGCTTTGCTCCAACTTCCAGACATTGATATGGAAAGGATGAAGGGGAGCTGAGGTTCTGATAGCTTGTGAATGTAAGCACATATGTCAGCACAATCAGTAACTGTGATTTAATTGGATGAATGCCTGAAGGGCTCTTGTGTTTTAGATACATTACTTTTCTAGGACATGAATATTTGCACGTACGATTCCATCTTCTTATACCTATTCGATTAAATAGTATTTGGTTTTTTAGTTATATATTTAATGCAAAACCTTTAATTGATTTTTTTTTGCGAACTTTTTATGACTGTAAATCTTGTATTAGCAATTCTGTATAAGTGCTTTAAAAATTAAAACATAGTAACTCGTGGTCTATACAATAAACCTGGATACAAATAGTTGTCACTTAACCAACTGCCTTTTTAAATGACTGTTCAACTTTACAATGCTGTTACTGTCACATGATTTTCCACTTAGTTATTGCAGTGCTTAGTGATGGAGTTGCTGGTCCCAGTTGTAGTTACTTCTATAATTAGATGGAGTGTAAGAGATGTAAATTTTGGAATCTATGGATAGAACTTCCTTCCTTCCTTCCTTTCTGCCTGCCTTCCTCCCTCCCTCCCTCTCTCTCGGGTAACTTCATCTGGTTGTACTTTTCAATTCCTTTGTGGTTTTCTTTCATTTCAGAAGTATAGCTTTCTGTCAATTAGTTCCAACACTCTTTTGCATCTGAAGCAGGTATAGGAAACAAACAGTAGTTCATATGCATAATTAAGGATCGTATCTTTTCTATTCTACTCTTCCCTTATCTCCTCCTTCTTCATTCTCATTTCAAAACTAATATGGGATTAGTTCCTACGGGATTTTATATTTGTAAGTATTTAATAAATGTACAAATTTGCATTGATGAATATTTTTTGTGATAGGTGAACTATCTTCAGTTAATCTTTAGTTTCTAGGGAGTTTTTCCACCCTTCTCTTCAGAACTAGGGAGTTGTGCAAAGAAAGCTCTAGCACTGACATTTGTTCGCCAAGTAATCACATGGCTTAGAGTCCTTTTGATATTAATATTTCTATGAAGTGTTTTCATTACAGAGATAAGCAAATTTAATCTGTAGAACAGTGATGATAAGGAAACTATAGCACTCGGAAAACTAAGTTCACAAATTAATGACAAAAATAGAACTTTGTCTTCTGAAGACTGATTTTGCATGTTATTCAATAAAATATAATCAACTATCATGACAGTACAGGATAAAGTGTTCTGTAAGAGGTACATAGGCTTAAATGTTACAGTGTTGGAATATCTAGAAGAATTTATGCAATCTGAAATAAATGCATTCGCATTATTATCAATACATTCTGCAAAATATAGAAGAAGACTCGGTCATAATAATGTGTCAGTGAGATAATAGTTAAAGGTGGTATGATAATACATTCTGAAAAGTTACCAATATTAAACTCTTAGCCAAACTGCATTCTGTTCTGACTGCTAAAAGAAAATAACTTGGCCCCCTTTTTAAAAATCTGAAATAGCCAGAGAACACCTCATATACATATTCTTTCACCAAAAAGTTAACATTTATATGTATATCTGTATAAAATACTAATCTGTTTGTACAGTTATATAAGCTAATGATTTGTAGTATTCTACTGGTTAAAGAAATAATAACCTTTTTTTTCTATTTACAAGAGTTTTGTAGCTGGAGGAGAACAATTCTTAGTCTGCTAATGATTAGATGAATAATCAACGAAATACTTATATGTTAAAAAAAAATGTCCCTTTTTGTTGTGATTTTCTGGTCATTCATTGCAAAAATTTCAATGATTTATAACTTAATTCCTTTGTTCCTGATCATCCTGTATTTTGTATATGATTTTGGTTTAAAAATAGTTAAATGGGTAGTTAAATGCTTAAAGAAATCTACTGGTTTTTAAAAAATCAGAATATTTTAAATGTAGTATATATTCAAAGCACAAAAAGGGGAGTTCTTTTCTTAAAAATCTCCAGGGTTGGAAAAGCTTTATTTATTCTTTATGCTATTGTACAGATCTTGCTGTCAGGGATTTCAATAAAAATATAAGTAGTCCTCAAATTACAACCAGTTACTTAACAATAATGGATTTGCTTAGTTACCACTTCATTGCATAATGGGCATTGCAAAAAGGTAATGAAATCAGGCATGGTCATATGTTGACTTGCTTAAAGACTGGCACAACTTATGACCATAATTCCAGGCTTATGGTCTTAAGTTGAGGACTACTCGTAGAATCATACAGCTTACAATCCAAATATTTTGTTAGTAGACAGTGTGGCTAGCAGAAATTTTATTTAAACATAATAGGTGAGAGTTGACAAGGACTGCCAAAAGAGCATTGTGGGAGTTTGGGGTGACATTTAATTGATAACATTGCTGAACTTTGTTCTAATCTTATGTGTATTGCTACTTGGAATTGAATGTGTGCACTATCTGCTCCTTCTGGAAACCTGATAGGTGTCTATTGATTAAATCATGGAGGCTATCAGTGGTTTCTTAGAGGAAGGTTAAAGCCACTTGTCTTAAAGAGATAGTATGCCCATTCCTGAAAAAGTGAATCATGCTAGGAAGCCTCAGTCAGTATCCAGTCTTCCCTTTCTGAGGATGGTTAGGAAAAGTTGATAACTCTTCTTTGGAGGAAGCAGTTTATCTGGAACCTTTTAAGCCAAGGCTTTCCCTGGCAACAGATCATGTTTCCTCTACCCCATCTAACACATGGTCAACTATGTGAGAGTCAGAGGAGCAGTGAGCCTGGGGGGAAAACCTTGTTTGTCATGCAAACATAAATTCCCAAATCAGCTTTGATCCCAAGATCGGAAGCTAAAATCACCTAGCACTAAGAATCTGAGTGAATTCATAATCACAACCAGCTCAGGGTTGACTCATCCTTCCATCCTTCTGAGGTCCGTAAAATGAGGACTCAAATTGTTGTAAAGGGCTGTACTGAAGCAGTATATAAGTCTAAGTGCTATTACTGTAATAGGATTCAGCAGTTGAGAGACCATTCTGGGGGACATTTCATTAGTACCTTGTCACAGATAAATTACATTCTCTAACTAGAGCCACTGACAACTATCTGCAAAGATCTGATTAAAATGCCCTGCTCCATCTGGTGCATCCAGAATCCACTTCGTGGCGCTTGGGGTTTTTAAAAATTTTAAACATACTTTTTAAATCGGAAATAGTTCTGTTAAAACTCTGGTTTGCCTTTGGAACTCCAATGTATCTAGGGTACTAGATAGGATTGCTCCCGAATGACCTATTCTAGTCTACTAATTTCAAGCAGCTCCTTGTATTCTAAGGAGGTCTGTGTAGATGAAACAGGTGAAGTAATATTGGTGGAAAACCAGAGGTGAATATGATTGGATTTGGATACAAGCTCAAGATTGAAAGTTCTTGTGGCAATAAGGACAGAAAAGCAAAATCACTTGTCCATTGGTATTCTCTCTGTGGAACCTCACTCAGATGCAGATAATCCTCGACTTACAATCATTCATTTAGTGACGGATTGAAGTTATACTGACACTGAAAATGCGACTTATGACCATTTTTTCATGCAAATGACCATTGCAGCATCCTTATGGTGATGTGATCAAAATTCAGACTCTTGGTAACTGGCTCATATTTATGACAGTGGTAGTAGCATCCCGGGTTTGTGAATGTGATTGCCTTTTGCGACCTTCTGACAAGCAAAGTCAGTGAGGAAGCCAGATTCACTTAACAACCATGTTACTAACTTAACAACTACAGTGATTCACTTAACAGCTGTGGCAAGAAAAGTCATAAAATGAGGCAAAACTCACTAACAACTGTCTTGCTTAACAACAGAAACTTTAAGTTCAGTTGTGATCATTAATCAAGAACTACCTATCTATATGCTATTTAATGTTTCCCAGATCCTTTTAGAAAGCTTGAACTGGAAGAACAAATGAGTGATTGCCTGGCGAAACATATTTTGAATAAAAATCCTTTTATTTGCTTATAATCTGAAGTCAAGTGGACAAAATCTCTTGAAATGATACAGGTTAATTTCATGGTATTATTTGGGAGGTTTGGATACCTTTTGATCTTGAAGAACCATTCTCGAGAAACAGACCTTGTTCTTCAAGGACCATGCAGAACAGACCTTTGTGAACAGTTGTTTTTTCTATGTCTAGCTTTGTCACTTGTGGCCTAGATTCCTACATTTTTTGCTTGATAAACAACTAGGGAAGGGATATAGACACATAACATTTTAACATTACATTTTAAACATTTATGTTTTAAATATTATTATACTATGATATTATATTATTTTATTATAATATAGGCTACAAACTTCCTAGAATCTGATTGTGCAGATGGGTATGTAAAATAAATAATTGTACAGTACCGTTATATGTTTTTTTCTTTTTCTAACTATAATCCATGTATGAATCTTCTTTATAATTTATATAAATACAAGAATTGGTTAAACCTCTCCTCTCTGTAAGCTATTGTCACATACTAGTTACTTATTAATTATTATAGGATTGCAAGCAATACATAAGTATAGTCAGTTGTTTAAAAAGTAATATTTAGTATGTCTAAAACTTCATTGTATTTTTCCTTTTTTCCATTTTAAACAATGCCTGTATTTTGTTAGGTTAATTTCAGTGTTTCTCCTTTGTAATTCTCTTGGTATATGGCAAGAAGCCCTGCTATTAAACATTTGGAATCTATTTTAGAGCAATACAAGATAATTTTTAAATGCTGAATATTAACTTGGTGCTTAACTACAACTAGTAATGTTAAAGCTGATATATGGCGGAGTTGGTGTTCTGTTTCTACAAATTGTAACACACAAAGTGTTGTGTTCTGTATATACTGTATGGTAACTTTCCTCAAAGTTCAAAGAAGGACCTGAGAACTCTCCAGAAGATTTAGTCATAATTTAAGAGACAAGGGAATTTAATCTGCTATGAGACTGATAATGACTTTTCTTAAAGTTATTTATGTCTGCAGCAAGATTTTTAGAGAATGAGTTTAAGTCATGCAATTCTCTTGGACACAGGCTTACTGTATAGCCATTCTTTTTATCAGGTTACATCAATATTAGCTTACAGAGTTTAACTAAGTTCAGCCCTAGGTGCTGCTTAGATGATCTGTCTCTTTATTTTTGTCCCACAATATAACTCATCACAATATGATTTGTGATGTTTGAAACTAACCTGCAGTCATCTAAGTGAAGTCTACTATTCTAAGGAAGATATGGCATTTATGATAGCTATTGTAGTAACATTGTTTCTTCATCAGGGATTATAGACAATATCATGTTGAACAATAATTTGCTTTACTAAACCATAGAAGCTTAACAGTAGTGGAACTGATGGAACATAGCATCTTTCAAATGGATCATTCTGAAGCATGTGCCCCAGTAACCCTTCTCTTTTTACCAACATTATTACTGTAAAACAGCAAACAGCCACATATACTACAAAAAAATGTATGCTAATGCAAATTCCTGTTCCAAGACTCTACTCTAAAATTCATTAATAATGAAGGGTCCTCAAGGGAAATTACAAGCTTGAAATCATACAGTGCCAGTAGAGAAAAACAATGCACAATAAATGCCATGACCTGATTAACTTTTACTACTAGAGCAGCTGCTGCTCTTCAAAATCACTTGTAACCATCACAAAACTCTGTTGCCTGGATCCTAAATTTTATTTCAGGAAATACTCAGGAAGATTTTGTCATCTGTTTCCAGTACATCCCCAGCTCAAATTAATATTGCGACACAGTACATTATTAATAAAAATGTAAAAGCAAAGCACAGATTGTTTAGGATTTAATATTGGATGAAACCACTGACTTGCCCAAGAAAAGAGTGGGGCCTACTAGTTCTGTCTAAGGGACACTCCATATTGCAGCAGAACTTGTAGGCAAGGAAATGACATAGTTGAGGTATATAAAAACTCTTATCACATTGACTTGAAGGATCTTGTGAGGGTTCTTTATTTTCCAAGGACTGGACATGCCACAATGTAGCAAAGAAATGTACCAAATGCTTTATTGTAGCACACACCTTTGTTGTTGCTGATTTAACAGCACCTTCCTCAGCTTTGCAAATTGATGTAGTCACATAAATAATTCTTTGATGGTTAGTCTTTACAACAAATAACATTTTTACAGTTTGTAAAGCAAGCAACCTTTGCCTCTCTCTGGTACTGCTGTATCATGATTGCTCTTCTTCTGGTTGTTACCAGACCAAGTTCTTAGCCAAGCTGTAGGCAGGAATCACACCATGATGGGCTACTTACTGTAGCTTGTGGTCCTGAGAGTTCACCAATATCTCTCTTGCTTGCTTGTAATAGTCATACATTCCAGCTGTTGCTTCCCACTTCGTCCTCTGTTTATTGTCTTCTTTCTATTCTATATACCCAAATTTTTGTAGACTAAAGGCCAGGATAAATGAGGCTACCTATGGAGGTCAGCACCTTTCTAAAAAGAGTGTGGTTCAGGTAGGCAGAAACCTGAAACACCAGGGTGAATACTTGTGAATAAATACATTGTGAGACTGGGAAATGAGTGAATGAGTCCATTTCTTCTCAAGTTTCTGGGGCTATAAACATTTACTGCCCTTTGAGAGGAGAGATGAGCTGAGCCTTTCCTTGGAGAAGTAGGAATGAGCGTTGGTTCTTACCTGATACGCCTCTTCTCGTGGAACTGTGTAGAGCATCCAGAGAGTGGGAGGTGCTTCAGTCTTCACTTCTCACAGGTTGAGCTGAAATTGAGGAATGTCCTCCTCCTCCACGTGACTCCTCCATGCGTTCCTCCCCAGTTTTATCGAAGACGAGAGGACAAAAAACCCCCTCTACTCTTAAGAATTAAACAACATGAACTACAACATTAGAAATCATTGGCCGAAACAGATTTTCCCCCTTCACAGATGGACCAACAGGGTGGGGCTGGATGCTCTACGCAGTTCCACGAGAAGAGGCGTATCAGGTAAGAACCAACGTCCATTCTCCGTAGAACTGCTGCGAGCATCCAGAGAGTGGGACATACCAAAGCCAGTGTGTCCTACGGGTGGGAGTCCATCTGGATTGGAACTTCCCCAGGATCTCTAACCACTTGCTGCAAAACTTGCCTGCCAAAAGATGCTTCAGCTGAGGCGTAAACATCAATCTTATAATGTCTTATAAAGGGAGATGGGGAAGCCCAGGTGGCCGCCCGGCAAATATCAAGAATAGACGTCCGAGTAGCCCAGGCTGCCGAGGTAGCTGCACTTCTGGTGGAGTGAGCGGTAACCCCACTGGGAACTGGAATATCTTGAACTAAATAGGCTTTGGATATGGTAGGCCTAATCCATCTGCCTACCGTGGATGGAGAAACCTTACAGCCTAGTGTCTTTGGCTGAAAGGACAAAAAGAGAGACTCTGTCTTCCTGATGGACTGCATGCGAGAAATGTAAATATGCAAAGCCCTTTGAACATCAAGGGTGTGCCACTGCCTCTCTTGCTCGCGCAGAGGCTTCGGGCAAAAATTAGGCAGGACCAACTCCTGCGCCCTGTGGAAAGGTGAATTAATCTTCAGCATAAATGCTGGGTCTGGTCTCAGAACCACCCGATCTGAATGAAAAGTGCACAGATCTTTTCTCACGGATAGAGCTGCAATTTCAGATATCCTTCTAGCCGAAGTAATAGCCACCAGAAAAACTGCTTTAAATGTAAGAAATTGAAGTGACGTCTCCCTGAGAGGCTCAAAAGGAGATCTAGTCAAGGTCAGGAGAACTTTATTAAGGTCCCATGTCGGGTACCTATGCACTACTGACGGGCGCAAATTAGAAGCCCCTTTAAGAAAAGCCTTGATTCGAGGATGGTGGGAAAGGGGACCGAAAGGACCGCCAGCAACCATCGTTGAGAGCGCCGCTACCTGCCTCCTTAAGGTGTTAGGTGATAAACCTCCATCTAGGTCATCTTGTAAAAAGGCCAGGATCTGTGCAACTGAAGGAGAGCGTGGGTTGATGAATGATTTGTGGCACCAGTTACAGAAACTTTTCCAGGTTGCATCATAAATGCAAGTGGTAGAAGGTCTTCTAGCCGCCAAAATGGTGTTAATGACCTGTGCTGATAAGCCTTCCTCAATCATCTTTTCCCGCTCAACCTCCAAACGGCCAACTGTAGCCACTGTGGCTCTGGATGGAGCAGCAGGCCTTGCGACAGCAAAATCTGATCCAACGGAATCCTCCATGGCGGAGATACTGACAGATTGCGGAGGTCCGCAAACCATGGCCTCCTGGGCCAATAAGGTGCCACCATGAGGATCTCTGCTTTCTCGGCTATCAATTTTCGAATCACCCTGGGAATTAATGGAAGCGGAGGGAAGGCGTACAGTAGCCCGGGAGGCCACGGGCAACGCAAGGCATCGTGATTCTCTGCTCCGCTGGAGGGATAACGGGAGAAGAACCTCGGTGTTTGCGCGTTGAGCGGAGACGCAAAAAGGTCTACTAGGGGCTGACCGAACCTGGCTGCTGCTTCTCTGAACAGATGTGGGTGCAGGCGCCACTCTGCCTGATCCAGTGTTGCCCTGCTAAGCCAGTCTGCTTGGACGTTGGAGGCCCCGGAAATGTGCTCCGCTCTGATGGATAAGAGGTGCGCTTCTGCCCAACGACACAGTCGCTCGGCCTCTCTCATGAGAAGGGGGGAATGGGTGCCCCCTTGCCGATTGATGTGGGCCTTGGTTGTAGTATTGTCTATTAGGACCAGGACATGGCGCCCCCTTACCCGATGAAGAAATGTTCGCAGAGCCAGGTACACTGCATGAAGCTCCAACCAGTTGATGCTCTGACTTCGCTCCGAATGGGTCCAAACTCCCTGTGCTGAGAGAGATTGTAGATGGGCCCCCCATCCGGAAAGACTTGCGTCTGTCGTGAGAACAACCCTTTGAGGTTCCTGGAATAGCTGACCTCTGTTGACAGATGGTCGCGTCCACCACAGGAGGGAGGCGAGAACTTTCGGCGGGACCTTCACTATAAACCTTGACGTGCTCCTTCCTGAACGCTGATATGGCAGGAGGAATCATTGCAAAGATCTGGAATGCAAGCGAGCCCATGGAATAATGGAAATACAGGAAACCAGCTTCCCTAGCAGCTTGGATAAATTGAGCAACGATGCTTTCCTGGTCCGCCGGATATCTCTGATAGTGGTGCGGATACTAATAAGTCTCTCCTGAGAGAGAAAGACCCTTCCTTCAACAGAGTCAATCACAGCCCCTAGATGAGATATACTAGTGGAGGGATAAGCTGACTCTTTTCCCAGTTCACTAAGAACCCATGGGAGTGAAGTACCGAGAGGGTAGCGCTAGTATCGCTCTCGGCTTGATGTCGGGAAGGGGATACAACCAGGATATCGTCAAGGTAACAGTGGATCCGGATGGGAATTTGTCTAAGGTGAGCTGCAATAGCCGCCAACACCTTAGTGAAAGATCTCGGGGCTGAGGCTAGACCAAAGGGGAGGGCTACATACTGGAAATGCTGATTATTATAACAAAATCTGAGATATTTAGAATACGAGGAATGAATGGGAATATGGAGATAAGCCTCGGAAAGGTCAATTGACGTAAGCCAGTCTCCTTCTCTAATGCCCTGTAAAATTGACTGCAGAATCTGCATTTTGAATTTATGGCGTACAATAAAACGATTTAACCTCTTAAGATCTAAAATGGGTCTCCATCCCCCGGAATGTTTAGGCACCAAGAATAAAGTGAATAGAAACCCCTTCCCTGTTGGGAGAGGGGTACAGGTTGAATAGCCCTAATATCAGAGAGATGTTTGATGGCAGAAATCATAAGAGCCCGTTTAGTAGGATTCCTAGAAATGGGTGAAACCCTGAAATGTTCGGGGGGAGGAGAGAGAAACTGCAGGGTCAAGCCAAAGCGCACTGAATCTGTAACCCAAGTATCAGAGGTGGATTCCTCCCACTTGTCTGCAAAATGCTTGAGGCGGCCGCCTATAGAAAGAAAACCTGCAATGCTACCTGGGCCGGTGGGCCGCTTTACTCCCAGAACCCCTGAAGGGCCTTCTGTACCTGCTCCCTCTCTTGCCTCTGTCTCCCGAGTCGCCCCGGTCCTGGTAGGACGGCTGGAATGAGGGAGAGCCCTGAAATCTAGGAGAGAATGATGACTGGAAGGAGGGACGAAAGGAGCCCCTCCGAAAGGACTGGGAACTCTTGGCTTCCTGCCTACGAAGAAGTGAAGGTGAAACTTTTTCTTATTTCGGGTCTCCAGGAGTAATGGCTCCAGAGCGGGCCCGAATAACTTCCCTTTTACTATGGGGGCTGAAGCCAACTTAGACTTATTTTTAATATCAGCCTGCCAGTGTCGAAGCCAAAGCAATCGTCTGGCAGAAACATGGGAAGAAATAGCTCGGGATGAGAATTTAACCGAATGAAAGGTAGCGTCGGCTGCAAATTCCGCCGCTGCCGTGATCTTTGCAATATCTTGATGGGCTCTGGTATCAGCTGGGGAAATGTGTTGCTTCAGCTGTCTGAGCCACTTGATGGAAGATCGGGTGAAAAAGGAAGCGGCCTTGGCCGACCGGATAGCCCAGGCATCAGCAGTGTGAGCCCGCCGGAGCGCCATCTCCGCTCGCTTATCCTCCGGCTTCAGTGCCTCTAGTGCATCGGTAGGATTGGAAGAAGAAGCAAGCCTTATAATTGGATCATCTACTTCCGGGGTATCTAACATAGCTGAGAAATCCGAATCCAGCGTAAACAACCTCTTGTCCTGACTAGAAGGGGCCGGAGAAGGACCCACTGAGGCCAACTGCTTTGCTACCAGATCTGAGAAGATTGGGGGGGCCGGAATAATGTCTGCTGCCACTGTCAGCTGTCTAAACATAAGGTCATCAGGACCTTCTGGGCTCGATGGAGGGGGTTCAGAAGGAGGCTGAGAGGCCAGACCTGAAATGTTCTTTGCCTTAAATAGCAAGGACTTAAATAAATGGGGTTTAAAAAGACCCACAACAGCCGGTTGTTCAGGAGAAAGACCCTCATCTTCCGACATTTCTCCCTCCATTAGGTTCCCCTCCAGAAAGGGTTCCGAATACTGTAAGGAACCTCTGTCAGAACCTTCGTACTCTCCGAACGGTTCAAGGTCCACTCCCTCTTCTTCTTGGGTATCCTCCCCCTCTGGGAATGGAACATCCATGTGAGGAGGTACCTGACCATGCTGTGACGCTGGTGCAGAAGGAGATCTCCCGGATAAAGACTCAGCCTCGGGAGCCCTCCCTCGGGAATCCGGTCTAGCAAGCTGCTGCATTCCTTCAGCTATACCTTGACGGATGGCAGACTGCATCCAGTCTCTGATGTTCTCAGGTACAATAGTTGGAGCAGGATCCTCAGAGTGTAGACCTGCAGCGGTTGGCGTAAATGTCGCCTCTGGTACACGGGAGGGCTGGCGGCCTCGGGTAGAAGTACTGCCCCTAGAAGAAGATGGTTGGCTCGGTGGGGGGGGGGGGTAGAAGGAAAGGCAGATGTTATAGAGTGAGACTCTTTAGCCCGCTTGCTAAATTCCCTTTCTAGGGCTTTATGACGTCGTAAGGCATCTCTTTGAGAAGCACTGGAAGAATCCTTGTCCCTTCTGCGAAGGTAGTGCGTCTTAGACTTGGCCTTCAGAGAAGAGCCAGTAGGATTAGCCTCTGCCATGGTATTGAAAGAAAAATGGCGGTTGGCACGCCTAGGAGTTCGGCCTACAAACGTAAACTGGTTTTCCTAAAATTGGGTCACGTCCCCCTTTTTGAAATAATTTTTTTTTTTTAAAACCTTATGCAATAAAAAAACAGAAAACAATTCTAGCAGCTAAATTAAAAATCTGAATATATACACTAGCTATTAAATACAAAAAAAGGGGTCAGGTTCAAGTAAGGAAAACCAAATAGCCCCAAAAGGTACAGCAAATAATAATAGTAATAATAACTTAATTCCAAATAGACCAAATGAACGCTGAGGCCAAGCAATTGTGAAAGGCAAGATAAGAAAAAAGAGATAGGCCTCTATAGGCAGCCCCCCAACAACATGGAGAGTACGTGCCTGCGCTTCTGAACTAGCTGCGGGCCAAGGAATAAAGCCAACAATATTTACACTAAGAGAGACAGCAGGGCACAGGACCACAGTGCTATCTCAGTAAAAATAAAGGCTCCACGCGGCCTGACAGTCCCGCTAAGGGCCTACAAAAACCTCGCAACTCACTCTCAAACTAAAGGGAAAAAAGGCCTTACTTGTTAGGAAAAGAAAATGGCACCGGCCACGAGGCGTGCCCAAAATGGCCGCCCGGCTCAGAACGCATAGCTCAGAAGCGCACCAGCCCACCGCAACTTCAAAAAAAAAGAAGGAAAGAGCTGGGAGAGGAAGCGCTGCTTCCTCTGAGGCGTTCTAGGGGGGAAGACGCAATTTGCGCTTTTAAAATACAGCGCAGGGCCAAGCGGCTGAGCCCAGCACGCTTGGAATGGCAGAGGATAGATTCGAAGGGGTGGGGGGGGGACAAAGGCTCCAACCCCTTACTTCCCTCCTGGGAACGAAATCGCTCCACCAACTAAATTTGGGATCGCACTAGCCTTGCAGGGAGAGGAAAGAAAAATGAATCAAACCTGATCCAACTTTCAACGATCACCTGAAATGGCCAAGGAACTAGAAAAAGCTGCCTGCTTCTCGAAGGCTGAGCTAAAACTGGGGAGGAACGCATGGAGGAGTCACATGGAGGAGGAGGGCGTTCCTCAATTTCAGCTCAGCCTGTGAGAAGTGAAGACTGAAGCACCTCCCACTCTCTGGATGCTCGCAGCAGTTCTACGGAGAATAAGAAGCATTTTTGCCTGGCTGCAGCTTTTTTTCCCCAAACTATAGACAGCAACCACAACTTTCTTCCCTCACAGTCCAGCTGACAGTCTGCCAATTTATCAGTTCTTGCTGATGTGTTTGGATGGTCAGGATAATATAGGAATACTGTTATTACTGAAAACCATTAGTTAGCTGTGGTAATTTCTAATGTGACACTGCATTATCCTGGACTTCTTGCCTTGGGGACTCAGTTCCATTTCAAAGTTGCACAATCAGAAGTGGCTGAAAATTGCATACCTGCGGTGCTACGTATGGACTTGTCTCAACTGATATCTGGTACATGCAGCAGGAAACTTTACATTTGGTATTCTATTTGCCTGGTGTTTGTGATATTAGAGTTCAGGAACTTTCTGTGACTTCATTGTCACAAGCAAATCGCTGGTCAGATTTTGACTGGCAACTTCTGATACTTCTATTGGAATGATGATGGGATTCAAAAAATTTTACTACCGGTTCTGTGGACGTGGCTTGGTGGACATGGCAGGGCAAGGATACTGCAAAATCTCCATTCCCTCCCCATTCCTAGGCTAAGGTTACTATAAAATCCTATTCCTGGGGGAAGGTTACTGCAAAATCCCATTCCCTCCCCACTCCACTAACCTGCTTTCCAGCTCCGTTCTCCTGTGCAGGGCAACAAAAGAAGACCCAGACGATCAGCTGGGACTCGGGAGGCAGAGAATAGATGGGGGTGAGGCCAGTCAGAGGTGGTATTCCAGACTACTCAAAATTTCTGCTACCGGTTCTCCAAAACTGGACAGAACCTGCTGAATACCACCTCTGATGGTACATTGATTAAAATGGTCCAACCTAGGTGCCTTATGGAACTGGATAATCTTCTGAATTTATTTAGAAATTGTCCCATTTTATCCATGTGAAATTTGGAGGTTGTTGAACTGGTTGATACTATTACACCTGAGTGCCCCATTCCAACTAACAGAGGTCAGTACTCATTACTTAGTTTACTAGAGGATGGGCAGGCAGTGGGTTAGATATTTTCATGAAAATTATTTGGAATATAGAATGAGGGCCTTTCATTTTTTTCTGAGATGGATGCAATGAAGAAATCCTTCTTTTCTGCCATTGTGTCTTCCTCAAATAGGCCTCTGATGATGTTTATGCTTTTTTCATCAAGATATTGGGATGAGAGATAGGCCTGAAAGAAATCACAGAGAGCATTTTTCATCATTTGCCAAATAACTTTGATGTGATTCACTTCAGTGTTATCTTTGATATTGGGACACACCATTGGGAAGCACCATTTGAAAATTGCCTGTGGGGTTTTTTTTTTTAAGCTTACTGAGCATGCAAATAAATGAGCTGCTACTTGTTTACTTGCCCTTTGACATTTCTGGGATTAAATCAGACTGGGACTGCCCTGAACATTTCCTTCTTCAGTACATATTTCTAACTGTTTTTAGAAAATTGCTATGAAACAGAAGTTAACCACATGGCCCAGAAATCCACCACATGATCCAGTCTCATAGCCAGTTGTAATTGTTCCATTGTTGAGCAGAGCAATTAAGAAGAGGATCAGTGTCAGATATATGTGTATGAAAAAACTGATTTTTCTGAATTTTTATAAGTTGGGTTTTCATCTAGGTTTGATTACTTTGGTATACCACCCATCTGAAAACTAGGTAAGGGATGTATGACTTTACTAGGACTCTAGTACTTCACAGCAGCTTTGAGCGTTTGTGTATTGAAGACACTGTTTTGCAGTGGTTTCAATTTTTCCAGTTTTTTTTTAATGCCTTCAACTGAAGACTATTCTTTAACATACCGTTCTTTAGGATTCAGTCTTATCTCATGCTTTTTAACGTGTGAAAAACTGCTGAAGGGATCACTGATATCCTGATGAAATAAAGTTTATTGCTTCTTATCTTAAAACTTTGAGGAATGAATCGGTATTCTTCATTGTTGTGTCACCTTGATTATGAACAGGAGGACTGAATTTAATTTTAAGCTAAAATTAAAACAGCAGGTATTGGCAAAGAAAGAATTAGAATCTGGATGGAGATGAAACTTGCTCTGATGAGATTCTACTCTCAGAAGGAGTAAATTTGCAGTTTGGGAGCACTGTCATTGGACTTGAAAGTGGCAGCTGTGGCTAGAGTTTTTGCAGGATGTCAATGGTGATCCTTCCTGAACCAGCTGAACTTAGTGACAGTTATTTATGCCCTGCTTAAAACCTCTCTTGGCTTCTGCAGTGAGCTGTCTGTGGGGGCTATCCTTGAAAAATATTTAGAAATTGCAGCTGGTACCCAGTAACGATGAGGCAACTGGTACCCAGTAACGATGCAGCTGGTACCCAGTAACGATCAGTAGCAACACAGGGTTTGTACTGAAAGTTCTACACTGGAGGCCAGTTGCCTATTAGTCATATTAATGGTGTTGGCAGAAAACAAATCCCTCTGCTACTTAGATTAATAGAAGAGATCTTTCTGAAGATTTCCTTGTTGACAGAAGCTTGTCTATGGTAGCAAAGGGAATTTTCTTATGTTGCTCAGAAGTTGTGGAATACAAAATGTCAAGACAGCAACAGATTTTCATGCTGCTGGTGAAATACAGCACAGATTTTTTTTTGTTTAATATTGTATTTTTATCTAACTTGTTGTAATCAAATGTTTTTAGAACCAGGATGTAAATCCAGTAATAAATACATTTAAGCTTTCTACTCTCCCAAGGAATAATTGTAATAAGATTGTAATATTCCAGTATTGATAATGTTGCTTATTTGTGTTGGGATTGCAATTAGGCATCAATTAAACAATTGTTTAATTAATGTTGCAGTAGGCTCTATTGTGTATTGAACTGCTAGGATGACAATTTCTAGATAGTCATGGGGTGTTCGCTCATGGTCTGTAACCAATTGTTATACAGTAAGATGAACAGTTCTTGCTAAAGCAAAAAAATTAACTCTAGAAGAAGATTGGACAACCTGTGACCCATTGTCATTATTTCAAAGATATTTCCTTTCCAGATTCCTCAATGCCTTCAGCAATGGCAGAGCTTCCAATTCTGCCTTTGCTGGAAAAGTTCTTAAACATTCAGGGAGATATTCAGAGATGTGCCTGCCTTGAACTGAACAACAGTCAAACATGAGGAGTTGATCACAGGAAGCAGCTTTTGACATTTTTGTATTATTGTCATAAACTGTTTTGTGATAATTTTTATTTCATGTTTTAAACAATTTGCAAAATTTCAATTTCATGAGAATCATGGATTCTATGTTTTATATGCATTCTGTAACTTAGCCCTTTGAGATGGCTTGAAACTTATGATGCATTATTTCATCCAGTTAAGGGTTATAGGCCCGAGAGTTTTAATAATATATAGATCGGCCTGTATGCACCATTTTTCAAATATTATCCTATATATGCTTTTATTTCTAATTCTGTCACTGAAGTTTCATTGTTTTTGTTTTTTTCTGTTTCCTGTTAATGCAGTAGTGCTAGCTGCAAATGACTGGAAGTCATGAAATTTACAAAAGGAACTGTTAGCTTATCGTCTGTTTAAATCAGTGATGTAAACTCTAATTGATTTTTCTACACTGCACATTTTTCTGCATAAATATACTAAAAAAATAGTTTTGTCCAATTAAAAATTCTGTGGTTCAATTTATTGTAGTAATTTTTTAATAATATCCTTAAAACATTACATTCAAACACTAGAGTAAATATTATTTAACAATTATATTTCTGATTTGGACATACATTTTTATTTATAACTATGCATAAGTTGAGAGACTTGGAATGCCAATGTTGGGTAAAGTTAAAAGGGTTTTTATTTTTTTTTACTGTTGAGCGTCTTGCAACTTTCAAGCCCTTGTCAGTATAGGAGAAGAATTATCAAAGAGTTGGAAGGGACTTGTTAGTTTCTCATATTCAACCCCTTCTCAGGGCAAAAATCCAAATCACTGATCCTTGACAGATAACTGTGTAGCTTTTGCATGAACAAGCCCAGTGTTGTTCATTTTTTCTGTGGATAATTAGTTCTACCATCACACTGCTGTTATTATTTTCCCCCAACATTAAGTTAGATTTAATTCATTAGCCTTTATCCAATTCTTAAGAATATAGGGAACAATTTGGACCTTATATTAAACTTTATTTAGGTATTTGAAGAAGACAGTCATATTTTCCTTTGTTTTATCTTTTCAAGGCTAAGACTTTTCAGTACCTTCAGCCTCTCTGCATAGAGATATTCCCCCTCACTCCCCATAAAAGGCATGAGGGGATACAGGAAATGAACACAAACATACCAGAATTCATCAAACTGGTCCAAAATAACACGGTATCGGACTTTAGCAGATTAATAACACTAAATACATTACATACTGTAGTACGCCATAACCCTTTGCATTAAATATTAAATCACTTTGAGTTGAGTTTGACATCCATATAGTTTTGGAGACAACAATGCAGAAGTGGTTTATCATTGCTTTCTGAAATGTATTTCTTTAACTTCCCAGTCTAGCCTTCAGCCATGAAATTTCCTGGCATTCTTACATTCAAGTATTAACCCGGTCTTACTCTGTGTGGCTTTTTTTTTTAGGGCAGCTGACATCTGGTAGGTTGTGTAAAATAATGAACAGTACCACCCATGTGAACTTTTCTTGCAGAATGTAATTTTTAAAAGCAGAAGTTACTAGGCAAGTTTGCAGTTATAAGTAACATTCTGTCTGGCTATGTACTAAACTGCTGCTTCCTTTTCAGCATTCCATTTCCACATCTTCTCACCCAGTCTAAACCAGTTGCCAGAAGTGACTATTCTATGTTAGTGTGCCATGAGCTGGAATATTAAAAAAAAAAAAAAGCAACACAATCACAGCATGTTTGAAATGGTTGAAATACTCAAAATGGCTGAGTTCTGTTTTGCATGTTTTGAACATTCCTTCTTTTAATATTTTATTTCACCCTTTTAATACTTCCAAACTGGATCATACGTGATAATGTGTAGTGTATTTTTAGTGGCAAAGGGATGGTTAGTATGTTTTAAAGAAGTCTATTTTGAAAAAAAAATTAAATCTACTTATTGATTGATTTTACTGAAGGCTTGATCTTGGCTGTGCAAGAGGAAGCTATTTGAAGTAATGCAATCAAGGCCAAAATTGAAAAACCCTCAAATGATTCAAAAAATAGATGTACAAAGAAACAGTGGATCATTTTATTTGGCTTGTGCAAGAAGATTGCACAGACTTGATTATAAACATCATCATAATACAGTTGCCAGAATGAATCATTGGAATATCTCTGAAAATGTTCATGTACCAGTCATGAAAAATGGTGAAAATATAGTTAAAAAGTCACCAAAAATGAGGAGATTAAAATATTATGGAATTTGTGAATATAATCTGATTAAGTCTTATATCATCAGATTTAACTATGGTTAAAAAGAAGAAGGTGCAGCTAATTGATGTGACTATATAAGAGGATAGTAGACTATAAGACAAAGAACTGAGAAGTTCACAAAGTATCAAGATCTGAAAATTGAAGTTGAGAGATTATGGCATAAACCAGCCCTGGAAATCCCAGTAGTTATCAACACACTGGGTGCTATACCAAAGAATCTTGGGTGGCACTTAAAAAATCTATCCATCAATTGCAAAAGACCAGGCTGCCATAAAGGCCATACAGTATATTATCCCAATACATTACAAGGTAATGGTTTGGAAAGCTCTGAAGTGGCAACTCTGATTTAATAATAACAAACAACAACAGCAATAATAATTTATCAATCTTGTATGCTGCCCCAATCTCAGTGACTCTAGGCAGCTCACAACAATCAAATAAATTACAATAAAATTAATAAACACAAAAAGAGAAAGGTAAAAGATGACAAGTGTGATGAATCAGATATATTTTGAGGCTGAGTAGTAACTTTCAAGCAAAAAAATATAGTTTATAAAATTAGAACTTTTTAATGTCAAATATATTCAGATACTTAATGTGCTTTATAGTGTAAGTTATACGTCCAGAAATTAATATCATGCCTTCTATAGCCATCCATGCCTTGAAAGGTATAATTTTCAGTCAACTATTTATCTACTTCCCACCCTATCCCAAATTCTGCTGTGGTGTATTGGGGGGGGGGGCAATATTCTTGGGGGGGTCTAGGACAACTTGCTGCGGTCAATTGCCCACGAGCAACTCTCCACAGGACAGCTCACCACTGTCAATACGCCACAGGACAATTCAATGCTGTATTAATAGTTTCATTCAGTTAACTTGTATTATTGGTGGCCATGTTTTTGTCAACATTATTATAACTCTTGTATGTCTTTATTACTTTATTATTATTGGCCACAGTTCTATCAAAATTAATTTAACTTTTGTGTTCATTGAATTGTCTGTGGCAAATTGTTCTGTGGCAAGTCGGCTGTAGCAAGTTGGCTGTGAGTTGTCCCATCCCAGTTCCTGGGAGGGATGAATGAAGAATTTCGGAGCATTTGTGAAGGGTATATTTTCCTACAGGGTCACCCAAGATGTGAAGGACATGCCAGGTAAAATAAACAATATATATACTAGCTAGCAGCAGTATAGGAAAATGTCAGAGGAGATGATCCCTTTAATGACATTAAATTAATGCATACTGAGCAAGAAAAGGCAATCTCACATTTTTATGAACAAAATCACATAGAAACTACAAAATGATTGATATAGTATATAGTATTTATGATGTGGTTAGATTAAGACGTTTGAAATAGCTATTTGCTCATATTAAAAATAAAAAATAAAATCCTGCAAAGAAAGAAGTAAAGATAGAATTAGTAGGATCATGAGACATAAGCATGAACACGGGAAAGATCAACACAGTGGAAGATGAAATTAAACTACAATTGACATTTAGGCATCAGTGAATTAAGATGGATTCTGATTAGACCTTTCAATCAAAATATCCAATTGTTTATTATGAAAAGCATCAAAAGGAAGACTTGACATTACTTTTATAGTTAGGAAGGGCAGAGCAGAAACAATATTTGGCTACAATGCAATCGACTGAATAATTATCAGATAGACTTTGAGGACATTCTTTAATGTGGTGTTCATTCAAGTTTATGCCTCAACTATCAATGCAGGAAGAAGATTGATGGGTTTTGTGATTAAGTTCAATTTGAAATTGACTGAACATACGAACAAGATGTGCTACTTGTGATTGAAGATTGGAATGCTAAAGTTGGAAATAGGAAACAGCACATTGATCTGGCAGTTATAAGGATGTCCAGCAATTTACAGGGAAAACTTCTGGAATAGGATGTAGTATTCTTGGTATTCCAGATGTACTGTAGTCAGTTGTCACAAATAAAGCAATGGGTAATTTAAAATTTCTCTGGCAGAACCCTTCTTTGAAAGAAGTTGCAGTAAAATTATGATAGATTTCTTTTACTTGGACTAACCCTCTGTTTACTCCTGCTTTGACCAGGTGGGTAACATTTCAGCAAAGCTCTTTAAAGAAAAAATCTTTCTTCCTAAAGCCTTGAAATACACAGCTTAACAGATCTTGTGCCAACCCAAGAAGCTGTTTTTGCTCTGTCCTACTTTTCATTTATGAGTTCAGTTTTAAGTTTGTTAATCACTCAGAATCACTGTTAAATAAATAAACACATTCTGTGCATATAGATTACTTAGCAACAATACTAGACTGGAAGGTTTTTAAAAAGACCGGAGAAGAAAGCTTGGCATTGTTGTTATGAAAATTACATTTACAGGAATCAGGTTTGCTAGGATTGAGACTTTTCATGCAAATGATTTGTCTGTGTTTTCACACAAATATCCTTTGATATTTGTGTATACATACATGTTGTTAATGCTCTTTAGGTTGTCAGATGAGAGATTAATGGTGTAGTGCTGGTGGCATGATTTGTTTAGCTTTTATACAACCTGTGGCTTCTGCTTGTTATAATGTTACGAGGATGTTATTGGTGCAATTAAAAAACAAACAACCATGAATCCATTTAGAAGTAGTTCCCAAGATTTCAATCCCAATTATGACCACAAATGGGATTGAAATATTGGTCGTTGAGCTAAGTGTTAGTTAAATGAGATGCCCCTGTGGCTGATTGCAATCTAATTTACAGTCCCTAAGCAGAAAGGGGGGCTGCCCTTGGTGAGCTGACCCCTCTCAGCTGAGATTCCCTCCTGGCAGGCAATCCTTGGAGAGTGAAATGTCTGCCTGCCAGGAGGAAATCTCAGCTCTGCATAGACTTGAGATTCCCTCCTGGTAGGCAGCCTTTCAAGAGCAAAAGGGCCAGAAACAGAGCAAGGAATGCAGTGAGAGAGTGATTTTAAGCTCAGTCTGTGCTTGGATTTTGGCTGCTGTGGTTCAGGCAGGCATCTCTCTGTCTCTGTGGGAATGAGGAGAGGGGGATTTTGGTCTCCATCCCTGCTTGGAAATACAAGCATGCCCTGAGCTTGGAATCTTTCTGTTTAGGAAAATTTAGAACCAGTTGTAAGTTGAGGACTACCTGTAACTAGGCTCTAATGCTACAAAGTTATTAAGATTGTTAGAAAGCTGCCTAAAGAATACCAGTCTGCCAGTTTCTTCAACATGGACACATATTAAGATTTTTCTTAGATGATTATTAAACCAAAAAGAAAGACAACTCAATTTCTTCTTACCAAACTTTATAAAAAGACCTCCGTCGTAGGTAGAGATAGATGGTCTTATGTCACATTTACAAAATGTATTTTTTAAAAGCCTAAAGGTATCATTAAAGTTTTAGTGTCATAATAATCAGAATACTATATTTCAGGCATTTTCAAATGTAAAGTATTAATTTGATGGGAGTCATAATAGTCCTTGAGGAAGGCACAGGTAGAATATGTATATTTCTTATCACAGTTCACCTAGTAATACTACCTTAGAAAATAACTCTAATATTACCAGATGGGTCACATAGCAATGATGAACATAAGCCAAATATAGAAAAGGAAGGACATCAGATTGGCAACCAAATCATGCCTTCCCACGTACATAACACATTAAGAGTGTTATTTCATACTTTTCAGAAAAACTGTTGGGAAAATAGAGTTCACTTGAAGAATGTTTTAAAAACTGCTTCCAATGCCAATTTTTGTGTAATCCCTTATTTTGTTTCAGTGAACTCAAAGCTAATCTAAACCATAAACTCTCCACTTTTGTTTTCTTGATGTTTTCTAGCAAGGCTGCAGCTGCTTAAGTTGCCTGAATGCTTTTTCTTGGGTTTAAGAACTTCCAACTCTAAGCCCGTTTTCAAGGCTCAGTGTTAACTTCCAGGAACAATGAACATAGTATAGTTGTGCACTGGTCCTTGTTATTTCATATGCTAATGAGAACTGGAACGAATTGTCTTTAATCAACCATATTGTGTTTTCTTTGGGCTTTAATTAGCAAGTATGACTGACTAAAAAGAAGTGGCTTGACTTGAATTTGGAATTAAATCAATCCCCAATGAAATCGAGAATATTTAAATTCTGCCAACTGGTCATTCTGATTTACATGTAGGTAAATTTTTGTCAGTTTTGCCCTACTGCATGTGTCAAAATAGGGGCTATTAATTCTAGTGGAATAATTGTGGCAATTTGTTACAATTCTCCTTGTATAACATTTCTAACACATTCAGAAGTAATTAAGAGCAACTAGATTAGCTGGATAACTCTCCTATATGAAAGACCGGAACTTAGTGATATTTTGTGAAGCTTCAAACAGCTGGTCATTTGTAGATAACAGCTTGCAGATCTGAACTTGTTAGTGAATGTGTTAATAAGACACATAGTTAATTTTTTTTCTGATTAGTAACATGTATCTTTGCTATGGAACCCCTTCTTCTCTCCCAAGGAAGCTGTAATGTCACCAGACATACATATATGTATTTCCTGTGCTAGAAAAATAGATCTTGTAAAATCTTAAAATAGCATAGACCTAATAGAGAAATATATCAGTCTAGCTACCTTCTATTCAGCAGTCTATCTCAAGACTAGTAAATAGAGCCAGATATTCTGGAGTTTAAATTTAGATTTTTTGGTGGATGAAGCTTCTGGTTCTCCATAATTCCTGGATCAAAGGTAACAAAAACAATTTTTTTTACAAAACTTTTGAATTTCTACACTGTTTGGGGGTCATGTTTTCCTTCATGAACCTTGAAGCAATGTAGGAAATCCCTCTCCCTTGTTGACTCTCAACAATTCAATAAGTAAAATGAGGATAGAAAGTCATACAGGAGCTTTGTGCCATGGTGGTATTTGAAAATTGGTCCTCCAAAGTTTCTAGTTAATTTGTTTAAAAATGATTATTTGGTCAGTTCTGAGCAGTGTTGTGAGTTGTCAGTGTGCACAATCTACTTTTGGTGATTTTCTAATACTTGACTTGATTCAGAGAAAATAATTCCAGGACAGTAGCAGAGACTGGGGAAAGTGTCAGAGGATACTTAATTATCTGTGGGTTTTTTGTTTTTTTTTTAAAAAAGGAGCTTTAGAGTTGGTATGCATTCATGTTCTTTTCAATGATTATGAACCTTATTGGTGAAAGTAATGAGTTTATTTCGTATACTTAACACCATCAGTCAGTTAACAATATAGATATATGTAATCCTCAATTTACAACTGGAATTGGGCCCCAAATCAGGATTATTGAGGGTAGCTGTTGTTAAGTAAGATACCATGTGACTTTCATTCAGTGACTGCAATCCCACCTGCAGTTGTTAAGCAGGTTAAGTGGAGTACCAGTGAGAGGGCATGGACTTGGTGGGCTAGAGAGAGGGGTACCAACCTCCCACCATACTCAAGAGGCTAGGCCCTTTCCATATTGCACTTGGGAGAATGATGGCACTTGCGAGTGTTCTGGAAAGTTCAGAAGCCATTTTGAGCTTTTCAGGTTGTTAGCAAACACTTAAATTCTGCCCTCCAGAGGGAAGGGAAAGCGCTAGTGAGCGACTGTCACTTCAGTTGCTGGTGATTGCTCGCTAGCTCTTTCTTTTCCCCTTCAGAGGGATGGAGTTGTTTCTGTTCACTACCTCAGAAAACTGATTTCTAGCATTCTGAAAAACTGCCTGAGCTAGCAAATTCTAAATTCAAGCAGAAAAAAGCTAAATGGAGGTGATTCTGCCCCTCTGGTAGAGAGGGCAATGACCAGTGGGCGAACACCAGCTTTTCTGCTTTTCAAAAACTGACATTTGGTCACTATTGCTTTATTCTCACTTCAGAGGGGAAAAATCACTAGCACATATTGGTATTTCTGAAAGACTGAGAAAGGCTTCCAACCTTCTGCTGGTTCCCCAGTTGACTTTCTGGGGAAGTTGACAAGTGGCTATCACATGATCCAGGACACTTGGCAACCAGTTATAAACAGATTTCCAAGTGCCTGAAATGTAATCATATGATCTGAAGCATTGTCACATTTTACAAAGATCAGAAGTGCCAAAAATACCTGTTCTGAGGCCATTGTGACCACAAACAGTCATTAAATTACCTGTCATAAGTTGAGGTTTTTGCATATGTAATATGTCTAACTTTATTTTGTGGGAATAGAGGTTTGAGCAGAACTTGAGTATTGCTAGCTAAAATTATTGTGTCATAAGGAATTTAATTCCTGTACAGTGAGTTCCCAAATTTCTTCTTTATGTAAGATTGATTTGGTAAGAATTACTAATGGATATGACAAGACCCAGAACTATTAATTCTCTTTAGACACTTGAACAGACCTGTGAAACTTCCTTTTCTGTAATTTTTCCCCCTCTTATCATCAGTTCATAATGAGAAATGAAGATAAGCCATAATATGGATTTCTCAGATATAATTCAACAGATATTGGCTAAGGGAAAATAATCACTGGAAATAAATGAAAGTAATGGCACCGGTATTTGGATCAATTATCAGATTCATTAAAAAAAATAATTTATATGGGAATGCTGGAATCCAAGGTGTTCCCAATTCAGTTTTCTTTTGGTAGTGGTATTAAATAATCCAAAATTTTGCAATGGAAAGATGTTGGTTATTGCAATGAAGGAAATTACACTGTTAAATTTTACCCTTGTTCATATTTTTAACATCTTAATTTATATAGCACAACTACTAGTATCAAAGCCCATTTCTGATATTCTCTTTTTATTTATAGGTGCGGGAGAGTCTGGGAAGAGCACAATTGTAAAACAGATGAAGTAAGCATTGTTTTTTAATTAAAAATTATTGTACTCTTCTATGCCACGTAACCCATACTTTGCTAAAGATTTTTTTTATTCTTAAACTATATGTGATGAAACTGTATTAAAAACTAATCTGTATGAGAAGTAATTGTAATTTTGCATGTAATGAATAAGCATAAACTGTAGGAGAGCTTCTGTAAGATTTGTGTAGTTAATGAAGTTATTTCATGATCATTTCACCTATAGTGCTGAAGGCATTAGGAGAGTTATTCTAATATATAAACTGGTACCAGTTGTCTCTCTGTATAGGTGACATTCATGGAAAAATAACTACAGGTGAAAAATTAGAATATCATGCAAAAGTTCATTTATTTCAGTAATGCAACTTAGAAGGTGAACCTAATATATAAGATTGACTCATTACATGCAAAGCAAGATAGTGCAAGCTGTGATTTGTCATAATTGTGATGATTATGGCTTACAGCTCATGAAAACCCCAAATCCACAATCTCAGAAAATTAGAATATCGTGAAAAGGTTCAATATTCTAGGCTCAAAGTGTCCCACTCTAATCAGATAATTAAGCCATAACACCTGCAAAGAGTTCCTGAGCCTTTAAATGGTCTCTCAGTCTGGTTCAGTAGGAATCACAATCATGGGAAAGACTGCTAACCTGACAGTTGTTCAGAAAACCATCATTGACACCCTTCATAAGGGAGGGAAAGCCTCAAAAGGTAATTGCAAAAGAAGTTGGATGTTTCCAAAGTGCTGTATCAAAGCACATTAATAGAAAGTTATGTGGAAGGGAAAAGTGTGGAAGAAAAAGGTGCACAAGCAGCAGGGATGACCCCAGCCTGGAGAGGATTGTAAGGAAAAAGTCATTCAAAAGTGTTGGGGACCTTCACAAGGAGTGGACTGAGGCTGGAGTCAGTGCATCAAGAGCTACCACACACAGACGGATCCTGGACATGGGCTTCAAATGCCGTATTCCTCTTGTCAAGCCGCTCCTGAACAACAAACAACATCAGAAGCATCTTACCTGGGCTAAAAAAAACCAGAACTGGTCTGTTGCTCAGTGGTCCAAAGTCCTCTTTTTTGATGAGAGCAACTTTTGAATCTCATTTGGAAACCAAGGACCCAGAGTCTGGAGGAAGAATGGAGAGGCATACACTGCAAGATGCTTGAAGTCTAGTGTGAAGTTTCCACAGTCTGTGTTGATT
This sequence comes from Hydrophis major, assembly GCA_033807585.1. Taxonomy (NCBI): domain Eukaryota; kingdom Metazoa; phylum Chordata; class Lepidosauria; order Squamata; family Elapidae; genus Hydrophis; species Hydrophis major. The sequence goes on from CM066329.1 coordinate 118,465,224, forward strand.
TGGGGAGCCATGTCTTCTCCGTAGAACTGCTGTGAGCATCCACAGAGTAGGAGGTGCTCCAGTCTTCACTTCTCACAGGCTGAGCTGAAATTGAGGAATGCCCTCCTCCTCCACGTGACTCCTCCATGCGTTCCCCCAGTTTTAGCTCAGCCTTCGAGAAAGACAGGCAGCTTTTCTTCTGTTCCTTGGCCGTTTCAGGTGTTGTTGCATTTTACCTTCAGGTTTGATTTCTTTCTTTCCTCCTTGTCCCTGCAGACTGTAGTGCGGTCCCAAATTTAGTTTACAGAGCGATTTCGCTCTCAGGAGGGAGGCAAGGGGTTTGGATCCTTTTCGCCCCCCCTCCTCATTCTTCCTCTGCCGTTCCAAGCGCACTGGGCTCAGCCGCTTGGCTCCGCGCTATATATTTAGCGCACAATTGCGTCTTCCCCCCTAGAACGCCTCAGGGGAGGCAGCGCTTCCTCTCCCAGCCCTTTTTTTCTCCTTCTCATACCTTGAAGTTGCGGTTGGGCTGGTGCGCCTCTGAGCTGTGCGCTCTGAGCCGGGCATTCATTTTGGGTGCGCCTCGTGGCTGGCGCCATTTTGTTTTCTCATCAAGTAAGACCCTTATTGTTTTGAATTAATGGTGAGCTGCGAGGCCTTTGTAGGCCCTTAACGGGACTGTCAGGTTGCGTGGAGCCTCTGTTTTTACCTGGAGGGCACTGTGGCTCCGTGCCCTGTTGTCCCTCTTGGTTAGATATTGTTGGCTTTCTTCCTTTGCCCGCAGCTAGTTCAGAGGCGCAGGCACGTACTCCCCATTGTTGTTGGGGGGCTGCCTACAGAGGCCCTTTTTGTCTTGCCTTTTGTATATTTGCTTGGTCTCAGCGTTCATTTGGTCCATTTGGAATTTAGGTCTTTGCTAGTAGGTATTTTTGCTGTTATTCCTTGGGTCTGTTTGCTCTTCCTTACTTGAACCCGACCCTCAATTTAATAATAATTGTTAGTGTATATATTCAGTGTATATATTTAATAACCTTGGGTAGATTTTTTCTTTCCTTTTTATTGCATAGAGTTCAAAAAAAAAAAAGAGATATTTAAATAGATAGATAGTTAGTTTAATTAATTACTGTTCTAGAATAAAATTTCTTTCAAAAAGGGGGACGTGACCCAATCTTAGGAAAACCGGCTTACATAAGTAGGCCGAACTCCTAGGCGTGCCAACCGCCATTTCCTTTTTCAATACCATGGCAGAGGCTAATCCTACTGGCTCTTCTCTGAAGGCCAAATCAAAGATTCACTATCTTCGCAAAAGGGACAAGGAATCTTCCAGTGCTTCTCAAAGAGATGCTTTACGGCGTTATAAGGCCCTAGAAAGGGAGTTTAGCAAGCGGGCTAAAGAGTCACACTCTATAACACCTGCCTTTCCTTCTACCCCCCCCCCGCCAAGCCAATCCTCTCCCTCCAGGTGCGGTACCTCCTCCCGAGGCCGCCAGCCCTCCCGTATGCCCGAGGCGACCTTCACGCCGACCGCTGCAGGCTTACGTTCTGGAGATCCTACTCCAAACATTATACCTGATGACATTAGAGAATGGATGCAGTCTGCCATCTGTCAAGGAATAGCCGAAGGAATGCAGCAGCTGTCTAGACTGGATTCCCGAGGGAGGACTCCCGAGGTTGAATCTTTATCCGGAAGGTCTCTCTCTGCACCAGCATCTCAACATGGTCAGGTACCTCCTCACATGGATGCCCCATTCCCTGAGGGGGAGGATACCCAAGAAGAAGAGGTAGTGGGCCTTGAACCGTTCGGAGAGTACGAAGGTTCTGATAGAGGTTCCTTGCAGTATTCTGAACCCTTTCTGGAGGCAGATCTAATGGAGGGAGAAATGTCGGAAGATGAGAGCCTTTCCCCCGAGCAACTTGCTGTTGTGGGTCTTTTTAAACCCCATTTATTTAAGTCCTTATTATTTAAGGCAAAGAACGTTTCAGGTCTGGCCTCGCAGTCTCCCTCTGACCCTCCTCCATTGAGCCCAGAAGGTCCTGATGACCTTATGTTCAGACAGCTGGCGGTGGCAGTGGACATTATTCCGGCCCCCCCAATCTTCTCAGATCTGGTTGCAAAGCAGTTGGCTTCGGTGGGTCCTTCTCCGGCCCCCTCTAGTCAGGACAAGAGGTTGTTTACCCTGGATCCGGATTTCTCCGCTATGTTAGACACACCGGAAGTAGATGATCCGATTGTAAGACTTGCCTCCTCTTCCAATCCTACCGATGCACTGGAGGCACTGAAGCTGGAGGATAGGCGAGTGGAGATGGCGCTCCGGCGGGCTCACAACGCTGATGCTTGGGCTATCCGGTCGGCCACGGCCACTTCCTTCTTCACCCGGTCCTCCATCAGGTGGCTCAGACAGCTGAAGCAACATATCCCCCACCTGACACCAGAGCCCATCAAGATATCGCAAAAATCACGGCGGCGGCGGAATTTGCAGCCGACGCCACCTTTCATTCGGTTAAGTTCTCATCCCGGGCTATATCTTCCCACGTATCTGCCAGACGATTGCTTTGGCTTCGACACTGGCAGGCTGATATTAAAAATAAGTCTAAGTTGGCTTCAGCCCCCATATCAAAAGGGAAATTGTTCGGGCCCGCTCTCGAGCCATTGCTTCTGGAAACTCGAAATAAGAAAATGTTTCTGCCTTCGCTTTTTCGTAGGCAGGAAGCCAAGGGTTCCCAGCCCTTTCGGAGGGGCTCCTTTCGTCCCCCTTTCCAGTCATCATTCACTCCTAGGTTTCAGGGCTCCCCATCATTCCGGTCATCTTACCAGGACCGGGGTGACTCGGGAGACAGAAGCAGGAGAGGGGGCAGTTACAGAAGGCCCTTTAGGGGTTCCGGGAGTAGGGCGGCCTGCCGACCCAGGTAGGATTGCAGGTTCTTCTACTATAGGCGGCCGCCTCAAGCATTTTGCCAACAAGTGGGAGGAATCCACCTCAGACACTTGGGTCAGAAATTTAGTGCGCTTTGGCTTGACCCTGCAGTTTCACACTCCCCCTCCTGAGCATTTCAGGTTTTCACCCATCTTTAGGAATCCTGCTAAGTGGGCCCTTATGGCCTCCGCCATCAAACATCTGTCTGATATTAGGGCCATTCAACCTGTACCTCCCTCCCAATGGGGAAGGGGTTTCTATTCTCTTTTATTTTTGGTGCCTAAACATTCCGGGGGTTGGAGACCCATTTTAGATCTTAAGAGGTTAAATCACTTTATCGTACGCCATAAGTTCAAAATGCAGGCTCTCCAGTCTATTTTACAGGGCATCAGAGAAGGGGACTGGCTTACGTCGGTTGACCTTTCCGAGGCTTATCTCCATATCCCCATTCATTCCTCGTATTCCAAATACCTCAGATTTTGCTATAATAATCAGCATTTCCAGTATGTAGCCCTTCCCTTTGGTCTCGCCTTGGCTCCGAGATCTTTCACTAAGGTGTTGGCAGCTCTCGCAGCTCACCTTAGACAAATTCCTATCCGGATCCACTGTTACCTTGACGATATTCTGGTTGTATCCTCTTCCCGACTTCAGGCCGAGAGTGATACTAGAGTCAGCTTATCCCCTCCACTCGTATATCCCATCTGGGGGCTGTGATTGACTCTGTTGAAGGGAAGGTTTTCCTCTCTCAGGAGAGACTTATTAGTATCTGCACCACTATCAGGGATATCCGGCGAACTGGGAAAACATCTTTGCTCAATTTATCCAAGCTGCTTGGGAAGCTAGTTTCTTGTATTTCTATTATTCCATGGGCTCGCTTGCATTCCAGATCTTTGCAATGGTTCCTCCTGCCGTATCAGTGTTCAGGAAGGAGCACATCAGGGTTTGTAGTGAAGGTCCCGCTGAAGGTTCTCGCCTCCCTCCTATGGTGGACACGACCATCTGTCAACAGAGGACAGCTATTCAAACAGCCTCAAAGGGTTACTCTCATGACAGACGCAAGTCTTTCCGGATGGGGGGCCCACCTGCAGTCTCTCTCGGCACAGGGAGTTTGTACTCATGCGGAGCGAAGTTGGAGCATCAACTGGTTGGAGCTTCACGCAGTGTACCTGGTCCTGCGAACATTCCTTCATCGAGTGAGAGGGCGCCATGTCCTGGTCCTAACAGACAATACTACAACCAAGGCCCACATCAATCGGCAAGGGGGCACCCATTCCATCCTTCTCATGAGAGAGGCCAAGCGACTGTGTCGATGGGCGGAGGCGCATCTTTCGTCCATCAGAGCAGAGCACATCTCCGGAGCCTCCAACGTCCAAGCAGACTGGCTCAGCAGGGCAACACTGGACCAGGCAGAGCGTCTGCACCCACACCTGTTCAGAAAGGCAGCAGCCAGGTTCGGTCAGCCCCTAGTAGACCTTTTTGCATCTCCGCTCAACGTGCAAACACCAAGGTTCTTCTCCCGTTATCCCTCCAACGGAGCAGAGAATCACGATGCCTTGCGTTGCCCGTGGCCTCCCGGGCTACTGTACGCCTTCCCTCCGCTTCCGTTGATCCCCAGGGTGATTCGAAAATTGATAGCCGAGAAAGCAGAAATCCTCATGGTGGCACCATATTGGCCCAGGATGCCGTGGTTTGTGGACCTCCGCAATCTGTCAGTAACTCCACCATGGAGGACCCCGTTAGATCAGATTTCACTGTCGCAAGGCCCGCTGCTTCATCCAGAGCCACAGTGGCAACAGTTGGCCGTTTGGAGGTTGAGCGGGAAAGGATGATTGAGGAAGGCTTATCAGCCCAGGTCATTAACACCATTTTGGCGGCTAGAAGGCCTTCTACCACTTGCATTTATGATGCGACCTGGAACAGTTTCTGTAACTGGTGCCACAAATCATTCATCGATCCACGCTCTCCTTCAGTTGCGCAGATCCTGGCCTTTTTATAAGATGGCCTAGATGGAGGCTTATCACCTAACACCTTAAGGAGGCAGGTCGCGGCTCTCTCAACGGTGGTTGCTGGCGGCCCTTTCGGTCCCCTTTCCCACCATCCTCGAATCAAGGCCTTTCTTAAAGGGGCTTCTAATTTGCGCCTGTCAGTAGTGCACAGATACCCGACATGGGACCTTAATAAAGTTCTCCTGGCCTTGACTAGATCTCCCTTTGAGCCTCTCAGAGAGGCGTCCCTTCAATTTCTTACATTTAAAACAGTATTTCTGGTGGCTATTACTTCGGCTAGAAGGATATCTGAAATTGCAGCTCTATCCGTGAGAAAAGACCTGTGTATTTTTCATTCTGATCGGGTGGTTCTGAGACCAGACCCAGCATTTATGCCAAAGATCAATTCAGCGTTCCACAGGACACAGGAGTTGGTCCTGCCTAATTTCTGTCTGAAGCCTCTGCGCGAGCAAGAGAGGCAGTGGCACACCCTTGATGTTCGAAGGGCTTTGCGTGTTTACATTTCTCGCATGCAGTCCATCAGGAAGACAGAGTCTCTATTTTTGTCCTTTCAGCCAAAGACGCTAGGCTGTAAGGTCTCTCCGTCCACGGTAGGCATATGGATTAGGGCTACCATATCCAAGGCCTATTTAGTTCAAGCTATTCCAGTTCCCAGTGGGGTTACCGCTCACTCCACCAGAAGTGCAGCTACTTTGGCAGCCTGGGCTACTCAGGCGTCTATTCTTGATATTTGCTGGGCGGCCACCTGGGCTTCCCCATCTCCCTTTATAAGACATTATAAGATTGATATTTACTCCTCAGCTGAGGCATCTTTTGGCAGGTGAGTCTTGCAGCAAGTGGTGAGAGATCCTGGGGAAGTTCCAATCCAGATGGACTCCCACCCATAGGACAGATTAACTTTGGTATGTCCCACTCTCTGGATGCTCGCAGCAGTTCTACGGGGAATGGGCATTGGTTCTTACCTGATACGCCTCTTCTCATGGAACTGCGTAGAGCATCCAGCCCCACCCTGATTGGTCCATCTGAGGGGGGGAATCCTGTTTCGGCCAATGATTTCTAGTGTTGTAGTTCAAGTTGTATAATACTTAAGATTAGAGGGTTGTTGTTGTCCTCTCGTCTTCGTTAAAACTGGGGGAACGCATGGAGGAGTCACGTGGAGGAGGAGGGCGTTCCTCAATTTCAGCTCAGCCTGTGAGAAGTGAAGACTGGAGCACCTCCCACTCTCTGGATGATCTACGCAGTTCCACGAGAAGAGGCGTATCAGGTAAGAACCAACGCCCAATCTGCTGGTGATGGTCCACTGTGCTTTACTAAGTCCAGAGTTAATGCGGCCATCTACCAGGAGATTTTGGAGCACTTCATGCTTCCTTCCGCAGACGAAAGGGGGATGCTGACTTCATTTTCCAGTTGCCCACACTGCCAAAAGCACCAAAACCTGGTTCAATGACCATGGGATTACTGTGCTTGATTGGCCAGCAAACTCACCTGACCTGAACCCCATCGAGAATCTATGGGGCATTGCCAAGAGAAAGATGAGAGACATGAGACCAAACAATGCAGAAGAGCTGAAGGCCGCTTTTGGAGCATCCTGGTCTTCCATAACACCTTAGCAGTGCCATAGGCTAATAGCTTCCATGCCATGCCACATTGAGGCAGTAATTGCTACAAAAGGGGCCCAAGCCAAGTACTGAGTACATATGCATGCTTATACTTTTCAGAGGTCTGATATTGTTCTCCGTACAATCCTTGTTTTATTGATTGCATGGAATATTCTAATTTTCTGAGATTGTGGATTTGGGGTTTTCATGAGCTGTAAACCATAATCATCTCAATTATGACAAATCATGGCTTGAACTATCTTGCTTTGCATCTAATGAGTTTATCTCATATATTAGTTTCACCTTTTAAGTTGTATTGCTGAAATAAATGAACTTTTGCACGATATTCTAATTTTTCGAGTTTCACCTGTATATTTTACTTCCCTTCTCATAAGGTAATCTTAAGAAAGCCTTTTCCCTATGTTTAATCAGGGACACTTCATTTTCTTCCAGTTGTGCTTTGGAGATCTCCTATGCTATTTCATTACTGGAGTTCCACTGAAAACTAGGTGGTCCTCTCAGATCCTTGCATATAGATTGTCCACATTAGCATGATCTTATTTGAGGCCATTGTCACCTTTCAAATGGCGACTAAAGCCTCAGTTGAACCATGTAGCAGAGCGCCAGGAACAACTCTGTTTTCCCTCTGAACCCAGTAGTGTTCACTGGGCATCCGCTTTGGGATACTTAAACCTTGTACTCAATGTTCCAACTGCTTGTCAATTTCGTTCAAGTTACTAGCTTATAGAGATAGAGCATTTACATTGCTAGGAATGGTTACAGTATTTGAATGCTTTAAGTAAAAGAAAGGATGATCCAATGAAGCTAATTGATGGGAGGTCTGGGAAATACAGTAGTTTTCCACTTAGGTATTCACTGCCAGAAGATGACTTTAGAAAATTAGATAAATTTTCTCTAAAATTGAGTGCTAGTTATAATTAATTGAACTTCTGTTATCCATGATGACTACGTAATATCCGCATTGATAACATGCCTTGCTATTCTAGTTCCTAGGAAGTTTAAATGGAAGATGTTAATATCCCCGTAATGTTTAGCGTTCTTTGCAAGTTTGAGTAATTGTGCTTTATCAAAGACAATTAAAACCATTGTTTTCCTCTTGCTTTACATTAGCCGGAGGCTTAACATGTTTTTTTTTTTAAAAAAAACCAAAGTTGTTTTTAACACTTAAGAACCATTAAGTTGTCCAGTTGTTTTACCATGATCAGTAAATGTTTCCACTTTTCCTTCATTTTTGAGTTTTCTGGCTTTTTTTGCTTTATAAATACGCTAAACATTTTAAAAGTTAAGCCACTGTATTGTTTTCTACCAGAAACCAGAGGAAAATTATGTTGCTGATGTTTGGTAATTTGTTAGTGAATTTCACAAACATGAACCTGAGGGCCTCTGGGGACTGCAGGAAATAGAACTGAGGGCTGATGTGAACTGTGGTAGCTTTAAAGTGGAAAGGTGACATGTTTGCTGTGCTATTGTACAATATGGTGGAGTTCTCTTTTCACAGTTGTACAAAGGCCCAGCAACCTCAGCTGCCCCCTACTTTTTGACTAAGAACTGTGAATACAAGTGAACTCTCAGATTCTGCACTAAGTCTGAATGGGGAAGTGTCACACTGTTCAGAACCAAACATGACAACATTCCAGTTCCTGGATATGCACAATTCAGAACCCATCACTGCTTAGTGTTGGCAGTATTGAGCCTCAATTATTGGATTGTTCTTCTCCATTCTAACTCTCACAACCTCCAGATACTGGGACAGAACCTCAACAACTTCACTTTGGACCCCTGGTGGAAATGTTCAACTGGGTACCATTAGCATATTGTTGATACCACCTTGTACATAGTCATGCATATTCTTGTCACTAATTGTGGGTCAGCTCAGGAATGGGCAAAAGCAGAAGGCAAACTCATTTCATATTAGTGACATTACATTATAGCAAAGAGTCTTTAACAAAGTATTTTTTACAAAATAATGTTAAATCCTTTGTTGATACATAATATACTGATTTTTTTTAAAATCTTCTGTTCCTTTCCAGGATTATCCATGAAGATGGATATTCAGAAGAGGAGTGCCGACAATACAAAGCAGTGGTTTACAGCAACACCATCCAATCCATCATGGCTATAATCAAAGCCATGGGTAACCTGCAGATTGACTTTGGTGATCCTTCTAGAGCAGTTAGTTTTCTTTTTTATTTCCTTACTGTTTATTAACTTCCTCTGCGGGTATCACATTGTTCTTGTCTAAAATATTGAGGAGGTATTTATTCATCCAATTCTGAAAAATGGTGCTTGTTTTCTGTAAACATTGCTTGCTGGATAGGGAAGACTTGTAAATAGCTGTAACCTTAGCTAGTACAACATTAAATGAGAAGAAGAAACTAGTGACACTTGGTATCTTTTAAATATATATATTTTACATAGATCACTTTTTCAGTTTAAAAACAATGGACTCCAGGCTTTTTCTACAAAATCAACTTGGTATGCTTCTTAAGGCCTGGTGACATAAATATGATTAAGCTTTTTTGGGAGGAGGCAAGGAATTATTTAGTTTTATAGCAAGGACGTGTCTAGAATCCTAGTCACTCAGGTCAAAATGGGAACAACTACCCCCCCATCCACTCTTCTTTCTTTGGATGCTTCTGTATATAAGCTCAATCTTTTAAGCTTTGCAGGAAGTAGCTCAATGAGCTGTACTTTGTCAGCTGGGGTTGCACTAAGTAAAAACCATGTTGTGCAAAGTTAGTTGTGCTGTTTGCTTCGTGATTGTGAAGTGGCTTTAGGGCCGCTTCAAACAGTGTTTTTCACTCAACTATTCCATTGAAATGGATACTGACAATATGAAAATCAGCCAACATTTTTGGACATCTAGTGCTGTTACTTGCTTAAGTTTTATAGCAGGGAGGTGGCCTCTTAAAAGATGGATTAATAACATTAATCATGCAGAAAACTGCTGTTTTTATTTATTTTTCTTTCTCAACACAGTGCTCAAAATGAAACTATATAGAGGAAGGAAGTTCTCTGTGCTGCTCTTTGAGTAAAAAGCTACAATCTAATGATTGGTTTTAAAAGAAACAGTAGGTTCATGTACCACATTGTTACAAACATTAAAACTATAGAGGAATGAATTGATTCAGGACTTTTTGAAAACCTATTTGAGGTGATATCAGTGCCTCTAATTTTTCCAATTACCAGTTCAAAATGTTGTGAAATAGTGATTTGGATAAAATTTTGGAAGCTGGATAGAAAGGAAGAAATAACCTATCAAAAGGGTGAAACAATTTTTAGATTCAACCTTTAGGCTAGTCTTAGTATTCTAAAATACTTTGTTCAGGAGAAGAGGAGAAAAACTTGGCAGGTCTGTCCTTGGATCAGAGTGGTCTTTGTAATCAGATTATCACATAGTTCAGTCTTGATGTCTTCAGAAATGGAAGCTGGAGAGAAACTGACATAGTTAGATATTTGCTCATTTTAGAGTTTTCCAGCTTCTGTCTTCAAAGAATGTAAGACATTTAGTGACTGGCTTCTAGCTAGATGGTTTAAGGACTGATTACTTTTATAGAATCTTATTTTTCTTCCTTCCCTCTATTGTTCACATTTACCTTTAATCCATTCACAAAGAATTTTTATTCTGCTATTCAATGGCACTCCTAATGAAACAAGGCATCCCAAAATATACGTTTGTTTTGTACCATCAGCTAGGAATGTTCATTTGGTCGGTGCCACTTTATGGAACATTTTCCCCCCAAATTTATATTTGCCCAATTCTTCTTGCTGTCCCTCAAGATCTGGTTATGTCACCAAACCTGGGAATCACAGGGAACTGAAGGCATGTCTAAATGGCTCCACTACTGAGGTGGATATTTCTCATTCTCTCTCTGCCTAGGCCAGGGTTTGTATGTTATGCTGCTAATAGTATTTTTTAATACTGATTCTTTTATTTTTATAATGACTGTTTACATATGTCTGGTTTTATCAGGTTGTTGTACACCACCTAGAGTTGTTTTTTGTGAGAGACAACAGTACAAATTAGATTAATAATTATATAAATATTTATTTCCTCAAAATTTAGCATCTTAATTAGGCATCTGTCTGATTTGCAACCTATCCTGGTGTATCCTATTCTTTGCTCAATAGTAGAAAATTAGCACAAAATAGGATCATTTTTGCAGCAAATATTATTATCTCAAAATAGTGAGAAGCTTTCCATTTACTAAATTATAGTCCAGATTTTGGAGAAATTGGGATATTGCAAGGTATATAATGCTAATTTCTGAACTGAGGATAAAGTTTCCTATCAATTAGGTTCCTGTCATGCACGCAAATTTATCTGGCTTTCCTCTTACTTCCTCTTTAATCAATGACTGCAGCACAAAGCCCAAAATACTACCATGTTTCTCCAACAATAGCCCCCCCCAATAGGAAGACCCAGCATGTTTTCTAGGCATAAGGTGAAATTAAGCCCCTCCCCACAAATTTAGGCCTAGTTTAAAACATGTGAAATTGGAGGGGGGACTTGCTGTTAGGAGCACCCCGCAGGCAGCCACGCCTTGCCACCAGCCACTTCTAATGGTCGATTTTAGCGGAGTGCAGAGAGCTCCCTACCCTCGCCAAATGCCTTTGCTGCAGACCCGGGTATGATGCTGGGTGCAGGCCGGGTCAGCGGGCAGGTGGCGTTGTGGATGTCGGCCTCGGTGGCGGTGGGGCCTTATTTTCTGAGAAACATGGTAGGCATCAGTGGAAAAATCATTTTTCCCCTAAGATCGATAATGTATAGATCACAAAGTTAGAAGGATCTTAGAAAAAGTCAATATGATGACAGAATGAAAATGAATGACAGAGCTGCTCTCTATAACAAATACAGCATAACTGAAAAACTAAGTCATCACCTCAGAGTTAATTCAGCACAATTCTTCTTAGATGCAAATTTTTTCAAGTATAAGCTTGCAACCAAACTTTATGACATCACATCACCTGTGTTCTCTGGAATTATAATGCAAGGTGGAAGTTGAAAGACAGAGGGCTTACTGGAAATTGTTCAGAGAAGAATGAAATATCAAATTTGGGAGTATATGTTATTTTCTTTCACTAATGGATAGGTATTAAAAGCCTTTCCAAATGCATTAGGACAAATTAGGAATAATATATTGGGAGAGTATTGTGATACAGACTTTCATAGACATTTCCCAGTTATTCTATTTTCCTTTTCCTTTTTAAAAATAGTTCTGATCCTAAATGGTAGGGACTTTTCCACTCACTAAATGTTTTAGAATTACAATACTACAGAAACCCAAGTACTGTACAGGGCTTGCTTCCTGGGAAAGAGATACATCAGTGTAGTATACTTGAATAAGCTCACTTCATTTTGTGCTAACTTGGGTTTGTTTTTTAAAATATAAATATATTGCCTGTTTTTTTAAATGATTGGAAGGAACATCTCTTTTATATTGGACACATTTGATAAAAACAAGGATTATGCACATTCTAAATACTAATTTCTATAAGCATCTGTATATATATTGTTTTTTTTTTCAAGTAATTCACTAAGAAGGAGCCATTCTGTTACAACATTACACCGCTTAGATCAAAATTATGTTTACTTTGGAGAGTTTGTAATTGTTGCAGATGATGTCTGCTTTTTTAAGTAGTACAGTGACCTTCAGAGTCCTGGAGTTACAACAACAACTGGGACAGCCATCATTGGGCTGTATAGTCAAGTGATGTCACACTTTATAACCATATCACTTAATGATGGCAGTCATAATCCCATTGCACCTGCAGGAGATTTTTTTTAAAAAAATACAATCTAAAAATAAAAAAATATTAAAATGTAGGCATATAGGGGCAAGAAAAAATATAAAATAAAGTGCAAGTGAAGTGCTTCCTGTTAGAACCCTCAAATGCATATTTTCAATTTACTTTTATTTCAAATGACTTTTACAGACCTCAAGAAATTATAAAGAAAGAAAGTATAACTTCAGGAATATAAGCAAGAAGTAGAAATGTAGGCAGCATTTAAGCAGTTTGTTTCATAATGGTATAGAGGCATGACAACGTGAGACTTTAGTACCACATAATCATAAATCAAAATCTTATTATTGCATATTTCCAGCTGTATGTTTTACCTGAATCTATAAAAATACAAGCTTCCTGGAATAAGGATTCCCAATTTACTTCACTGGATTTCTCCAGCTTCTTAAGAGATTTTAAATTTGAATCAGACTCTGTGGGGAACAGACCCCTTTATTTTAAAAAGACTGCCTTTTCTGTTTCACTCAGAGAGGGGTTGAAGTAATTCATGGGAATATGCCTTTGTATCCCAACTTTCAGTCTGACATTCATTCATTCATTCATTCATTCATTCATTCATTCCAATATAAACCAATGCCTTGATGCTGAGAAAGTCGTGGTTGTCAGTTCTGTACAAGACTTTCATATCTCTGTTTTACAGTGATTTTCTTTGGAAAAAAGTTAATGTTAATTTTAATGATTGAATGTGATTGATATATCTAGAAGGAGTGTTCAGTATGACAAACATGCAGTATTTCTGCAGAAATCACTTGTCAGAGGAAAACATTTTTTTGTATCAGGAATGGGAAACCTATAGATTACCAGATATAACTGCATCTCATCATGATTGAAAGTTAGGAGACTTATCACTAACAGTTCAGTAATCTGGTTGGCAAAGCAACCCAACTTTCTGAAGAAACTGGCTTATGTTGGTCACAAGGATAGCAAACCATTATGAGACAAATCGTTATGCTTCTCCAAAATTATTTGGAAGTGACTATTTGGAAGTTTATGAAGATGCAACAGTGAGGTCTAGTAAATAATCTTTCATAGTTAGTAAAGTAAATGAATGCACAGGCTACTTCTGAACCATTTCAAGCAACCAAGAATTTATATATTTGTAAACAAGCACTTCTCCAGTTCAGAGCATCCATTGATTGCGATGATGCTTCTGTCACTTGTCTGATAGGCTGGGCTTTAATTGAGAGGACACTCCTCCTCCTCCACGGGACTCCTCTCTAGCATCCCCAGTTTTTGCTCAGCCTTCATGGATATAGGCAGCTTTCTTTCCTTTCCCTTGGCCGGAATAGCAAAAGTTTCAAAAAGAGACAGCAAAAAGGTTTGCTTTTAAACTCTAAACAACTCCTTTAAGGCTTTTAGTTTCAATGAGTCAAGCAGCTCCCTACTGCATATAACTCGAGCCAAGGGAGCTCACCATAGCTTCAAATAATGATCTCTTGCCCCCAGGATGATTGGAGGCGATAATGCCTCAGCTGCAGGGTTAACAACTCACATTTCTTAGCCCGTATCATAATGACTTTTTCAAGCTGATATGCTACAATCGCTGCCGCCCACATCCGATTGGAGCAGCTCCATTTTAAAAGGATCTGAGGCTTCTCTCTCTCCCCTGGGAACACCATCTGGGGTGGGGGCATCAGCACCCATCTGCCCCACCGCACCTTTTTATTAAGGGGAAACTCTGCAGTATCGTCTCCCCACAAGGCACAGAAGTGCTGCTGAGCTGATTTAACTCATTACACGCCTAAAGAGATAATGGCCTGCACCATTGCAGACTCACTAATCATGTGGTAGTGATCTGCATTTTATTTCTGGAACTGTGAGAGGCTTTTCTTCCCCCAAGCAGGGGTCTCCTTCCTGGAACCCGGGGGAAATCACCTTAATACATATATGTATGTATGTATATAGATATTCAGATATAATTATTCTATTTTGGACCCTTATTCATTAAGGAAGAAACTGTTGGCTTATGCCCTCACAGAATTAAACAGCAGCACCACAGCAAGCACCAAGGACCAGGCCTACATCTTATTTCAACAATTCCTCCTTTCTAGGCCTATGAGGTGTTCCAAATTTGGCTAATTTGGAAATAATAATAACAAAATGATAATATTAATAACAAAATAATAATAATAATAATAATAATAATAATAATAATAATAATAATAATAATAATAATAATAATAATAATAAAAATATAGGAACAAGGATAAGAATTCAATATTCTTACATAAGATTATACAAAACTGGGGAGCATTGTTTTAGGGTTCCCTGGCCATTGCTGGTTCAGGCCCCTGGGCGTGCCAACTGCCCAACGTATCAACCTCATTAACAGTAAAATTTAATAAGCGGTCACAATGGCAAGCGGCAGTAGCTCAAGATCCATGTCAAATTCTTAAAACAAATTGAAGCATTCTAAGGGTACCTCCTATGAGCAGAAAAAGACGCTAATAAGCGCCACAAGGTACTAGAAAAGCATATGAAGAAGTTCATGTGGGAGGCTGAAAAATATTCTCAAACCTCATCTCCACCAGGCCTACTTCGACTCCAATCCCCTTCTGCAACCACTCCTGGATCTGTCTGTATAATCCAGATGCAGCGTAGCTGCACAAGATCAGTAGCCCATCTAGATCAGTACAAGTGACATGAAGTGCCTCTGTGGCCACATTGCTCCAATAACAGCCAGATTCTGTTAAATGATGACTTACCGGAAAAGATCCCTGCAAAGATGAGACCGTGGATGGAATTAGCAATACACCAAGGTATCTCTGCGGGGGTGCAGCATACTGTTCTGGCCAACAACAGAGTGCTCCTTCCAATTGGAATTCCCTATAACTCTGGTCAGTAAGCAGGACAGTGCATCCTTACCCTCAGGTATCTCTCCACAGGAGATTCTGTAGTTCCAGAGATACCCCCGCAAGGTATATAAAAGGAACAAGGGCTATTGATTGAGTGGAGCCAGAGGACTCAGAGTTCTCCTGCTCAAATTCTCAAATTCTAGTTAGATTCGCATCGGCTCACAATAAGAGGTGATGGTTGATACTACATCTTGATGACTAAAACAATGCCGGCATCATTTTGTTTATAAAAATTCCATGGCATTATCTGTTGAGAGGCCACTTTCCCTCACAAGGATCTCTCCATGAGGGTCCAGGGGATATTTACACCAATTGCGGACCTCTTTCTGAGGTTGACTACGGGCTTCCTTTTTAAGTTGGCAGCCCTCATAGAATATAGAAGCATAGTAACAGCGAGCGCCAAGGCCTGTGTCCACCTGGGCAGGAAGCTGTTGAGGGCCAGTGCCTGCAGGATCACCCAATTGCAATACAGGTCCTGAAAGGTGTTCTCTATTTAACTTCACAATTTGATTCCATATTCAGTCATCTAATTATGAGTTTGGTAACAGCACAACAATTTATGTTCGTAGCTATGCACAGATATAACAAAAATATTATCAATAATAACATAATATTAATGATATCAATATGAATGTGAATAATAACATAATAATAACAAATTGAATTTATCCAAAAAAGTGGGGGAGCAAGTATCAAGAGGATTCCCTGCCTCTGTTTACATCAGGCCTCTGGATCAGTCAACGGTCCATGAATATCACATACACATATAGATATATAGATATCTCGCCTCGTGAGCTTTAGGTCAGAATCTTCAAGGGCAACCAAAAATACCCCCAGAGGACAATAAATCAATTCAAAGTAGGTCAAAACGTCCTAGAGAGACCTCTAAGGCAACAAAGGATGCCAAGAGAGGCCAAAATGCGTTAGATAAACATATTTTTTTTAAAAAAAATGCATGAGGGAGGTTGAACAGAAGTCTCAGCCCTCTTCCCCAGACAGGCCGGTCCCAGTTCCAGAGTGCTTGCTTTGGCAGCACATATACTAAAATTGGAATGATAACAGAGAAGATTAGGATTGCCCCTGCGCAAAGATGACACACAAATTTGTGAAGCATTCCATATTTCACCTTGCCTCCATCCCTGGATCTCTCAACGCCATCCAGGAGAAGCCTCAGAGGGACCAGTTCAACCCAGGCCTTTAGCAATGCTACTTGCCTGACAGACAGTTGTGGGACCACACCAGAATACCTCCTCCCAGAGGATACCCCTGACAAATTGAAGGCCTGGAGGGACATGGCGACTTGAAGGGGCATTGCAGCCGGGGTACAGTAGAAGTTGATAGCTAGGCAGCCTCCACAATCTGACCTCAATTCTCATTCGATTTAGTTCCTATGCAGAACGGACCTTCATTACCACCAGGTACCTCCTTCAGAGGAGTATTATATAATCCAGTTACACATTCACATGATGCATAGGATGAGGGAGAACTAGAGACCAGATGGAACAGGTTGAGGAAGGGTTTATTCATGACAGTGACCAAAATCTGTCAGAGGTGGATCCCCCCAAAAAGGGGGACATGTCAGACATTGAAGCCATTAACCTTCGGGTCTGTTTCGCCCTCAGAATTTTTTCAAGTCTCTGTTGTTTCAAGAAAAAAAACTACTGCCCGCCTTGATATTCCATTCCCCTCGGCCCAACAATCGTTACTGTAAGGGGGTCAGGCGATTTAATCTTCTCCCAACCAATAATGTAAGAGGAAGTCATAACTGTCCCACAGAGGTTCTTGGACCTCATCCAGAAACAAGGGGTCTCTTATAGGATATGATAGAAAAAATTTAATTTGATTTTCTGATTCTGCTAAATTTCTCATCACGATAGTAGATAAAACAATAATGGCAATTATCCTCCTCCTCTGCAGTTCCAACTGAAGCAGAAGAGGCTCTCAAGTTAAAGAATATATAGGGTCAAGTTGTCTCCATGTAGGGCATGTCAATCTGATGTGGGGGCCATAAGAGCGGCGTAGGCCTCATCCCTTTTTTTTTACTAGATCGTCTCTCAGGTAGCTCCACCATTTGAGGGAGATTATCTCAAATTCCAACATCAGGGTGCACAAGGACGCCGCAAAACTCTATTAAATTATCTGCTCGAGCCAGGACATCTCAGGTTACTCCTCGCCTACTGCTAGGGCTCAGACATTGGCAAGCAGATATCACACAACTAATGGAAGCTTGCTTCCTTCCCAATATAGGGAGATAATTTGGTTGGTGGTGCCCCTGACCCATCTCTGATGGAGTCTAGAAGCAGAAAATAAGTTCCTCTCTTTTCATAGACCCCAAAATAGTCCTTCCCAGCTTTTTGGAGGGTTCCTTCATTCCCTCTACCAGGGACTTTTCTTTCCAGCCAGGGACTGTCTGGACACATGAGATAGATACTGAAGGGGAGGGCAGAGCAAAAGAATCTCTTGAGGAACATGAAATAGAGGTCTCCGAGGCACAACATAGACCTCACGACTGTGCCCCTATTGGTGGAAGGCTCAAGCCTTTCACGGACAGATGGGATGCCTCTACCTCTGTTTCCTGGGTTAGAGATATCAGATGATTAGGCCTGGCTATAGAATTTCCATCCTCTCCCTGGAACCTTTGCATTACTTGCCCTCTCTCCGGGGGATCCTCTTAAAGGGAGCAGGTTTGTTCATTTTGTTCATTTATTGGAGATCCAGGCAACTGACCTGTGGCACCGGCTTAGCAGGGGCAATTTTAGTTTTAAAATGACTTAATTGGTCCCTAGTTTATAGGAGGCTTAAGATGAGTATACTGAATTCCATACTTTTGAGCTTCAGAAGAGGTGACTTTCTATCCTCCATTGACTTAATGGAGGCCTATCCCCACATTCCAATCAGATCCTCACATAGCAAACCTCTTAGTTTTTGTTATAATACTCAACGTTTTGAATACGTTGCACTGTCCTTTGGGTTGTCATCTGCCCAAGATTGTTACGAAGGTTCTGATGGCTCTGGCTGTCCATCTCAGGGGAACACCTGTTAGATGGCAGTGTTATTTAAATGACATTTCATTATTATCTTGTTCATATAAACAGGCAAAGGAGAGGCCTTAGCATCGGTCATCACCCAGAGAGACTTGCAGACCATTTCTCATCACCCACGCGTATGCAGTTTCTTGCGCGGGGCTACAATCTTACGGCCTCCTATAGTGCATTGATATCACACATGGGACCTCAACAAGTTCCTTACCGCACACAAGAAAACTCCCTTTGAGCCCATGTAGACCACGAGTCTCCCATTCCTAACGTACAAGGTGGTTCTCTTGGTTGCCATTACATCGGCCAGTTACATCTTGGATCGAGTAGCCTTGTCAGTTATACAGGAGCTCTGTATTTTTCACACAGACAGAGTGGTTCTTAGTCCAGATCCATCTTTCATCCATAGATAAATTTGGGTTTCCACAGACCATAGGAACTGATACTCCTGTACGTTTGTCTGAAACCGACATAAAATCTGGCCACAATGCCACAATCTAGATGTAAGGCGAGCTTTCTGCATATATTTCAACTGCACAATGTGTGTTTGGAAATGAAGGTTCTCTTTGTTTCTTTTCAACCACCCACCATTGGGTGCAAGACCTCTTCCTCAATGACCAGTAAGTGGCTGAGAGCACGAGACACAGTCTCTTCCTGTACCCAGGGGCATCACTGCTCATTCGACCTGGAGCGCTGCAATGTTGACAACATGGGCCACAAGCGCCAGTAGAGAAAATTTACAAGGCGACAACATGGGCCTCACCATCGCCTTTTATTTAGAAACTATTAGAATGATGCCTTCGCCAAAGGCTGCCTTTGACAGGAGAGTGTTACAAAGGGTCCATCAGGACCAAGAAAAAGGGGAATCCAAACCAAACAGAAGCCCTCTCATAGGACACGCCAAGCTATGTCCCAATCAGTGGATGCTCTGAACAGCTCATCTGGAGAAGGGGCGTTGGTACTTGCCTGACACTCCCTTTCTCTGTGAGCTGTGAAGAGCATCCACCCCCACCCTTATTCATCTGGTGGGATGCTATTCTGGCCAAGTATTAGAAAGGGTGAAGGAGAAGAAATATTTCATCACTTTGACTTTGCCAAAACTGGGGACGCTAGGGAGGAGTCCTGTGGAGGAGGAGGAGCGTCCTCTCAATTAAAGCCCAGCCTATCAGACGAGCGACAGAAGCATCATCCAATCAATAGATGCTCTGTTATCTGTAAGAACAAGTGTAAATTAGTTTACCAGTGCCAACGACATAAGTCCATGTGCATCCATTTATTCCCCTACTATATCAAGATTATCTGCTCTGCATTGTCTAAATTTAAAGTTTTCTTCTCCATACTAACATCCTCCCAAAGTGGCATACTATAATTCCCATTTCCTCCAGTTTACATAGCCAATGAATTTGGTTATTCCAAATTGGGAAGTCACTCCTGCCCTAGTATGAAAATTAACTCCTTCCTTAGCATGTTCTTCAGCGTGATCAGATCCTTTATTTCAATTAAAATAGCATCCAGAGTATAAAAAGTAAAAAAAAGTTATACAGTGATTGAAACTCAAATCTCAATTAAAAATTCCATGGTGCTGAAAAAGAACACCTTCTAGATCATAATTTTAAAAAGTCTAACATTTATCTGAACCAGAATGCTTTTTCATAATTGAAATAAGGGTCATTAGATACATCTACACTGTCTCCCCCTCTTCTTCTTAGGGAGTTCCAAAGCCTTAGTAGCAACTGCCAAGTAGACTTTCCATTTGGTATTATGTCAATATCAAATCAGCCTCTTTCAAAGCAATTCTGTAGAATCCTGAAGGTGCTTTCCAAAAAGGCCACTGGGCTTCCTTGATTTTTCTTGAAAATGTTTCACTTCTCATCCAAGAAGTTTTTCCAGTTCCAACTAACTGGTGGGGAATGAAAAAAGATTTAATATATCAATAAGTCCTTTCCATTCCCCATCAGTTAGCTAGAACTGAAGAAAGTTCTTGGATGGGAAGTGAAACATCTTCAAGAAAAATCAAAGAAATCCAGTGGCCTTTTTGGAAAGTACCTCAAGGATAGTCATGACTAGGATGACTGAGAACCTGCATAGACAATACTGTACAGTAATATCTACATAGGGGTTTAGTCTCTTATTACTGGAAGTCTTGGCTTATGACCACAATTGAGCTCAAAATTGAGACATTAGTTAAGTGAGTTTTGACCCATTTTATGACCTTTCTTACCACAGTTAAGTGAATCACTGAAGTTGTTAAGTTAGTAACCCAGTCATTAAGTGAATCTGGCTTCCGCATTGACTTTGCTTGTCAGAAGGTCGCAAAAAGTGATTATATGACCCCAGGACACAGCAACTGTCATAAATATGAACCAGTTGCCAAGCAGCTGAATTTTGATCACATGACCATGGGGGTGCTAGGTTGTAACTTTGAAAAATGGCCTTAAGAGACTTTATTCAGTGCCATTGTAACTTTGAACAGTCACTAAATGAACTGTTGTAAGTCGAGGACTACCTGTGAATAAACATTTTCACACTGTTACCGGATTGAACGCCTTGCCAGGTTTCATATCATTGGAATTCTTTCTGTAACACACTCCCAAATACTATTCAGGAATGACCTTGCTCAATTTCAGGATTCAGCTGTCAACTGTTGCCCATAAAAGTTATCAGGCATAGACTTCTTCGTGATATGCATTTATAAATGGCATTTTATTTCCTTTGCAAAATATGCTTCACTTTGGGATAAAATTTTTGTGAATTTAGAGAGGATAAGGGCAAAATGTGAACTTCAGTGTAATGTGACGGTTGCTTCCTCCCCTGCCCATAGCTAATAACATGGTCCTAAATGTCTCAAATTTACTTTCCCTGCAGGATGATGCTCGCCAGTTGTTTGCACTGTCTTGCACTGCAGAGGAGCAGGGAATCATGCCAGAGGACTTATCCAATGTGATTCGGAGGCTGTGGTCAGACAATGGAGTCCAGGCCTGCTTTAATCGTGCCCGGGAGTATCAGCTGAATGACTCTGCAGCTTAGTGAGCAAATTTTTCTTTGAAAACTTTTTGCTTTGTGGCAATATATTTTGAGCTTTAAATAATAATTGAGCAATGCCAACTGACTACACATTCAGAAAATTAGTCTGATATGAAAAGCTGGCAGACTTTGGTAACCGAAGTATCAGTCAGTCAGTGCCAAACTAAAGATGATAGAGCTTTGCATGTTCAGTTTTTCCCAGTAGTAAAAAAAAAAAAAAGAAGTGGGTATATTTGGATAGTATGTGTGTACTGGGCTGCTGAACTTCCTTCAAGTATTCTACCCTCCTCAAATAATCTGTTTCTTGTAGCAGCTTTTCACCCTGTAAATCTACATTAATTTTGCAGGATACTGCAACACAATAACTATATTCTGGATGTGTTGATTATTTCAAGTATTTCTGGCCCACCATTTTAGGACAACATCTTGAAAGAGATGACACTGTATAAACAATATAACCCAAAAGTAGCATTTCATAGTTAAACACCTCCCCCCCCCCCAAAGAACTTTATAGTGTTTGTATAACATATACATTCTTGATAAAATGCAGAGCAAAAAGACAGAAATGAATTTGGGCTGTTCCATAGTTTCACACCGGATAACAATTTACCTTTGTTTCTTCCTCTCCTGGGATCTATCATCTGTCGTGCTGTCATATTTTCTGAACTATTTTTAGTATAAAAACTGCAAGAGCAGCCTCCTGAGCTTGTTGTTTCTTCCATTGCCTTTCCTCATTCATTTGATTAAATTGTGTCATATACATGTATTTTAGATTATAAGCCCTAGGAGCATATGATTGGTCTTTGCAAAGTCATTCTGGGATTCCTTCCAAATAAAGAGGGGGCAAAAATATTTTAAATAAATAAAATGCTATTTTTGTAACAGCTGTGGTTTTTAAAATTATCTTTAAAAGCATTGCCAGTGAAATGTATTTACAACAGTTTAGTCTGCACATGGTTCAGTAGTTTAGTTTAGGCTGAGATGCTAAACAGAATCAGACATAATCAGAACTTAAATGGGATACCTGAGGGGAGTTTCAGGGCTGTAGAATGGGAAGTAAAACATTCTGGAAGAAGACAATATGGAAGACACTTCTATATTGCTGGCAAGAAGCTTTTATCACCAGAAGCTAAGAGTGACATGAAGGTGTTTATTTATTTATTAAATGTGTTGGCTGCCTATCTTACAGGGTAATGCTGGGCAGCTACTAATGTTAGCCTTTAGTCTAGTTGTAATCAATACAAACACAATACCTTATTTTTAAATAGGTTGCAGTTGTTGCACAAATTTAAATTGAGAAGGCCTTTGCAGTCTCTGCCGCCACTTTTCAATGCATAATCTAGAAGAATTCATGAATCCTCAACTTACAGCCACAATTGGGACTGGAATTTCCATTGTTAAACAGTGTGGTCATTAAGTCATATCAGCAGACCTGATTTCATGACCATTTTATTATGCTTGTTAAGCAAATCATTACAGTTATTAAGCAGATCAGGTTGTCTTTAACTGAATCACATGATCATTAAGGAAATCCAGTTTCCCCAACTGACTTTGTCGGAAGCTGGCTAGAAAAGTTGCAAATCACAATCGTGTAATCGCAAGATGCTGCAAAATGTGAGCAGATTTCCAAAGATCCAGATTTACAATAATGTAATTGTAGGGAGTAGTGCGATGGTTGTAACTTTGAGGAAGGGTCATAAGTCACTTTTCCCAAGGTTGCAGTAACTTTGAACCTTCCAGCCTTAAATGGTTGGAAATCAAAGGTTCATTTCATAATGAGAGTCATTTTTATTTATATATGACTAGAAAGACAAGCAGGGGTGGGATTCTATCAGTTCACACCTATTCTCTAGAACAGGTTGTTAACATTCTAAGCAGTTTGGAGAACCAGTTGTTGGAAGAAATTACTGGCCTAATCCTGTAAGGAAGGCAGGAAGGAAACATTCTGGTGTTGCTTACAGAAACTGCCTCTCTGTTAACCCTTATTACATTCTTGGCAGGACTAGACTTTCAAGAATGTCTCTGGAGTTTTTTCCCCCTCCTTTGCTGGTATTTTGCTTGTGTGGAGTGGCCATTCAAAGTTACAATGGCACTGAAAAAAGTGACTTATGATCATTTCTCACACTTATGACTATTGCAGCATTCCCACAGTCACAAGAGGCCAGGCGAGGAGATGCATGCCTCATTGCAAGTAATGTTGAGCTGGCCACGCCCAGCCATTCACATTACCACCAAGCCATGCCCACAAACTAAGCCATGCCCATAGAACCGGTTGTTAAAAATATTGAATCCCACCCCTGAAGACAAGCCCATCTTCAGAGAAAGAAGTTGAAAGATTACTCCTAGGTGCATCCAGCTGAAAAGATGAGCTGGTTGCCAAGTGCCAAAATGTAGGGGGGAGGAGTACTGTTAGAACTCTTGAATTGGGTTTTAAGTAGCTTTGGGGTGGGGGCTGGCCCTCACTAACTTTGAACAGTTGCTAAGCAACAGATAGTTAAGTGAGGACTAAACTGTAGAGCAAAGAAACATATAATTGGTGAAACTCATTAATCTGATTTTAGAAGTCGCATATTAATGTGATAGGTTTGATTTTTAAGGTACTTAACTAGCTGTGTATGTATGTATGTGAGAGAGAAATTTGAAGAATGTGATACAGAATGCTTACAAAGAATATATGCAAAGATGGTACACATACACATGCAAATATATATTTAATGCTTGTTCTTTCCTCTGTACTGTTAAAATACATCTAATAAAAATTCTGCAAGGGAGACAGCTTTTTTTTTTTTTTTTTGCAAAGGTTCAATTTCTGTAGCAATGGTTTGTAAAAAGTTTTATAGTGCTTGGCTTGGTCTTTCACATTTTTCTCTTTTTATTTCACCTGACAAATGACAGAGCAACAGGAGGCCTATTTGGTTAATGAGATGGTCTAAAAATGGGAAAGCTGCCCAGGTTGAAGTATCCATGCAACTAAACTGGATTCAGTGATTAGGCAGAATTAGTGTGAACAGGAAATGTCAGACAAGAAGCCAGAACTAATAAACAGTCTTGGAAAAATAATGTGGTTCTGTATAATATCACAACTCTGGCTTCAGAAGTGGCAATATTGGAGAAAAGACAAATGGGTAAGAAATAAATAGACAAAGATACAGATGAAACAGAAAATGTGTTTCATGTAGGGAACATCTTCTAAGTTCTATGAATCCCTGATCAGAAACCAATAAATAGAAAGGTGATGTATACATTGAATAATGTATTTAAAAATGTTATTCCATGATACTTGAAAGAGTTAATATGCTGAAATCATATATTTGCTTACTTTTGTACTTAACTTAGAAGAAAGAACCATTTAATTCAGTGAAACTGGAGTCTTGAGTAGTATACTGTATGATTCTAGAGTTATTGATATTTACTATGAATATGTTAACCTATATCAAGATAGATTTGTACAGCTAAAAATCCTAGGGAATAAATTGTAACTATTTCCATTGAAAAGGCTACTAGGAAATAATAAGCAGCATTTATTTTGTTTAATATTTGATGTATTAAACTAGGATAAGTATGTAGAATATGAGAAAAAATGAGTTGTGTAATAAGTATTTGCATTCTTGTGCATGTCATGAGGAGATAGTATTGTAATTAGGAGTGGAAAATCAGATACTTTATAATTACTGTAGACCTCCATGTTGATTGGACAGGTTAGAGTTATGGTTTAGTAACATCTGGATGGCCATAGGTACCTTATCACGGTTATAGATATTATAGCAAATATATTTCCACTTGTAGATATCCATTTTTATGTTATGTTCTAAATTTTGATTCCTGCTATGGTCTGCAATCACCATTGTGGTCTCTGAGATGTGTGTATGTATGTATGTATCTATGTATATTTATATACCACGCAAAGAGTGAGATAAATCTGAGAAGCTTGCAATCCTGCCATACATAAATAAGATTAAACCATAAAAACAGTCAAACAATGAATAGTATTACATAATAAAATATTCCTATACTGGAGAAGAAGAATATACCCATAAAATGTGTATTTTTACACAGAAAAAAAATCCTCTTAAACCCTTTCTCGCATAAAGGCCTGTTGAAATAATCCGGTTTTAAATGTTTTCCTAAACTTCAGAAATATTGCAGAAAATTGAATCTCTGGGAAGATGCTTTAGGAAGAAGAGAGACAGAAAAAATTGAGACAGCATATGAGTTGCATCCTTGTGTAAAGGTTCACAACCTTGTAGACATTGTCACACACACACACTCACATGGCTGCCTTGCTCAATAACCATAATCTTAGCTTTTCCTATTTGTAGTTGTTAAATGATCACATAGCAGTGCCTTGGGGCTAGGGAGGCCCAGCATGTAGAAACCTGTCCTGATCTGGAAGGCACAGCCAAATAGGCCCAATGGTACAGAAGCCTCCTCCCTCCTCCCCCTCATTTCCTAAAGATCTCAGCTGGCCAGGCCCACCGATAAATGGAAATGTACTGAAAGGCATTGGCCAGCTGTGTCTGTATCCAGTGATTGGTGCACAAACTTCCTGCTTTCCCCTATCACTCCCAAGAAGCCTGGCCTGTCCCTCCCTCCCAATCATAGAAAGCTTCATTCAGAGGTGGTATTTATCAGGTTCTGACCAGTTCTGGAGAACCGGTAGCAGAAATTTTGAGTAGTTCGGAGAACCAGTAAATCCCACCTCTGACTGGAGATTTTACAGTATCCTTCCCCTGCCATACTCACCAAGCCACGCTCACAGAACCTGGAGTTAAAAAAAATGAATCCTACCACTGGCTTCAGCTGACTAGGCGCAGATTCAGGAGATTCCTGGGGAGGCAGGCAGGAAAATACAGGTTTCTCAGGAGGGGGAGGCAGGAAGCCTGCATGCCACTGGGCCTACCCAGGAGGCCCACTCTTATTTACCTAAAACGCTTGACTTTCTCTAACCCCCCCCCCCCCATTTTTCTATTTCTGTTTTGGAGATTGGATTATTTTCCTTTTCAATTCTGCAGTTTTATTTCATCATGTATGTATATAGTTTATATGTGCATATATGGGGTGGGGGAAGTGTTGTAGAGTGGCGGTTACGAAGGGAGACGGAGCCAGGCTAAAGGCTAACAACTTTATTCTTGGCGAATAAAGGGTCACCGCGGCTGCCGAGGCTATCTGACAGCCAGCTGGCGGCGACAGCTGATGCCGTTTGACAGCTCCCTTTTATAGCCGGCTGTCAAACGGCATCAACCAATGGGAGCGATCGGCGCTCCCGCGTTGGCTAGTCTTTGAACACAGCACTCCTTCCCCCTGGCCATGAGCATGCGTAGTCCTGCAGCCATGATGGCTGCTTTCGCTCGCGGCCCGATCTCCGAGGTTCCTGAGGCTTGGCGGCGGCTGGTGCGTCTTGTTCCTCCTGGGCGGTGACTGGAACCTGCAGAGGGTCGCTGGCCATCCCTGGACTGCTCCCTGGCGACTGCTCGGGTGAGTCTTCCCGCGATGGTCGGCTGGTTGCGTTGTCGGGCGGCAGGTAGACCGGGTCCTTCGGCGGGTTGGCTGGTGGTAAGTAGACTGGCTCGTCCGGCGGCGGGAAGACCGGGATTTCGGTGGTAGTCTTGTTCCAACGCCTCCTCAGCTGGTCTACGTGCCTTCTCCAGACTCGGCCATCTTCCAGAAGGACTCTATACGATCTGGGTCCTGCAACAAAGACTATCTGCCCTGGCAGCCATTAGGGGTGCCCCGCATAGTTCCTGGCGTACACCTGGTCTTGCAGGGCGAACTCCCTGGCATGGCTGTCAGAGGCTAGTGGCGTGCTGGGAACGTAGTGGGGGTGCAACCTGTCCAGGGTGGTCCTGAGGCGCCTGCCCATTAACAGTTCAGCAGGGGACTTGTTGGTGGAAGGGCACAGGGTGGCATGTGTGAGTAGGTAAGTTGCTACTTTGGTGTGCCAGTCTGCCTGGCCCAGCTTGGCCAGAACTTCCTTGGCAGACCTGACAGCCCTTTCTGCCATTCCATTACTTGCTGGGTGAAAGGGGGCTGTGAGAGCGTGTCTGATGCCCAGATTAGCTGTGAAGATGGCAAACTTGTTAGAGCTGAATTGGGGGCCATTATCTGAAACTAATGTGTCAGGAAGTCCATGAGTAGCAAACAATCTGGTCAAGGCCCTTGTGACAGCCAGAGTTGTGGTGGAGGGTAACAAGGCTACTTCAGTCCATTTGGAGAATGAATCTACAACCACCAGGAATGTCCTTCCTTGTATGGGACCAGCCAGGTCTACATGCAGCCTGGCCCAAGGGGCCCCTGAATCTTCCCACTTGGTTGGGGCAGCTGCTGGTGGGGCTGCTCTTGTTGCCTGGCAGGGTTGGCACGTGTTAACCCAGCTGGCAATCCGGGCATCTAATCCTGGCCACCATACGTAGCTGCGGGCCAAGGCCTTCATCCTTACGATGCCAGGGTGACCCTTGTGCAGTGC
Source organism: Hydrophis major (assembly GCA_033807585.1). NCBI lineage: Eukaryota > Metazoa > Chordata > Lepidosauria > Squamata > Elapidae > Hydrophis > Hydrophis major. The sequence continues at coordinate 118,492,925 of CM066329.1, forward strand.
CCTTAAAACTGGTTCTTGCAAGGTGGGTGGTATGACCACCCTTGTCCCCCATAACAGGCAGCCCTGTAGTGAAGAAAGCTCCTGCCTGTGGTTCTTAAATGGCATGAATTCAGGGGCGAACTGAATGTCAGGCCACCCCCTCCCTACCCAGTCCAGGACTTTGGAAATAACACGGTCCCTCTTGGAGTGTGCAGCAATATCCCCAGCTGAGACTGGTTGGTTAAGTTCATTGCAGTCGAAGATTGCGTGGATGGGAGCTGGGTCCTCGACTGGTGATGGCAGGGGGCATCTGCTGAGGACATCAGCATGGCACAGGGTCTTCCCTGGGCGATGTACCAGTGTGTAAGAGTAGGCGGCCAGAAATAGAGTCCATCTGGTCATTCTCGGGGATAACACCTGTGGGGTTTGCTTATCCCCAGATAGCAGTCCTAATAGAGGTTTGTGATCAGTTACAAGTTCAAAACTATGGCCATAAAGGAACTCATGGAATTTTTTTACAGCGGCCACAGCTGCTAAGGCCTCCTTATCGATCTGACTATAGTTCCTCTCAGCAGCGGAGAAAGTCCTTGAAAAATAGGCAATGGGTGCCTCTGATCCATTTGAGAGCCTATGGCTCAATACAGCTCCTATACCAAAGGGTGAGGCATCAGAGGCTAACACTAGGGGCAGGTTTGGGTTAAACTGAACCAACACAGAGTTTGACGTTAAGAGAGACTTCACTGCTTGGAAGGCATGGGCTTCCCTTGGTTCCCATTGCCATGGGGCTTTTTTATCTAGGAGCCTATGTAGGGGTTCAGCTACAGAGGCTTTGTAAGGCAAAAAGGAAGCATAAAAATTAAGGAGTCCCAAAAAGGCCTGCAATTCGGTTTTGTTAGAGGGAGTGGGTGCCTCGTGAATAGCTCTAACTTTACTCTCTATGGGGTGAATTCCAGATGCATCAATTCGATAACCCAGGAAGTCTACCTGTTTGGTGGCGATGGTGCATTTGTCTTTTTTCAATTTAAGCCCGTTTTGCCTAAACCTGTCAAGGACAGATCTCACTCTGAGTAAAAGTTGTGTTTTGTTGGTGGCAGAAACTAAAATGTCATCGAAGTATGGAACCACCCCAGGTAGGCCCTGGAGGATTCTTTCCATGAGTGATTGGAAAATGCTAGGGGCTACGCTAACTCCAAATTGCAAACGTCTACATCTAAATGCACCCTGTGAGTAACTATAGTTTGTAGGTCAACAGTGTGTTGGTCAACGGGAAATTGCTGGTATGCCTGGGACATGTCTAACTTTGCAAAAATTATGCCTGGCTCAAAAGAGTGGAGCAGGTGTTGGATTACAGGTACTGGGTATGCGCTAATTTGTAGGAAACGGTTGAGGGACGTCTTATAGTCAGCGCAAATTCTCACGCTGCCATCTTTTTTTAAAGGGGTGACTATGGGGGTTTCCCACTTGGCGAAGTCTACCTGTTCTAGTACCCCTTGTTTGATAAGTTTATCTAATTCAGCATCTAACTTAGGCCTAATGGCGAAAGGTACCCTCTGAGGTTTCAAACAAATTGGGGTGGCTTGTGGACCCACATCAAAAGATATGGGGGTGCCTGAATAGCAGCCTAGTTCACTACTGAAAACATCAGAGTAGTCTTTAAAAAGGGCATCTACATCAGAATTTTCCACAGAGTGAATTCCCGTAACATTGAGGCCTAGGGCAGGAAACCAATCTAATCCTAGCAAGCTAGGAAGGGCACCATTTACAACCACCAGTGGCAAGTGACCCCTAAAGTTTTGGAATTGAATGAGGAATTTTCCCTTACCCAGGACTGGAATGGTCTTCCCCTGGTAATCCCGAAGAGTCAGGTGGCAGTTGGTCAGTTTCTTTTTTGAGAGCGAAGGCAGCAACTTCTTCAGGGAGGCCCACGAAATGATGGAGAGGGTTGACCCGGTGTCTACTTCCATTTGGCAGGGCTTACCTTCTATAAAAAGAGAAATGCTTAATTTGTTAGGCCTAGAGGTGTTGTTGTTTGCGTGGTAACAAGTGTAACAATGTTCCACTTGCCTTCGGTAGGAGGCAGAAACTTGAGGCCTTTGTATGGAGGCCTGCTCAGCTTGGCAAACCCTGGCTATGAGCCCTCTCTTCTGGCAGTTCAGACAGATAACGTTTCTGAATCTGCAGGTTGATCTATGGTGGTTGCCCCCACAGCTCATACAAGGGGTTTGCTGTTTGGCTGTCTAATTGTTGTATTTCTTAGGTGGCCCTGGGGGGAGGGGGGGGCTTGGACACGTGAGGCGGTTTACCTCCAGAGGTTCTTCTTCCACTTCTTGGGAGACCTCATCATAGTGGACTGTAGCCTGCCCTTGCTTAGGGGTGTTCCCCTGAATTTCAGCTGCTGATAATTCTGACAATTCAGCAGCCTGAGCTTCCTCAATAGCTGAGGCTAGGGTTAAGTCTTTTTTAGCCAGTAACCTCCTTTGCAGTTTGAGGTCCCTTACTCCTCCCACAATTTGATCGAGCAGCATGTCCTCAAGGTAGTCCCTAAAACCTCAGTGTATGGCAGCCGATCTCAATGCTGCCATGTACTGACTTATAGTCTCCCCTTCAGCCTGAGTTCTTCTAAAAACCAATCTCCTGGCTATCCTAGAGGGTCTGGGGGAGTAGTGATTTTACAAGATTTCCCTTAACTCATCCCAGGGAATAGCCTTTATAGATCGTGGGAACACTAGCGCAGAGGCTGTGTCAAAAACTGTGGCCCCACAGAAACTTAAAAAATAGGCGCTTTTCCTTAGATCCGTGGCTTCATCTAGCTCAATGGCATTTAAAAAGCATTCAAACCTATTCATATATGATTCCCATGTTTCTGCCCCCAGTTGGAAGTGAGGGAATGTCGGCTTAGAGGCCATTAGAGTGGCAGCGTTGGTTTCCTCAGCTGAGGAAAAATAGAGTCTTCGCTTTTAGAAAAGCGTTTCTGGCTGCGCCTGTCAGCGGCGTTCGGCTCCTCAGCTGAGAGGGCTTTAAATTTCGCGCTCTTTGGAGAGCGTCAGCGGCAGTGACTCGATCAGCTCGTAGCGGCTTCGGCTCTTTCTTGCTGTGACTTCGGCTCGATTTCCTGCCTGGTCATCTTAGCTGTATCCCGCCCTCGTCGCCAGTGTTGTAGAGCGGCGGTTACAAAGGGAGACGGAGCCAGGCTTAAGGCTAACAACTTTATTCTTGGCGAATAAAGGGTCGCCGCGGCTGCCGAGACTATCTGACAGCCAGCTGGCGGCGACAGCTGATGCCGTTTGACAGCTCCCTTTTATAGCCGGCTCTCAAACGGCATCAACCAATGGGAGCGTTCGGCGCTCCCGCGTTGGCGGCGGACCGGAGGGAGGACTGCTGCTAGTCTTTGAACACAGCAGGAAGGAAATTCAAGTCAATAGTGTAGTTGGAGAAAACTGATTTTATTACCTTTTTTTTAAATTGCTGCAGTAACAACATACAGTATTCATTCAAATTGGATCAAAGTCAAAAAGCAATCTGAAATTTGTTTCATGCTTCAGAACACTATAGCAGTTTCCTAGGAGAGGTTTATTGTGGTGGTGTCTCCACTACAAGTCTTTAATTTTCCATCTTAACAACCTTTTCCTATTTTTTATGTTTGGAAAAACAGCTTAATGAATGTAATGGCATGGGCAGCTTTATTAGAGCACTAAAATGTTCTTAAACTTTTTCTGAAAACATTAATTAGATGACTTGAATGTTTGGATAAAGTTAGGAAGCATTTAAGTTCTTGTTGATTGTCTTTTAAGTTTATTTTCTCATTTTCGAAAAACAGTATGAACATGTTTAAGAAAATACATCAATTATTATTGCTGCATTCTGTTAGAATATCATACTGTTCACCTCCTTTAAGCCAAGCTAAACAAGCAATATAGTATAATTATTATTACATTGGATCCAAGTTTTTCTAGAGAATGTATGGTTTGGCTTCCAAAAGTTTTTCTTAAGCAGCTATTATAATAGTTTGAAACTGTAATTCATAGCTAATGAAGTTATATGGACATTGACTTCAGGTTCAGATGTTTTTAGTTATAATTTAGGTCCTTTGAAATCATTACCATTCTAAATATTTCTGTGCATGTTATCTTTGGAAGTTACAGTTTTTATGTTTTAGATTATGTTTCTTCCATTTCCCTATTAATTCAACAAAAAATACTCAACTTATCTTTTTTTAAAAAGCAGAAAGATTGTCAAATCTTGCAAGATTGCGATGCTGCCTCTAGAATTTGCAAGGAAATTGCTGAAAGCTTGCATGATTTAGGGAATGTAGAATGACTTGGATCATTGCACCTGAATTTAGACTTAAAAATGAGACATCCAGCAACAGTTGCAAAGACTTGTTTATCTGCTTTTGGATTCCTTGTTTGGCAGCACAAATGAACTTTGCCAGAACAGCTGCTTGGCTATTCTTGAATGATCTTTTTATTCTATTGCAAAATTATTACATTGTTACAATACAGTTTACTGAAAGGTTTTATACTACTAATTCTTAAGTCTTTATGGTGACTTGGAGTAAACAAATCTTTGGATGTTGATTTCCACTCTTCCCCCTCCCTTTTGTACCTGTGTCTCTGTGTGTGTTTATTATTAGACAGGCATGTTATAATATCTGGAGCATATGTTTTTTTGAGGTAAAAGATTGTTTCATACTATACACAGACACACACACAAAACCTACAGAACTAACAATTTTTCTTTGTTAAGTTTAATTGGGTGAAATGAAATGAAGAGAATTGTGTTTGTGTGTGTGTGTGTGAATTTATTTACAACATTTTTAAACAGCCAATTTCCTTCATGGAATCAAGCTTCTTAAGCATGCAGGCCTGTTATTTGAAGAGAGTATTTCACAGTGGAATTCTGGCTGCTATGAATAAGCTTTCCATTAGAGAAAAATTCATTAGAGCACCTTTTGGAAAGAAGAGCCTTTAATGTCCTTGAAATTCTCCATGTGCCAGCCAATGAGTGCACATTCCCTCTTGATTTAATTATACAATAGTTTTCATTGCATAGATGGAAACTGGTAGTGAGAAAAGGCATAATAGTGTTGTTTATCCTGAACAGCAACTTTATTTTTTCCATAATGCAACCTCACAGTGAGATAAGTAGCAAAATAAATAAATAGCTGTTGTTTGTTTGTTTGTTTGTTTTGCCACCTATCTTGCTGTGAGACTGCATTATGGAAAAAATGCAGGACAAACAACACTATTATGCATGGAAAAAATGCAGGAGGAACAACACTATCATGCATTTCTCACTAGCTAGCAGAAACTTCCTATTGACCTCTGCTTAAAGATACAAATTTGTTGGTTGCCATGGAATTTACCTGTTCTGCAGAAAAAAAATGGTTTTCTCCATAGTTTAAATTCTCAAGTTTATATATTCTGCACCTTGAAGAACTTTATTTGGCAGTCAATCGTGTTTCTCAACAATTTTCATTGCAAAAGTATCTGTGTAGGGCACATAGATGTTGCTAGCCAGTCATTTGCTAAATAAAAAGGATGAAAGAATGGTGAAGGCAAAAGAGAGAGACACACACAAATACACTTTATTGCTCATTCATTGCTATCCTGCCACATGCAGGCTGTGGCATAAAAGATGTAATTTAATGTCCCACTGAGATTTTGGGATGTACAGGCTCCCCAAGTAGGAAATATCATTCCCTGCACAACTTTGGTTCTAATTCAATATCTTAGTTTGATGCTGGGCTGATCATTTTGGTTGTGGCTTTCCAAATCTCCCGCTTGGAAATCATTTGTTCTTGCATGATTTGTTTTGTAATCATTAGAAAGTGGTTACAGTTTTCCTTTAATAATTGCATCTCCGTATATCTATGCCTATAGCCTGTGCTTGTTTTTTTCCCTTTTCCCACCACTTAAGGATGATCAGGTGTTATCTTTTTTTAAAAAGATGGCTAATTTTTTTCCCCGGTTCTTGTGTGCTGACATAAATGTTCAGAGCTTTGCAAACAAATAAAAGATTTCTGCTCTAAGGAATTTGCCATCTAAGTCAAGTTTCACTACTTTGATTCTCTGTAGATGTGCTGGATTACATCCCACAAATATTTTTGATTACATCATACAATTCCCCCACATTCATCCAACATAGATGGGAGATGGGGAGTTATAATCAAATATGCAGAAGTGTATGTGGGTAGTGTGTCTCTATAAGGTTTATTTATTATTTATAATTATTTATCTTGTACATTTTGGCTGTGCTAATGCTATAAGCTGCAAAAGATACAGCTAATAAAAACACTGAGCCCCTTTATTATATCTAGATTTGTTTGCTTCTAGTTTGAAGAAGCTGTTCAGAGATTACTCAATGTCTTTTATCTTTGCCTATCATGCTGGTTTAAAACATTTTATGATTTGCAAAGTAACATGAAGCAATATTTAATACAAGCAGTCTTGTGACTCTTAACAAATGCTCAGTGTATGCTATTAGTCAGGAAGAACTAATAGAATGTGTTGGAGCATGCCTTCTAGTGTTGTCTAGTCTTCATCTAGTCTAATTTTCTACCCTGTTCCTGTTGTCTTCTGGCCCCTTATCATTTTGGTTGCTATATTCTGGATGTCTTCCGGTTTGATGATTTTCTTCTTAACATACCATGCCCAGAATCAGATGCAATGTTCTAGATGACTAGATGACAATATTCTAATGTGACCAATGCAAAATGAAGTATGGTAATTTGATCTTAACACTATATGCTATTGTTTTAGCTTACAAATACATTTATAATTTTTTTTGCAACTACCATGTTCAGTTTGTGATCCACCAAGGCATCCAGTTCTGCTCCGGATGATGCTTCCACAAATCCTACATGCCCTCTCCTTGTTCAGTGGCTGCATTCCATTCCAATCACAAAGTCATATAGCGAAATGGCCACTAACTGGATACAACATGGATTTCTCCTACCTCAGTATAGGACTTTACATTTGACCATTAGACCAAATTCATATTGCTGGGTTTTTCCCAGTATTACATTTTGTCAAGATCTTACTGAGCCCTTGATATTATCTGCTAAGCTATTTGCTCTCTCTCTTATCATTGGGTAATTTAAAAAATTGATATTCATATTTTCTAACTGAGATTCAAATAATAAATACTTTGTGCAATGTAAGACCTAGGACTGAGTTTGTGGTATACCTTTTGACATTTCCCTCCATTTCATTGGGTATGTAGTTCAACTGGCAGTGCATTTATGTAATAGCATAGTTCAGTTCATGTTTTGTCAGCTTTTCTAGTAGAATCTATCAAATGCTTTGAGTTAATAGAAGTTCCTCTCCTTTCTTTTAACATGAATGGCCATATTAATAATTTTAATTGTAGTAGTCACCATAATAAGCAAATGGAATTTTTCATCCATTGTCTCTTGTCCTTTCCATGTTAAATAACAATATAAGAAAGATGCTATAGTTTCTTCGGGATTTTAGCCATGTTGCAACCTGCTTAAAAGATAATTACTAATAATATATCAATTAATGAACTACAGCATATATTAATAACATAATATTGACGTTGTTCATGCTAAGACTTGTTGATTTCTGTTGTAAGAGATCCGTGCTGTTTTTTTATAGAGAGTTTTGTTTGGATTGTTAAACGCATTGTTGCCTAGGCTTTCAAAATGAGAAAAAAAGCTAGAACTGAAGAAGTCTCAAAAAGAGAATAAAATGGCAACATTTACAAGCCAAGAATGTTAGGTTTCTGTACTGCTGTGTATGCAGATGACTCACTGCAGAGTACAACAGTGATCCTGCCAAAGAAAGCCAATTTGGACAGTATGGTGCAGAGTGTACAAACATACAAAGCTTTTAGAGCATGCTGAGGAAACAGAACATCTGTAATTAGAGAGGATTATTTAATATGGATGGTATAATTGTACTCAATAATAGTTATGAAAAACTATAATGCTTTAAATGCCCATTACATTTCATAGATTTTTATCTATATTCCTGACCAAAAGCTCTTGATCAAATGCATTAATAAACTGAAAACAAAACATATGTTTTTATGTTTTATTAAAGGCTTACTTCTGCATTATATAAGATAATTTTCTCCAGTGTGGTACCATATAGATGTATTGCAACTTCTGGTTTTCTGCTCCCACAATTCTCAGCATTAGCATAGGAGAGACTAATGTAACAAACACATCTTATATATATCTATATAAACTAGAATAACAGTAACCAAAAATGTAATTAATGTCTCAAAAGTTGATCAGTCTTATGGAAAATTTCTGATGGACGGTCAAGAAAGAATAATAATTAAGTACAAATATATCTTCAAATACATTGTTATTATCTGCTTTTTGTTAGAGGAAGAATTTGGACCACAGACTTGGTAGAGTGTTTCATTTTTCTTCTGTCAAATCTTTTGTATTGCAACTCTTCCATCTTCTTTTAACCAAAAACGACTTAGGGCCAAACATGTGAGCTGGCCAGAAATCTTCTGTTATAAAATGATAATATATAATAAAATAATTTGGCCAATAATAGAATGAGACTTGGAAAACATTAAAATTGCTTAATTTATGTTCAATTTTGAGGCAATGGAAATAAATTTATTGGGATAATACCAAAAACATTTCTATCAATCCCATCAATGGAGAGACCGCAGTGAATCAGTTAGCACTTGACAAAGAAAAAACAGTGCAGTTCTGGGTGTATGTATGGAACAAAGATATACAATAAGAACACAGTTTGGATAAAGGAGGTGGATTAGTATAAAAATAAGCTGAAACGAAAGCATTTGTAACAACTGCAGAAATGGTGTGAAAAAGAGCAAGGATAACCAAAACTTGGACGGCACCAGGAGAAGATGAACTGCATTGCATGGCTTTTGGTTGAAACATCTAACTAGTCTGCACCCATTCATTGCCAAGCATTCATTGCAGCCACATGCTGCAAAGAGGTGAAAATGAAGATGGATTAACATATGGTGAAACCTACCTGATAAGGAAAGAGCCAAGAAAAGGAGCAACTACAGATAAATTACCTGCTTACCAACAATTTTCAAATTGCTAACTAGTGGCAAAGCAGTAATGATAGCGCATTGGAATATCTGCAAGAAATAGTATATGCCTGCAAACAAAAACTGATGAACAAAACAGACAAAGTAATAAAACATGAAGAAAATAAAATGCTCCATGACTTCAGAATTCAAACAGACAACCACAACACCCCAGATTTAACAGTTTGTTGATTAGAAAGACAAAAAAGTCTTGATAGTGGACATTGCAGTCCTGGAATGATACTGCAGAACTGGAAAAAAAACACAAAATAGAAAGACCTACAAATAAAAATAGAATGACTATAGCAAAAGAAAACAAAGATATTATCAATAGTATTAGGCATTTTCAGTGTAATCCCAATCCCAAAGCACCTGGAGCCTCACTTGAACACCTTTGGATTGACAAAATCACCACCAATCAGTTGCAAAAGACAGCTTTACACGGAACAGTTTACATTCTGCGATGATACCTTTAATCACCATCAAGCAACATCTGCCTAGCCTAAATCCTTGGGATAGCCAACCTGGTCTGGATTCCAGACCCTTCAGCACATGAAGGAGCACCTTTCTCCAAAACAGGTTCAATTAATCTCTCTATTTATTTCAAAAAAAGGTTGAATCCCCACTTCCCTCCAAACATAACATTCATTTCTCTTCTCCCTCCCCAAAAGATTTAATTTCTCTCCTTTCTCCAAAGCAAATTGAATTAGTCTCTCCCCCCCCCCCCCCATTTTTTAAAAATATTGGTTGAGTTTCAGGCTCCACAAGGTCTGCATCTTTTTTAACTTTATAAAACTTTCAATTATAAACTATTAATAAGCTAAATTTGTTCAAAATGCAACAAATTAAAATAGAATCATGGGAGCAAAATGAAGGAGAGGTGGTGATCTAAATGCCTTTGTTTATGATACTTTTTTTCTTTTCTTTTTCTGTCATTACAATATCAGAGAAGGTGGGAAGGGAGGGACAGGCATTTAAATTCTTACAGAATACTGATTGCAGTTATTAGTGATGAATTAGTTTATATTATCTTTATGGTTGTTTGTCACATCCTGCAGTCACATCATTGTTTTTTTGCCAATTTATGGCATTTACTTCCAGGTTTTGGTAAAAAAAATGCCAATTGGAGAAAATGGAATCATTTAACCATGGTGTTCACTTAACAATCATGAGAAAAGATGGTCAATCGCATGATGCCTCGACTTAACCCAGCCACAATTTATGACTCTAATTCTGGGGTTATCCTGTCCTTTAATTCACTTGCTAAATATAAAGACAAATAGATAACTCTACAAATTCTTCCATACAAAGTTTCTTTTATTGGATTATATTAGGTATCCTCAAGGTAATTCTCAGTTATGTCGAGGTGCATCTAATGTCCAATTCTTTGCATAGTTGAAATCATAGTGTAAAACGATAGTAATCTTTCCATCCCATATTTCATCCCATAGTAGTGGAGCCAAAGGAGAGAGGCTAGCACGAAGCTAGGGTCCGAGCAAGAGTGAAGAAACCTCCCTCAACCCACCAAGGGTCAATTCAGTAACCAATCAGGATTACAGATGTGACCACATCACATGAACTACATTTCCCAGGATACCTTAACTACATTTACCATGATGCTTTCCCTCAAGGGGACAGCTCCCAATTCCTAACTAACTATCCAATTCCCATTAACTATAACTGGTTGGATAGCACAGGGGTCAATCACAGTTGTAAGTCAAGGTCTGCTATACATGGACTGTAACTTTATTTGAATGTACACTAATTGACATACATTAAAATGAAATCATTGCTTAACAGCTCTCAAAGGGTCTCCACCTCTAATATACACTATATAAACATGACTAAATAAATAAATACAAAATTATGCACGTATTATATGACACAAGGAAACAAACAGTCTAATTCAGATGTATACATGTACATGGCGAAACAAATCTTACAAGTTTACCAGATGGATGGCATAGGGAACAAAGCTGTAGAGAGTAGGTGTGTGTCTGTCTGTGTGTGTGTGTGTGAGAGAGAGAGAGAGAGAGAGAGAGAATACAGATACACCTACACATATATTGGAAACAATGTATTCTACCTGGTTACTATCTGGTTTAATGTATTGATGTATTAAAAAATGAAATATATAAACAAGTGTAGTTTTCTAAGTCATTGTGCAGCCCACAGAGGTCCTCATGTATGATTTAATGGTCCTGTTTCCATTTGAGTGTAACACCACTGGTTAAAGAAATTAATTTTTTTTCTGTTTGACAAGGCTCCCTGATCTTATTTTTATGCCGCACTTCATATTTCATAGGTGCATTGATTATAGTCAATGTTTCTGTGAAATATAAAATGAAACAGCAAAATAAAACTTTAAAGAACTAGTATATTTAAGAGTTTTTGATCGGGTGACTACCTTGTTTTTCTTCCTCCTGCTTTGCAAGTGAAAAAACCGACACTGCCAAATTGGATTTTTTCCCCCCTGGCCTTCGAGAGAGGTTTTCTTTTTTCCCTTATTCTGAGGTTTTCTGTTTGTAATGCTCCACTAACTGTCCCCTCACTTTTCCCTAAAGACTTCCCTTTTATTATTAGGAAGGAAGGCTGTGGTGTTTTGCCTTTAAATGGCACGTAGCCGTAAATTTTTTTCTGCATTTTTACATTTTCTCTGCCATAGTGTTGAATATTTTCCTCTTTCCAGAAAATTCTATCGAATGTATGTTATTATGCAGCCATAATTGACTTAAAATAATGATGGTGGGTGAGTGGACGGCAGACCTGGGTGTATTCCTCAAGAATGTTAGGCACCTGCTAGTTCCAAGTGTTGCACAGTTCAGAATAATGAAATACAACAATGTGCAAAACAGCTTCTTTCATTATAACACTACTTCATTTTTGCCAAAATTGAACTTCCCCTTTAGTGCCTTTTTCTTTTCCTCTACTGTTTTTATAAAATTACAAAGTCTGAACTATAACATGTGCAATGATACAATATTAGCCATTTTACAATTCAGAAACAACTTTTAAGATTTTTATCAACATGGAACCTGTATCAAAATGGTGGCCCGAACATCAGTTGACATTTGTCAAACTTCATATAATAGCTTTCTTGTATTAAAGTAATTGCATCTCTTGTACTTGCTTTTGTCTCATTCTAAAAATACTATCAGAGGTTACAAGTGAGAGGCGGGGAACTGATTTCTTGTGTAGGTTTGAGGTAGGAACATTTTAGAAGGATTTTGGAGAGAGTTATATATCTTAGGTGGTAATGTAGGATTCTATTTTCCTCTCTCCTATTTCAATACTGATAGTCAGTCCAATCCTGGAAGAATCTAGGTAGTCTACAGCAAACCCCAAAATTAAATATAGATGACTGTTGTGATTTAGAGCTATTAGGGGCAGAGGGTCTCTCAATTGCCTTAGCTGCCTTATAGAATATTAACAAATAAAATTGGGATCATTCATACCTCTGGGCTTGGGGGTGGGAGAGGGGAAGAGTTCCATAAACTAGGACGGGACAAAGTAAATCTTTTCCATCTTTGTGCATGTCATAATCTTCTGCCATTACCATATGCAAAATTAATCTTCCATGAGTATTTTCTAATTAAATATCCATTAGTCCCAATTTCTTTGCAATGGTAAGCTTTAACATTCCATGTATGGTTATGTATACGTATACCTATACGTGTGTATATTTGTATTCAGAATTTCTTGGCTTTTTCGCAAGTTCACCATGCATAGTAAAATGTCCCTTTATGTTTTTCATCTTTGATTTTTATACACAGTGAGCATGCTAGTCCCCATTCACATGGAAATAACTGATTAGGGAGTTAGAATTGAAGTTAGTTTCTTAGGTTAGAACTGAAGAAGTTTCTTGGATGAGGTGTGAAATGTTTTCAAAAAAAAACCCCAAGAAAATCCAGTTGCCTTTTGGAAAAATCACCTTTCGGAAAACTGATTAGGAAGAGATTGTGAGAACTAAGAAGACACATGGAATAAGGATAATTATTCTGTTGCCTTCCTTTCTGTCCCACCCCCCACCCCACCCAATGGATATGTCTTATCTTTTCATTGGGAGTTTCTGAGTTTTCATTTTTCTAAAGCAGCCTTCCTCAGGGTATGAGATAATAGTTATGCTAGCTACGAATAATATCACATACTGCTGGTATAAGGTTTAGTACATCTTGAGGACATCAGGTAACATAGTTTGTTAACCCCCCAATTTTTTTTTTCTGCAGCTACCTGAATGATTTGGAGAGGATAGCCAAAATGGATTATATTCCAACTCAGCAAGATGTGCTGAGAACCAGAGTGAAGACTACAGGCATTGTAGAGACTCATTTTACCTTCAAGGACTTGCATTTCAAGTAAGTTCATAAAATTGTACTTTTTATTTTCTTTGACAAAAGGAACTCATTACAGCCAGAGGATAAAGTTGGATTTTGGCTCACTGTAATGCAAAAGTACCATGTTATATGCATCTTGCGGGGAATATTGTAATTTACGAGACCTATGTAATATTTAAACTGCTGGACATTGTTACTTAAACCTACTAGGAGGAGACAGACTTGTGAGGGCGTGAGTGCAAAAGCAGGAAAGATAACTTTTATGTCCCAACAATTATGCTGAAACCATTCGGTATATTTGCATGTGAATGAATGATGTATATGGAAATGTCATTCCTCACCTGCTTCGAGCTTTAAACGGGCTGCTACGAATTGAGATATCCTTGACAATCTTAGCTGTTTAGTAATGATGAAGATTTCTGGAATGGATGAAGATTGTTGTTTACTCTTTATGAATGATACTCGGTAATGAAAAGATCAGAACTCAGGCTCTTTTCATACGGAACAGTTGGCACAGTTTGATATGCAGATGAAGGCAAAATGCGTCCCCAAACCTGTGTGAATAATTTAGAAGAGTTAAGTGTTGCAGCCTCGTTTTAAATGAGTATGCTAAAGGAAAAACAGGTAAAAATTGCATTAGAGAATGTATTAAATCATTATTACAAGAAGTCTTTTAAAAGTTATTTTAAAAAAACTTATTTCCCATATCTCACTAGAATGGAAATAAAATAGGTAATTTTAGTAAAGAAAATTAGTTGATGTAAGCAAATGGCTCTTATCTTCATTTGACTTGGTACGTTGTGTGAGACAGGCCAAGGAAAGGAAATTATTTTGAAATTTTCTGGTCTTTTGCCCTTACGCTAAGCTACATTTAAATTTGCAATTATTGGAATATAGAAATGAAATCCTTCAATAAAAAACAATGAGCATTATGAAATATTTTCAATAAAAAAGTAACATTTATATTTTCCACTAATATTTGGCTGGTTTCTCTCTATTAATATTCCTTGTCTCAAGAAGGATAGGTCCTTATTACTCCAAAAATGACTTTTGATGAGTGTTTTATCTTTCTCTTATCAGTAACATCCCTTTTTTATGGAGTTTTTGATAGATATTACCAGGCTATTGAAAACAGGCTTGTCATAGTATTTTCCTTTCTTTGCAGGATACTTATATCATTATAGCACTTATTAAAAGTCACATTTACTATAGTTGCACATACATATTTTCATATTATCTAAAGATATACACATGTTTTTAAGTTTATTATCAGCTGACAGCAAGATGGATGGATGACAGTTTTTGAAGTTGAAAAACTATATATTTGAGGTGAGCCATCCATTAAATAGTGACACTCAGATTAGATTCCCATTTATGGAAACTCTGTGACAAATCATATTAGAGTTATTAATTATTTAAAAGATCTACGAGCCATTCATTTTCTTGATGGCTTTGGGTGTGGCTTACAAATATACAATAAAATATGTAAAAACAAAATTAAAATATGAAACCAAATTAGTATTTAAAATCCAACCACATAACTATTGAGGCACTTTCTAAATTGTGCAATCAGGAGATTTCTTTCTATATCAGTGGCATGATTCCCTAAAAGAAATCTTACCATGAAGAAAATACATTTGTCTCCCAAATCATGAAATCCAACTGCTGAAATTAGTAAATCCATTTGTCTAAGTTTAATTTATTCTCCCACATAGTCATTCACACCTTGGAATTACATCTCACCTAAGCAAAGTCATTAGAAAAGCTGGCAGGAAAGATTGCTAGTTGCTCCAGTAAGTCACTCATACCTGTCTACCTGGTAGCAGCTTCCCTGTTCAGCCATGTTCATACTGTGCCTTGTGGGGCACTCACACACCTTCCCCAACTCAGCAGCCTCACCACCCTTACCTTGCCCACAGTGTACTTGCTGTTGGTTTGCTGGTACCTGTCTGAGACTTGTTTAATGACCCATGAACCTTGCATAATGATGGCAACAAGGAATGCTGGGATTGCCATAACTTAAGTGATGCGATCACATGATGTCACAGTTTATGACCATGTCACTTGTCGAACTGAAATTTTGGTCCAAATTACCATTGTTAACTGAGGATTACCTATACCTGCTGCAGGAGATGTACTATTTTAGCCAGTATAATTTGTGTTATGAGTACTTTTCATAGCACTGGCTGATGCATGCTGTCAGCTGCTGCAAAGTCAATGAACTCAGGATGATTTCTTTCCACACTTAATGTATTCCTCAAGTATTTGCTGATACATACAAATATTTGGTTCACAGCATCCTCTTCCCACTGGAAGCCAGCCTATTTTTCTGAGGCAATTTCTGAAAACTTTGTTGTATTGCTTTCTTAAATACCTTGTTTGTAATTAATACCAGGGTATCCCATGGTAATTCTTGCACATCTGATTGACTTCTTTGTTGAAAATGTGATTTTTTAAAAATTGCCTTTATTTTCTCAGTATGTTAGTTCATTTGGAGGAATAAGTTGACAATTTAGTGTATCACCACCCATCTTTAGTGATTCTATAGTGATTTCATCTGCATCAGTTGTTTTCCAACTTGTTAAATTGATAAGGTGACAGCTTTTATTTCACAGATCCTGAGCTCATGTTCTTAAGTGGTTCCATCTGGACAGTTAAGAAGTGGTGGTGGTTTCTTCCAGAACAGGGAGTATTCATGCCAGTGACTCAATCAATTCAATTCTATCCATATACAGTAAAAGTGTCATTTGTGTTTTGGATGTTTTCATGAAAGCTTTGAAATGTATCTGTGCAGGGTTACTATAGTCTAAAAAGTGCAATATTTATGGAAACATGTAGTTTCTTGAAATTATTTTGCAATGCTAGGTAGACCATACTGCTTTCAGGCAGGGGTAGAGTTCCTTATTAAGCTGTCAGTATTGTATCATTGGATTTACAATACATTATTTTATTTGTCTACCATGTTAGGCATTCAACTGAAATCCATGTTCACATTTACTGTTATGATATAGAAACATTTATTTGGTGCTTTTGTTAATTATTTCTGAGAACTGTAGCATTTAGTTGCTTACATCTTCGGGATATTCAGGGATGCAGATTGGTTGGTGAGCATTATTTGGATCAATTGTTTGGAAGTAGAATCTTGTAGTGTCACTCACTCATAGTGTTTGGGAGTGGCTGTATTAGGAGCAGTTCATTTCAGTTGTAGGACGGTACATAAAAGATTACAATTAGAATCATAATCAATGTCTCTCATTGATCAGACATCCATGAATGATGTTCAGAACCAGCAGTTGCTAAGAAAATAGTCAAGGTCTGATGTATCTTTTCCACTGAGTGACCTTTATCTTAACTGATATTTTAGTGAGTGCTGAAATAAGCTGCTTCCAATTATTAGCACAGCAAATGATAAGCAGCATAGGCCATTGTCATTTGCACAGTAATTCCCAGCTTTTTTCTGTTGCTGCCAGCGTGAGCATTTCAGTCACCAGCAATAAGATTAAAATATTTTAAGTAATGAATTCAGGATAATTTGTAACTATGCACAGAATTGTCCTTTTGCCTTATCTCTGCATATTCCTGTGGAAGCCTAAGTTGTAATTATATATGATTTTATTGTTACTGAAAGGGACAAAACTGCTGGTCAACTCGAGACTGTTTAAAAGCTCACAGTATTTTTGGAAATAATGCAGTTTACAAATAAAGCCAACAACTCTGCAAGATCCTAGCCTGCAGAGTAGCACATTTCATGTGGAAATTTGGGATCCAGGAAGTCACAATTCTGATAATGCCACAATTTAAATTTTATACCAAACACAAACTATTATTTTTTGGAGGCAAGTTCAGACATTTCTAGCAGTCAATTTAAAGTATTTCATAATTTTGCATTTTGTCTGGCCAGTTGGATGTATTTCATCACCATCCTGATCTCAGTGATCTGTCTCTGCTGATACAGGTCTGAATGTGTTAACATTATTTTCAGTCTGGCATTCCCCCCCCCTTCCCCCCCCCCAATTCCCAGAGTTTCATGCCTGTTTTTATGGTTCCTAAACAGGAAACTAAGCCTCTTCCTTTATCTGGACTTGGGAACAGATAAGTTCTTTGCAGGTGGATTTAAATTTGTCATAGATGGAAAATATTAAGGGTTTCAATCTATGATGAAGTGCAAAATGATACAATTTAAAATTGTGCTGCAACTAATCTATGATATTAGATTTAAATGTCATTTAAAATTGCTGAAGAGCAAAAATGTGCCCTGCAAATC
This sequence comes from Hydrophis major, assembly GCA_033807585.1. Taxonomy (NCBI): domain Eukaryota; kingdom Metazoa; phylum Chordata; class Lepidosauria; order Squamata; family Elapidae; genus Hydrophis; species Hydrophis major. Next base: position 118,510,553 of record CM066329.1, read on the forward strand.
CTTCCTCTGAAATAAGGAACATTTCTTCAGAAAAGCTTTGCTACTAGCTTTGCAAGTAGTCGAGACAAGAAGCACATCCAGAATTTTTATTGTAAAGTTAGTACATTACATTAATACATTAACAGAATCTTGCAATTTTGAATGTACATCTCTTTCTCACTTACCTTTACAATACAAGAAACTAGGAAGGATTCCTTCTGAGATGTTTACTGTGCCTCTTACCTGATTGTTGCCTAATTTATGATTCTTCCCCCTCCCCACATAGTATTACACTTACTCACCATTCATAGATTCAGTTTTCACACACATGTAAATGAGTTATGCAGCCATTCTATCAGCAAACTTCATTTATATTTGAAGAGTTCTTGAACTACGTCATCTGTAACAGCAGCTTTATCATTTTTAAATACTTTTACAACATCTATCATTTCCTTTCATCATTTTTTTCTTCTTGGACATTAGTACTAATAACATTTGTTTTAATTCCATTTTTCTGACATTGTAATTCCCCTGCAGGCCTCCAATGTTTCCTTACCTTAGCTTCATTCCTAATTATTTTTTTTAATTCTGTGAATTTGCTGGAGAGTCGTCGTTTAATTCTCTTCACCCATTTCTAAAGCCATTTTTCTTCCTTATCAGAATCATTCTGTATTTCTTTTTATCTTAATTGTTACCTACTTTATTTGACAAAATTCTTCGTAATTATATTTTTTTTATTGCTATATATATTATCAAAATATCTCTTCTTTTTTTTTGCAGGATTCTGAGTCACATTTTCTCCTTTCATTCATGGCCTCTTTCCCTTCATTATTTCACTCAACCCCATTTAGTATGCTTCCATAACTACAAGATTTTAGTGTCACTCTGCAGTGCTATTCTCCTTACATTCTGTTCCAATACCCTTCATGTTTAGTTTTTATTATTTTCATTGTGTCTTTTAAAACTTTCTCATACAGGATTCATACTTTCTATTGTTGCAGTCACTGCATTTTCACAGTAATTTCTTTCCTTTTCTTTCATGCCCATTTCTTTTTCCCAGATCGTACTCTGGATCCAATTTTTAAAAAGTAGGTTATATTCATATTCAGAACCTCTTTTATCCTTATATCCATTAATGTTTAAAATGTTATAGTTAAAATCAATAATGCCTTTAGATGTGTATTCATTTCTTTCCTGTGGGTATGTATGAAAAAAAATTCCACTTCAGGCATTTTTGAAATACACACCTTTTTTTTTTTCCTAAGCAGATGTTCATTATTCATTCTTGAGTCTCCAAGTGGCCCAGATTCTTTTTTTTTTGTACTCTTGTAAACTTGTTCCAGTATATCTATTCGTGTCCCCCAGTAGAATAGTTTTTTCCCCAAGTTGTATCCCAGATTGGTGCAAAGAGAAAGTAAAGCAATTTAAAAGTCTGAGAGCTTTGATTAGCATGTTGTAAATCTTTCCCCAGTAGCTGAGGCAAAGCTAAGGGCTGGTAATTTAAAGAGAGAGTAACAAAGACTTGAGTTCAAAGAAAGGTTGCGTGCTTCATAAATTATGCTAATGTCTCAGGCTGCTAGCTTGAAGATTTTGAATTCAGAAATGCCAAGAGAAATTCAGGACAGTTTGTAGACAGAAATAAAACAGGACATCATGGGAATACAGGTCAGGAAACAGAAGAGTTGTTCCCCACAAGAATCGGGGGTATGAAGTATGCATACTGCCAAATAATATACTTAAATTATGATTAGGTGTGGTTACTAGGATGCTATTAGGAGACTCTTAAATATCACGCTTCTCAGGGGAGTCAGTTTAAGGTTATCCATCCAAAAACGAACAGTAATCAGTTGACATATGTATAATGAACTGGATGAATACCACCCAGGCTTCCCTTCTTCCCTTCCTCCTTTTTCCTTTTTCCTTCCTCCTTTTTCCTTTCCTTTCCTTTCCTTCCCTTCCCTTCCTCCTTCCCTTCCCTTTCTCCTTCCCTTCCTCCTTTCCTCTCCTGTCTGTCTGTCTGTCTATCTAATCTATCTATCTATCTATCTATCTATCTATCTATCTATCTATCTATCTATCTATCTATCTATCTATCTTATCTATCTTATCTATCTATCTATCAAAAGTGTTGTAAAATCCTCCAACTGTTGTCCCAAATGTGTTGTTTTTTTTCAGGAGGCAACTGGACTTTCTGGTTTTTTGTTGAAGATGTTTTGCTTCTCATCCAAGGAGCTTCTTCAGCTCTGATTGGATGGTGGGTAATAAAAATACTACAACCTTTGATGCCAAAGTAGCTTTCTGTTTGGAAGTGTAGTTTGCATCCTTTTAGAGAGTCATTGAGGCAACATGGAGGTTTGTGTCCTTGAGTCACCTAAATGGCTGTGGAGTTATTAAGGTAACGGAATGTGAGGTAACTGGCAATTGGAACAGAGTTCTTTTCAAGTGGGGAGGGGGAGTAGAACTCCTTAGCATCAGAGCATGTTAATTATTGTATTAAAAAATACTAATGATCTGAAAAATCCTTTCTTAGCTAGCACCTAGAAGCCAAGAGGAACATACATGCCAAATTTCAAGTTTGTAGGATGTATGGTTCTGGAGATTTGAGTGGTCTTTGAGTGGTCTTTCACTTTTATATATATACTGAAAACACTTTTTTTCTGAAAATTATAGATTGGTTAAGTTGCTTTAGTATATTTTTTTCACTGGCAAGGAAGTATTGAAGAGTATTCAGAACAATATTTGTGGGGAAAATAAACTTTTTGGTAATAATGGTAACAGAGAGTGTTGTGGAAGAGATTCTTCTGCCTCCCCATCTCCCTGACATATGGAAAAGCTGTTGAAAACTTAACTGTAGAATCTGATATGGCTTTATTAAAATCCTGCTGTGTGTCATTTTGTCAGGAGGAAGGTAGTGTTTGCTTACATGTCAGTTGATTGCCTAAAAATGGAATTCCCACTCAGCTTCCTCTCATTGTTCAACTGAATGGTTGGCTTGCTCCTTAGTGTCGGTGGCCTGTCTCAACAGCCATGTTAAGGCTGGCAGGAAACTATTCTGAGACACTGTTTCAAGTGGCAAGTATTCATATAGAAAATTTTGGCAGGGTAAGAAGCTCACCCACAGCAGTGTTTCCTTGCCAATTCTCAGGGCCTTTCTGATTCCACCCCATTACTGAGAATTTCTGGGCGCAGAGTGTGTTTAATAGTGCTTCAGGGTTATTTTGCTATACATTTTTTTTACTTTAGTCTTTCTCCAGGACGTTAGGGCTATCAGGTGAATGTGGTTTTGCACATGGGTAGACAAAATATTATAGTGAGAATTCTGTGGATAGTATTCATCATGGGGAAGATCAGTGTGGTTGCTAGGGATAAAAAAAACAATTTGATGGCACATAATCAGTCAAGTCTGATATATTGTTCTCTATCCCCCCTCTCTCTGTCCCTCTCCCTTCTCTCTGCTTTCTAGTATTAGATGTTCCTTGCAAAATGAAATACTCTGTGTCATGAAGTGTAATATAAACCGAATCATACTAAAAACCATGAGAAAATAGTTACTATTAACTTCTGCAAAAACTGAGGATACTTTCATTAATAAATTGCTTTTCACAGTTTGTAGTCCATTTTCATATGTCAGAATAAAATCTCCTAGGGAACTTCAGATATAGTTGGATTAGTATTCTGCTTAACTATGTCAAATTAATATCTACTGGAGTTAAGGACATTTGAGACAGCCATTGTTTTTTTAACCCTCAAGTAAATATTGCATAAGTATGCATACACGAACTGTTTCTTCCATCTTTCCTCTCCATTTTCAACAAACACGTTCTAATTAGTTTCACTCCCTTCAGCTACAGACCTTTGAGCAATTGCAAGTGTGGGGAAATAAATCAGAAATTCATCCAGTTGTGCAAGATTCCAAGTATAGCTGGGTCAATACTCTTATTCAGTAGTGGCTAAGCTGGCTCCTTCCTTCCTTCTTTTCTTTGGTTATAACTTCCTAGGTGCATATGGCTACTTTTCTTTTTCTTCCTCTCTGTACCACTAAGTAGCTTAACATAAAAACATTGCTCTGCTTATCTTTATGTTCAATGAATGAAAAGGGTTGTGTTTGTTGGGGGGGGGGGATCTATCTGACTATTTTGCTAATTCTCCCTCGAGCTGCTCGGAGCATCCAGAGAGTGGGATGTGCTTCCGAGTCCTCTTCTTGCAGGCTGAACTTTAGCTGAGGAAACGCTCTGCCCCCTCACGTGACTCCAAGTAGCGTTCCCCCAGTCTTTTGCTCAGCCTCGAAGAGTCAGGCTGTTGTTGGAAAGAGCTCCTTGGCTGATTGACACTATGTATATTATTCTGGCTAATTTCCTCACCTTCAGGTCTGATATTTCCTTTCCTTCCTCCTGCGCAAAAGGTTGGGACTTAGGGGAAGTCTCCCCTCGCCCCTAGGGGCCAAGCGGGTGGGTTCGCAGCGCTTCGCGCCACCCCCCTATTATTAGATCGCGTCGCTGCCTCCGCGCTGCCTTGTGGCGCGCAACTTTCGCTGGATTCCCCCCCACCCTAAATGCCGACCGGGAGGGCTAGTTGCTCCTTAAGAACACCAGGCATGCTGAACTAACCGGACAAGCCCTCCTTGCCGTCCCGAAGGCGCCCGACATAGCTCAGCTCGGGGCCGCCATCTTGGGGCCGCATCGTGGTCGGGTGCCATTTTTATTTCTGATTCTTGCTGCTGCAGTGGAAGTAAAAGTCCAAGACCCCCTGGGTCAAGAGTTAGTTGCTTTTAGCGTTCCTTCGGGCTCGCTTTCATTGTTTCTGTTGGCCTCCCGCAGCCTCTATCGGGGCAAAGTTGCAGCACCCCCCCCCTCCGGCTTGTTGCTGGAGGCCTGCTGCCAGAGGCCTCTCCCCTTCTAGGCCTCAGGTGTTTATTTGGTAAATCTGGCCTGTACTGTGGTACCTCTTTGGTTCCTTTCCTGCTGTTGTATATAAAAAAAAAAAGAGAAAAGAAAAGAGAGAAAAATTTACAGACGAAATTATACGTTTTTAAACATATATACATAGATAACCTTTACATGCAGATAGCATAAAAAAATAAAAATAAAAAATAAAAAAATAAAAATAAAAACCAGAGGATTACACATCTGTACATATTATACATACATACATACATACATACATACATACATACATATTCCTTACTACCAGTTACCACTGTACATATTAAATTCCAAAAGGGGGAGCGGGCCAGCTCAAACCTCACACGGCCCCACTCAGGCCAATTCCAGGCGAGCCAACCGCCCTTTACTATTATTACTATTATTATCACCAGGACAAGGAACCTTATGTTATTATAATTATCAAAATGGCAGACGACAATCTCTCTAAACGTCCTTCCTTGAAGGCTAAGGCAAAGTCCCACTACTTGGGTAGGCAGGACAAGGAACCTTCCAAGGCCTCCCAACGAGACGCCTTAAGACGCCATGAGGAGTTGGAAAAGGAGTTTGATAGGCGATCAAGGGAGTCCCGCTCGGGGCCTCCAGCCCTTCCTTCTCCCGATCTAGGCGCAGCCCACTTCAGGGTCACTTGACCCCGGGACCACCGACCAGACAGACCCCTGAGGCTACCTTTACACCTACGGCCGCTGGTCTGCGTCAGGAAGTACCCTCTACATCTGAGGTTCCAGCCCACATCAAGGCTTGGATGGAATCGGCTATCCGCCAGGACATTGCAGAAGGCCTGCAGCACATGTCCACATCAGGCTTCTCTCCATGGGCTCCTGACCACGACTCTTTATCCATCAGATCCCTTCCACAGCCGGATCCCCCGGTTAGTCAGGTACTCTTTCAGAGGGACAGCCCTCCTCCCGTAGGGGCCGAGGAGGAGGAAGGGGACTTTGGTGACTTCAGGGAAGAGGTACAGGACTCCCGGATGGGATCTTCCCATTATAGTGAGCCCCTCTTAGAGGCGGACCTCATGGAGGGGGAGATGTCAGAGGACGAGGGGGCTTCTCCTGACCAACCCGTATTCGGGGGGCTGTTCAAGCCACACTTGTTTAAATCCCTCCTCTTTAAAGCCAAGAATGTCTCTGGTCTTCTTCCCCAGTCTCCCTCTGACTCCCGCCTCAGAGAGACCAGAGGACTCCATTTTCACACAACCAGTGGTGGAAGCTGAGGTCATCCCAACCCCGCCCATCTTCGTAGACCTAGTGACGAAGCAACTTGCTTCCATGGGAGCCCCCCCCCTACACCCTCTAACCAAGACAAGAGATTCTTTAATCTCAATTCGGCAATCCAAACATCCCGGAGGTTGACGATCCCATTGTGGGCCTTGCCTCCTCCTCTACCCCCAGTGAGGCCTTAGAGGCCTTGAAACCTGAGCACAAGCAGATGGAATTGGCGTTGCGCCGGGCCCATCTATCCGACGCTTGGGCCATTAAATCGGCTACAGCCGCTTCATTCTTCACAAGGTCCTCTATCTGCTGGCTCTGGCAGCTGAGAGAACGTCCCTGCGTCAATGTGAGGGCGCACCAAGACATAGCGAAACTGGTGGCCGCAGCCGAGTTTTCAGCTGACGCCACTTACCAATCGGTAAAGTTCTCTTCCAGACCGATAACATCACATGTCACGGCTTACCGCCTACTGCGGCTTAAGCACTGGCAGGCGGATGTAAAAATAAAGTCAAGTGGCCACTGTTTCCGTCAAGGGAGACAAACTGTTCGGCCCGGCCTTGGAACCCCTGCTGGTCGAGGGCCGCAGCAAGAGGAAGTACCAGTCCTCCCTTTTTCGGGGGCCAGAGACAAGAGGCCCTCAGCCCTTTCAGAGGGGCTTCCCCCGCCCCTTCTACCAACTCCCCTTCCTGCCCAGATACCCAAGACCCCCTTCCTTCCAGTCTCAGGACCGCTCGGACTCAGGCGACAGAAACAAACGGGGGGGCAACCATAAGAGGCCCTTTAGGGGATCAGGGGGGAGGCCCTACCACCGACCCAGATAGATTTTCTTCCTCCCTCCCCATTGGTGGCCGCCTTAGACACTTCGCCGCTCAATGGGACAATCCACATCCCATGCATGGGTTAGGGACACTGTCAGGTTTGGTCTTGCCCTTGAGTTCTGATCCGCCCCCCCCCCCCGCTGATTTCTTCATGACATCCCCCACCTCAAAAGATCCCGCCAAACGTGCACTAATGGATGCAGCCATCCAACACCTGCTTGACATTCAGGCCATTCAACCCGTTCCACTGGTCCAGAGGGGACGAGGATTCTACTCCCACCTCTTTGTGGTGCCCAAGCATTCTGGGGGATGCAGAGCTATATTAGATTTAAAACGGCTAAACTGCCACCTTATCCAGCACAAATTCAAAATGCACACCTTGCAATCGATTCTCTTGGGTACCAGGCGGAGTGACTGGTTATCCCCCATAGATCCCTCGCAGGCATACCTACGCATTTCAATCTGGCCCTCTCACCACAAATTCCTTAGGTTCTGTTATAACAACCTTCACTATCAATACATGGCCCTCCCCTTTGGTCTGGCCTCGGCCCCCAGGACCTTCACCAAGGTCCTCGCGGCCCTGGAGGCTCACCTCAGGAGCGTTCCCGTCCGCCTTCACTGCTATTTGGACGATATCCTTATTCTCTCCCCATCCAAAACCCAGGCAGTCAGGGACACCAGAGCCACCCTCTCCATTCTCCTGGCACAAGGGTTCCTCATCAATTGGCAAAAGAGTCAACTGATCCCATCCACCCGAATCACCCACTTGGGAGCCATAATTGATTCGGTTACAGAAAAGGTCTTCTCCTCGGAGAGGTTCCTCAGCATTCAAGCTCTGGTCAAATAGATTAGGCGATCAAGGAGGGTGGCGTTACTTGACCTTTCTAAATTATTGGGTAAGATGGTTTCATGCATCTCAAGTATTCCCTGGGTCCATTTACACAGCAGATCCCTCCAGTGGTTTCTGCTCCCATTCCAAAGATCCGGAAGAAGCAACTCGAAGTCCAGAGTCAAGGTGCCTCCGAGGGTCCTCACATCCCTCCTCTGGTGGACCAACCCCGCCATCAACAGGGGCCACCTCTTCTCAGAACCTCAGCGGCTAACCCTCACCACGGACGCCAGCTTGTCAGGTTGGGGCGCTCACGCCAACTCGCTCTCAGCACAGGGCAAGTGGTCGCCAATCGAGCAAAGATGCAGCATCAACTGGCTGGAGCTTCACGCCGTCCACCTGGCCCTGCGCAGATTCCTCCCCTTGGTACGCGGGCATCACGTCCTTATTCTCACGGACAACGCCACGGCTAAAGCCCATATCAACAGGCAAGGAGGCACCCAGTCTATTCAGTTGATGAGGGAGGCCAAGCGCCTCTGTCGTTGGGCAAAGTCCAACCTCCTCGCACTAAAAGCCGAACACATCTCCGGAATCTCCAACATCCAGGCGGATTGGCTGAGCAGGGCCACGGTGGACCAAGCAGAATGGCGCCTCCATCCATCCCTATTCAAGGAGGCGTCCAGAATATTCGGCCTCCCGAGGGTGGATCTCTTCGCCTCCCCGTCCAATGCACAGCTCCCACGGTTTTTCTCCAGGTACCCGTTTCATGGGTCAGAGAACCACAACGCACTATGCTGCCCATGGCCCCCAGGGCTCTTATATGCCTTCCCTCCACTGCCGCTAGTTCCCAGAGTCATAAACAAACTCATTCACGAGAAGGCAGTCCTGCTCCTGGGGGCTCCTTATTGGCCCAGGAGACCATGGTTCGCAGACCTCCGCAATCTTTCGGTAGCACCCCCATGGAGGATCCCCCCGGAGAGGATCTCCCTCTCTCAGGGGCCCTTTCTGCATCCGGAGCCCCAATGGCTCCAGTTAGCCGTCTGAAGGTTGAACGGATCCGTTTCACAAGAGAAAAATTCTCCAGTCAAGTTATCGACACTATTTTAGCCGCTAGGCGACCCTCCACCACACAAATTTATGATGCCACTTGGAAGGGCTTTTGCAAGTGGTGTAGCGGGTTCCAAGTTGACCCCTTCTCTCCCTCTATTGCGCAGGTCTTGGAATTCCTTCAAGAAGACCTACGTAAAGGGCTTGCCCCTAACACCCTGAGACGGCAGGTCGCTGCCCTCTCAACTGTTGTTTCTTGTGATAACTTCAGTTCCTTCTCTCATCACCCCTGGGTTAGAGCTTTCCTCAGGGGCGCCACCAACTTGTGCCCTCCGACTGTTCACAGGTTCCCCACATGGGACCTCAACAAGGTCCTCATTTCGCTTACAAGGCACCCTTTTGAACCTCTGAGGGAGTCCTCCCTTCAATTTCTAACGTTTAAGGTAGTTTTTCTAGTGGCCATTACTTCTGCTTGTCGAGTCTCGGAAATAGCAGCATTGTCAATCAGAAAGGATTTATGCGGGTTCCACACTGATCGGGTGGTCCTTTGCCCCGACCCCACCTTCTTACCCAAGGTTAACTTACCCTTCCACAGGTCTCAGGAACTGGTCCTCCCGAACTTTTGCCCCAGACTCTCGAGGGACAGGGAAGCCCTTTGGCACACTTTGGATGTTAGAAGGGCCTTGCGCATATACATTAAGCACACACAATCCCTGAGAAGATCAGAATCCCTCTTCCTCTTCTTTCAGCCCTGGACATTGGGGCTCAAAGTCTCTCCCTCAACCATCAGTCGCTGGATCAGGGCGATTATCACCAGGTGCTACCTATCACAATCTCTGCCCGCTCCTGGGGGAATAACTGCTCATTCCACCAGGAGTGCAGCTACTTTGGCGGCTTGGGCCACGCAGGCCCCAATCGCTGACATTTGTCGGGCAGCCACTTGGGCCTCCCCGTCCCCATTCATCAGACATTACAAAATAGACTTATACGCCTCAGCAGAGGCCTCTTTTGGCTGACGAGTCCTACAGAGGGTCATCAGTGACCCGGAGGGGCTTCCAGCCCAGACGGAGTCCCACCCGTAGGACAGCCAAGCTTTGGTATGTCTCACTCTCTGGATGCTCCGAGCGGCTCGAGGGAGAATGGGCGTTGGTTCTTACCTGATATGCCCCTTCTCAGTGAGCCGCGAGGAGCATCCAGCCCCACCCTAACTCCTCCGTCTGGTGGGTACTCTGGTTTCAGCCAAGGAGCCAATAGTTGATTAGAAGGATTTCATAACTTTTCTTCTCGTTATCGCAAAAAACTGGGGGAACGCTACTTGGAGTCACGTGAGGGGGCGGAGCGTTTCCTCAGCTAAAGCTCAGCCTGCAAGAAGAGGACTCGGAAGCACATCTGGATGCTCCTCGCGGCTCGCCGAGAAGGGGCGTATCAGGTAAGAACCAACGCCCATTTTCATTGTTGAAATATTTTACTTGAGTTATTTTTGAAAGCTTATTGTTCTTTTGAATCTTAAAGCATGAATATGCTTTCTTGTGACATCAGTGGGCAGTTTGCCGTGCTTTTTACTTGCAGTCATTGGAATTCTGGACCTAACATTTCAGCTTTGGAACATGATAAGATATATAATCATGCAAAGCTTAATTGGGAAGTCATCTAGCATTATAAAGGGTAATTTCTAATCCATTAGGGACCCTTTTAAATTCTTACTAGACAATTTAACTGTTCATTAAGCAATGTGGAATATCATATGATTTCTTGATCCATTAGGGAGATTCAAGATTCCCCTCCACACAACCGTTGAAAATAATTCCTTGATTTATAGTCATATCTACTGTGTTGCAGCCCACACACTTTTTTGCAGTTTTAGCACAAAACAATTTCCTCTTTTCCACAAACCAAGGTTGGAAGATGCAACATAAATTCAGAAATGCTTTGGCAAATAGTCTACTGCTATAACTGAGTAAATATTGTGTTCAAATTAGCCTCTATAAATATGCATATGAAATTTGAGAGGAGCAGCCTAGATTCTCAATTGATACTGTTGATATTAAAATAAAAACATCAACTAATTACAGTTGTCTGCAGGTGTTAATAGGTAGTCATGACCAAGTTTCAGATGGTGACATTTTAAAGCAGATTCTTTCCAGGAATGAATGGAATTACATTCAAGGGAAGCTGCCGAGCCCCCTACATTTGAGACTTTCAGATCCAGGACAAGCTCTTAAACAGATGTTTCAGTTAGTTGCTTTTGTTGTTTTTCATGTTCTGTAGAAATTATTTATTTTTCTTCTAAGAATTCTGCTGAACGTGGGTATATTTAATATGTACTTCTCTGGCTGATTACTGTGTACATTTGGTTTAGATTTATTTATATTTTGATCTTTTGTTACGCTTTCTATGTTGATGTCTGGGCTGTTTTCGAAGATAAATAAAACAAGGCAGGCATTTAAATATAATTTTAAATGTGTGCATTAAGAAATACCTAAACAATCCCTTTGATTTGATAGAAAACTCTTAAGAAAAGACCATTTTGTGCAGTTGCCTTTCAAAAGAAAATTCTTATAATTATGTACATTCAAGAAGCAACAGTCATTTATTTTTCTTTCTATGCCTCAAGGCTGAGTTTCATGTTTCATAAAATGCACAATATCATCAAGCATAACAGCTTCAGGTGAAGTGCACCCTTTCTTGGAAAAAATATTACCTTGTGTTAAATTGGTTTGATAGCCTTCTAGATAGATTAGTCTTCAATTGCTGCTTAGCTTTGTTGCTTATCCATATTTTCATGCACCTGTCCTTTTGGGTATTCTTCCCCCATCCCTCACCTACTCCCCAAATAAGTTTTTCAATGCACCTTAAGATATTTAAAAGGGCATCAAAATAGAGTTGGAACATTTAGATTATTATATTTGAAGTTCATTGGCTAGTATTCTGTTTTGCTGAATAGAGGACTTCGTTGACTTTAACAACGGTATACTGAACAGCCAAAGTGTAGATTCCAAATATGAATTCTTTATTATCCTCATAACTGAAGAAAACATTCCACTTTTAAATAAATCAACAAATACTCCTAAATGTTATTTTTTTCTTTCATGTCTTTCATAGTACATAGAAAATCCTAGAAGTTCAACCCAGTTTAAACAACTAGTCTGCATAGTGGACCTTCTGCAAGAATTTTAGACTCTCTTACTGATAATAACCCCTGATTTATAATTTTTTGGACTCAAATCTAACTTAGTTGAAGCCTAATTAGTAAATCAGATGGGAAATTATTTGAAAATACCTGGGCTGAAAACTGGAGGGATGACTCCCAAATTTTTCAACTGAAAAGTTATGCAAGCAGAAAAAGAAAATTCTGTACGCTATATGGTTTCCGTGGAAAAGCCATAGACAAGTCCACAAAGTCAGTAGGAGACAAGCTTGACTCAATGAGAACTTTGTCTTTATTTAAATATTTGTGGGGTTAGATATGAAAACAGTACCAGCTATAGATTTATCTTTCAGGTTTTTGTGTTGTATCATTAGTAAATGAAAATTCATTGATTTCTTCAAAGTTACATTTTGTTTCCATGTTTATAAATGGCCTTTTTTATTTTCAGTGATTGTGGTGCTTCTGCAGTTACTGCAGAATTTGACATCAGTAACTCTAATTTTGCTTGCAGGATGTTTGATGTGGGGGGCCAGAGGTCTGAGAGAAAAAAGTGGATCCATTGCTTTGAAGGAGTTACAGCCATCATCTTCTGTGTTGCTCTTAGTGCCTATGACTTAGTTCTGGCAGAAGATGAAGAAATGGTAAGGATACAATCATAATAAATGAAGCTGTCATACAATAAGCCAAACCACTAATCCCTCAAGCTTAGTATTTTCCACATTGATTTGGCAGTTACTCATTAGTCTATTGTGCAGAATTTTTTTTACTAGCTCTTCCTGTGTCACCTGGAGATTCAATTGTCTGTGCGCAAGGGTGGTACTGTATCTGACCTATTCATTGGTCAAATGTCTAGTCTGCCCAACTCTAAACTTACAAGTGGTTTCACAACTTTAAAAAGTCAACCACATTATATATAAAACAAAGATACTTTATATAACTTATTGCAACATCATCTCCTCCCACCCCACCCCACAATTAAAACGTGCAGTCCTGAAACATTTTAATGGAAGTGCTCAGGAAAACAAGTGTTTAGAGGCAGTATAGAAGTGTGTAAGGTAGGATCACTTGGATCTCCAGAAGGGTGTTATTTCAAAAGGCAGGTGTGATGACAGAAGGACAATTTCCTGTGTCTTGCTAGATGAGTTTGTTTACTTGAGATACAAAGCAAGCTGTTGAAATGAATAAGATGGCTAGACACAATCAGAGACATTATAGTTGTCTTTAGGTGCTAGGCCTAGTGCCATGTAATGTATATAGGGGTCAAGCGTCACTTGAATTGCACCCAGAAGCTAACTGGCAACCAGGGCAGCTCATGTAGCAGGACTGTAATATGAATATTTTGATGTTACTTATCATTGCTTGCTTCATTTTGTTCCCACTGTAATATCCATGTGTCTTCAAGGGCTGCACCACGTAGAGCAATTACTCAGTGTTATTCACAGTGTTTACACTTCATTTTGTGGACTATAACATCATAAAATAGCAATGTGTAATATTTCTTTATGATGCTGGTTGAAGAGTACATGGGGATTTAAACCTCCAGGTACTTACTGCACATGAAGTATAGGAAACCTATTAACTTTCTCTTGAGTATTTACTGATTTCTCCAGTTTATATGCTTTCTACTTACATGAATATTAGTAGGCAACTAACATGAATTAAAATAAAGTAAATATTTTTTCAAAAAATAAGTAAAATAATACTTTTCACATTTTGTTAATATATAAAACTAACAAAAAGATTGCAAAAAGATAAAACAAATAGAAGTATCAAAAGTAAAAGGACAAAAAACATCTGGAACATATAGAAAACAAGTTATGTTTTAATGCAAGCATTATATTGTACCTTGAACATGCATGGTAAGATTGCTCAGCCTTTCCATTTCACCAATAGAGAAAACCAGTATATAAGTGAAGAGCAAATGCCTGTACCAGTCCATGCTTATAAATCCAGGGTGGCATTGTAGGTCCATGTAAAAAGTAATATTATTTACTCTGCTCTGTCCTTCCTAAAGCCATCCTTCTTTACATAATAATTTTAAAACCATATTCATCTTCCCCAAATCGTCAACATCAATCTTAAACCAAAATGAAATAATAGTGGGTGAAGCCTCTACCATATGCCAAAGTATGCTTTCAGCATAATGAAGTTGACATCAGTCACTCTGAAACATTTTCTGAGGTGTTCAATAAATATAAGGAAAAGATTTTTTGTTAATTTAAGTTAAACATTATAAAAACAATATTCTCGCTCTGTGTTCACTTTTGGGCTGAGAATGTTCTCTATCTTGGCAGAATCGGATGCATGAAAGTATGAAGCTGTTTGATAGTATCTGTAACAATAAGTGGTTCACAGATACTTCCATCATTCTTTTCCTCAACAAGAAGGATCTTTTTGAAGAGAAGATCATCCATAGTCCTTTGACTATCTGCTTCCCAGAGTATGCAGGTAAACATTTCATTTTTTCGCCTTTCAAATTTGCAATATTATTTCTATATCCTATGTGGAATTAATAGGCTTAATTTAGCTTAAGAATAAAGCTGATTCTATCCTTCAGCTCCATTACAATCAATGCCTCCTTAGGTCAACTCCTACACCCTATCATTGTGCTTGGATTCACTGAAGTTCTGTGTTAAAAAGAAAACCTAGCATGTTCTCTGTACAGATAGTCCTCAGTTACCAATGATAATGGGAACTGGATTTTCCAGCACTAAGCAGTGCAGTCATAAAGTGTAATGTCATGTGACTACATTGTTTAGCAATGGCGATCCTGGCATTTTTCTTTGTCATCATTAAGGATTATGGGTCCTTAAGCAAGTCCCAGTGCTGCTGACAGACAGATAAGGCATGGAGTGAATGTAGTGGGCCTGGGAGCAGTTGCTACCATGTGGAGGAGGTGGGAAAAGCAATTCACAGAGCAAATTGTAACCTTCCCTGTCGGATTCCTTATTGACTTTGCTTGTGGGAAACTGGCATGGCCAGAACTTCAAAGACTGATCATAAGTATCACTGGTTCAGGACTATCATAACTTTGAATAATTGCTGAATGAATGGTTGTTAAAAAAAGACGACCTGCATTCACCAACCATCCACAATACCAATTTGTAAGCAAACCATTTAAGCGGGGAAAAATAAACCCAGGAACCTCTCCTTGCTGTTCCTTTCATTCTCCTTTATATCTATAATCTTTGAGAATAAAACAGAAAAAAATTCTTGGCTAGAGAGGTGTTTACAGACAAATCTGAAATCCCCAGAGCCTCATGCAATTAATGATAATGGGAGTAGCAATAGCACTTAGATTTATATACCGCTTCACAGTGCTTTTACAGCCCTCTCTAAAAGGTTTACAGAGTCAGTATACTGTCCCCAACAATCTGGGTGCTCATTTTACCGACCTCAGAAGGATGGAAGACTGAGTCAGCCTTTAGTCTGGTGAGATTCACTCTGCCAAATTGCAGGCAGCCAGCAGAAGTAGCCTGCAGTACTGTGTTCTAATCACTGTGCCACCACCATAACAGTAGCAGTTTACATATTGCTAAAAACTCTAATCCAGATATAGGGTATGCGTCCAATAATATTGAGAAAAAGGAAAACTATTAAGGGACGATTCATCAATACTTTGCCATATGGTCCAATAGCCAAGATGCTACATGCAGCTAAAGAAGAATTTCATGGGCTAATTCCTCTAGATCTTCTCCTGAAAATTGTGTCAGAGATGGAAGATGGAATGGGAGAAGGGAGTTGATAGAGAGAAGACAATGAGCAAACATGTTTCCAGAAACCAGTTCAGAATGACAGTGCATTGACTTCACCAAGCCAAACGAAGCCAAGTAGCAACACTGTTCATCAATAGTAGTCAAGAAGTTGTTAATTATGCTTGCAAATACACATACTTTTAATTGCAAATAATCTTTGATTTATTCTGATAGTGAGAAATATAAGGAATTTGTTATCTACACTAATGAATTCATTCTGAGCACGTAGTTAAAAAAAAATTACTTGAAAGGGTAGGTATGGAGGCTATCTGTGGAATCTACTCTCAATTCATGAGGTATTATAATTGTGAAACTTCCTCCAAAATTTCCAAGTGCAAAAGAAAACAGCAACTGTCACTCTAAAAAGAATTTTTGCAGAAGGGAGCCAATTATTTTGCAATGGTGTGGGAACTTTAAATGTGTACAGACTTTGCATATGTATAGAAGATTATATGTTCCACAATTTAAGTGAACACTAACCCAGCAAAATTCTGAATTGCGTTCAAGATGGTATTTGGTGAAAAATCATTCAACTGAAATGCAGTGAGGCATGGCATGTTGCTAAAGCGCAATAACCCATGGAAGGAATGTTATCAGTCTAAACATGAATAAATTGACATCAAATGAAAGCAGAATAATCATTGGCCAGCTGCAGATTTATAATAGGTATATATAAATGTGGGAAATATGGTGTTAGCAAGTTATTGCACTGTTTACCTGTAAATTTTGATTTGAATGCCTGGAGAGGGGAAGAATATTGTGTATTTATTTTTGTTCATTTATTTAAAAAAATTGTTTGGCCAGCCAAAATTAACCCACATTGACTGAGTGTTCTACAGAAGTAAACCCCAAATGCCAAATTCTAAATACACTCTCATCCCCCACCAGTGGCAACAATCTAATATAGATCATCCTTTCAGAATTCAATGCACTTCAGTATCTTTAATATCCTTAATCCCCACCCATGCATGACATTTAGCCATCATGCTTGTAAGATTAAAGCTCAAACACTTGGCGTGGAACAATTTCAGGAAGGACTGTTTCTGCTTCAGAACAAACTTGCATAATACGCCGACTTCCTTTCTGTTAGTGTGTACATTTTTGGACATTAAACTTTTCCTGCACACATTAGTATCTTTATTCAGATCTTTTTATTTATTTATTGCAGGTGTTTCTATGTCATCAACTTAAACTGGCTTTTGAATGGTATCCTCTCTTAATCAATTTCAATGCAATTAAAAACAGCACTTATCAATCATACTGTTATTCTACTACTTATATACTAGACTTCTTCAACATGCAGAATATCAAAAGCAGAAATTGGCATTAAAATTATTTGAGGATGTAGGAATCCTTTGCAGAAAATGAAAGGCATACAAAATCTGGTTTGATAGTCAATATTAAAAGAACCACAGTTATGTCAATTTCTAACACCAACCCAATTCAAAAATCCATAAAGTTGAAGATTGTGATGAAATAAATATATTTGGAAAAAAGCCTATGACAAATATAGACCAAAAGAAAAAGTACAGAGACATCACAGTACCAGCAAAGGATATATGTCGTCAAAGCTATGGTCTCTCCAGTTGTAACACATGGCTGTGAAAACTGAACCATCAAAAAGGCTGAATGAATAAAAATTAAATGCATTTTTAATTTGTGCTGGAGAACATCGTTGAGAGTACCTTGAGTAACGAGAAAAATAATAATTCAATATGGGTTGAAGGAAAACCAGATTTATTTATTTTATTTTATTTTTTCATTCTTCATTGAAAATACTAAAATAGAGGTAAATATTAATATTTGGGGCACATAATGCCAGAAGCAAAAGCTTTTGGAAAGCCACAATGGAAAAATCAGAATCTGTAGAAGATAAAAGCCAGACAAGATAAGATAGCCAGGTGGTATTACTGATACCATAAGGATGAGATTACAAGAATTCAAAGAAATTATTGATAGATCATCGTGGGGAGCTATTATCCATCAGAACAAAATAGTACAAAACTTAGATTAGGTTTTCTGTAAATATAGCACTATTGATTTTTTCAGCATTTCCTCTGAACCCTAAAATGAACATATTTCTTAGAAAAACTAGACTTAGTAGAACAAAATGGTGCATAATGGCATATGATTTGAGTAGAAACCAAATTAGGGCATGTGTAGTTAAAATAGCCGTTTATTCTTTTCATGGAAGAAGAAAGAAATAGCAGAAAAAGCTTTTCCATACTATTTCAGAAGTAGAAAATTTCTCATTTATTCTTGAAATCACCTAGAAAGATCCGAATGAGGCTGTTGAATTAATTTAAAAAAATCTGGCTTCTAAAACACTCTCCCTGTTACTTTAGTATATTTGAGATAACATACATACTGAGTATGTATAGTAGTAGGTGTTATTCTGCTAAATCTCAACTGCGTTCTTATGCAGTGATTGTCATCAGGGATGGCATAGCAGCAATAATAATCTACATGTGCAAGTTGTGCATATGCTTTGAGTTCCAATGAAATATCTTTGTTTGCTGGAGGACAACCTTGTGTGGATATGTAAAATATGCAGAGATTGCATTCATACTGTGTTAGGTTTCTTAAAAGGTGGCTATACAAACAGTTCTGTAAATGCAAAAATGAGAAAAGAATTTTGCCGTAAAACTTACCTGATTATGGCATGTAAACCCTTTGATACAATAAATATTTTAAATGATACAAGTTTACTTTTTGATAAATTTATGAGATATTAAGGTTTTTCTTGTAGTTAGGATGTATCATTTCAATGGCTATGTGAAGTCTGCATTTTGGGAAAGTTGTGGTAGCGAGGGAAGAATGTGGTTTTTGGAGGCTTACTATGAAACAAATTCAGCAGGTAGTCCTCGACCTATGACCACAATTGATCCCAAAATTTCTGTTGCTAAGTGCCCCGTTTTATGACATTTCTTGCCACAGTTGTTAACTGAATCACTGTAGTTGTTAATAAGGAACATAGTTGTAAGGGGAATCTGGCTTCTCCATTGAATTTGCTTGTCAAAAGGTGATCGCATGACCTTGGGATAAATATGAATCAGTTATCAAGTATCCGAATGTAAATCACATGACCACCGGGATGCTGTAACAGTCATCAGTGTGAAAAATGGTCATGTCATTTTTTTTCCAGTGCTGTTGTAAGTTCGAACATCATTAAATGAACTGTTATAATTGTCAAAGACTACCTGTAGTCTTTGCAAGATGATCGTTAATTATGAGTTCTCCGATGCTTCCAAAATAGAATCATTATAATACTGGTAGCTATATAGGGGAATTGCAGCAAATTATCTCTCTTTTGAAACCACTTCCTTCTGTGCAGAGAGATTGTGTGTTAACTACAGATCTGATAGATTGGATCATTTTAAAAAAAGTTCAGGTTCCTTGATGTGACTAAGCCTTATTGCTCAGAGTTACATAGAAAGAAGCCAGCAGAATGCCATCTTCTCTTCCTTTCCTTTCCCTTCCTTTCATTTCCCTTCTCCCCTTCCCCCTTCCTTCATTCCTTCCATAAATTAATTTTGTTCCACACTTACCACACTAACTCAAAGAGGAGGAAAACAGCGTTTTCAGGGCTAGAATGTCTTGCTAAGCTTTTCATAGCAACTCTGATGCTTTTTATATGGACTGAGGATGGTTCTTGACTTTTTAAGCTAACGCACTGCTTCTTTAAGGTTTCAAACTGAAAACTGAGTCAATGCACCTAGTTATGGTACAATAATCTTTCTCATCATTGTTCTTTCTCCTTCCTTCTCAGGAGCCAACAAATACGATGAAGCTGCAGGCTATATTCAGAACAAGTTTGAGGAGTTGAACAAGAGAAAGGACACCAAGGAGATCTACACCCACTTCACTTGTGCCACTGATACCAAGAATGTGCAGTTTGTCTTTGATGCTGTCACTGATGTCATCATCAAAAACAACCTGAAGGACTGTGGGCTCTTTTAGCTCTTCAGATGGCATCTACTGAGGAACATAGAAAGGTGAAGCGTTGTTAGACTAATGAGACAGTTTAAAGCTACTTGTGATACACTTACAAGCTTTTAAAACACCGGTATCTCTGCCACTTTCCTGAAGTGAAAGATTGGATGCACTTATCTGAAGGTGTTTCGTTTCAGAGAATATACAAGTCTAATTGGATGCAGGGGAGTAATATTTTCCATTTCCCAAGATGAGGTAGAACCATTGTCATTGATATTGACTAAATATACAAATATGCAGTGGAGATCATGGCTTTTTGGATATAAGATGGGTTTCCATATATGACAAAGTCCACCGTCAAAATGTAAATCTGATCTGTGTAGTGGTTATGTTAATTTGGATTTGTCTAAACCACTATGAGCCACAAAGCCTTACTAAAATACCCATGATTGATGGGTTAATGATTCAAGGTTCCGAATTACATTAGCCACTATTTTTAACTTCAGAGGCTAAGGTATATATGCAGGGCAGAGTGAATACCATACTGGATTGAGCACTGATGTGTTTTTGTGTGTACTGTTTACCTTACGGATATCCTGTTTTCTTGCTTAGATAAGTAGTATATAGCAGACCACTTCAGGTCTGAACCTTATTTTGAATGCTCTTAGGAATATGAAAAACATTACACTTTAGGAACCAAGTATTCAAGGAGAAAATAAGTCCTCCAAACTTATCTAACTATTCCAGGAAAATTTTTTTAGAAGTTTCCAAGTGTAGTTGAATCACTTCCTTTTCTGGAAAACCTATTTTCAGGAGAATATTGAGCCTGTCATAAACAACTGGATTGGCTTAATCCAAATCCAAATGGAATTTCTGGGGTGCCCAGAATGCACTGTCTCCAAATACAGAGTTTTGTAACTCCAGTGTCTTCTGTCAATGTGTATATGAACTTCCTTTTGCTCTTCCCACTGCAGGATACTTGAACTGCTCCATATGAGGAAGAGGCTGGTGTTGATGAAGGGAGGACTGCATCATTTAACAACTTCTGCTTCTTAAAGTTTTGTTCCATTCCTTTAAATATTCCTAATGATGAGACTTTGGCAATTCTTCCTGTCCAAAGGACAGGGCCCATTGTTTTCCCTGCTCTGTGCTGTCTAGATGCCTCCTGCAGGCTGTTTGTCTTCTCCCGATGCCCACAAAGCCTTACTAAAGTACCATGATTGGTGACTTGCCATAGTTGTAACATTTTCATATATGCCCTTTTCTTCTCTTCCTTTAACTGAAATTCAGATGGTAGCAAGTCAGAGGGCTTTGGATGTGTTTGCCATGCTTTTTATCTTCTTTTTTTAATATACAAGGTGGGTTTTTTCTTTTTTCTTTTGCTTTATTTTTGTCCAAGTAACTTTCTGTCTGACCCTGCCAAAGCAATCTACAGTCCATTTGTTTTTTTTAACCTTCCATCAAGTGGAGCTCTTGCCATGGAGCAAGTTTTTCAGCTCCTACCTCTGTAATTTGCACAGACCAGCAAAAACAAAAAAACACATTCCTTAAGAGTCAATTTGTGCAGGAAAAGCTGGTCTATTGTTTTATAAGAAACCCTTTTTAAAAAAATCGTATTTAAAATGTCCAGTAGTAAATGGTTGAGTTGCCCAGTATGAGCTCATCTTCTCTAGTAAATTTGTGCCTTGAGGGTGTCTGTATGTTTACATCTGTTCTTTAGTTTGCTTCAGTGTGCATTGTGTTCAGAATAGAATACA
Organism: Hydrophis major; assembly: GCA_033807585.1. Taxonomy (NCBI): domain Eukaryota; kingdom Metazoa; phylum Chordata; class Lepidosauria; order Squamata; family Elapidae; genus Hydrophis; species Hydrophis major. Next base: position 118,531,973 of record CM066329.1, read on the forward strand.
GTGGGTTCCTTCCTCTGTTTACCAGCCCTTCTCCCCCCTTTTTTGCTGTGGACCAGGCCAAGCTTTTTATGAGGGGGCAGTGCCCATGCATTAAAACGTGTTTCTTCCTGGTCACAGAATTAGGTTCCTAAGGGCTAAGATTCCACTAAGCAATGTCAAACTTCTTTCCATTCCTTTGTGCCCCACCCCAGGGCCTGAGGGTGCACCTGAGGGTGCTGTATAATGTCAGGTCTATTTTCATGTCTTTTCTTAGCTCTAACTGTAGTGTCAGCTGAAGAAACGCTGCTGTATGTAAGCGGTCCTGCCTGCTGTGCAGTTGATGGGCACTGGGCCATTAGTAACCGTCAGACGCAGCCTAGCTTTTATCACGTTTTACCAAATTGTTCACATGGTTTGAAATAATAAAAAGTAGAAAGAAAGCCGTCTTTGAACTGTGTTGCTTTTCTTCCATCGTTCCAAATATATTTGAGCACAGTATTTCATGGTGGGTTTTAATGATTGGGTGGTTTTCTTTGGCTCATGATACAAGTTTGTTAGCTTCTCCTAGACTTAAAAACAACAACAATAACAGCCTTGGAGATGTTTATGACTACAGCTGCAAGATCACTGGATATTGTGATTGAGGTACATGGGAAATGTAGCCCCAAACACCTTTAAAACACCCCACTACATTGTACATTATAAAGTTAAAACACCCCTGTTTTGGAAACATCTCCTTCTAAAGAGTTTTATGGCCTGAGTGAGTGCTTGTTTCTTTCCTGAAGTATGTAAAACTTGAGCAGAATGCCGCATAAGGTTGAAAAGGAAAAGATAAATTATGAATAATAATTAAATACAGAAAAAGGGAAATGTGTTAAAATCTTCAAATATAGTTTTTCCTTAAATACATACAGTGACATATTTCAATATTTCAGTTCCAATATTTGAGGGGCTGCCACAAGAAAGAGGGGTTCTAGCTAGTCTCCAAAGGACCTGAAGTCAGGACAAGAAGCAATGGATGGAAACTAATGAAAGAGAGAACCAACCTAGAATTAAGAAATGACAGTTAGAAATGACAGTCCAAAAAGTTAGACCAATTAATCAGTGGAACGATTTGCATCCAGATATTGCAGTTCCTCCAACACTGGCAGATTGGGCAGCCATTTGTCTGAAATGATACAAGGTTTCCTGCTTATGCAGAGGGTTGGACTAGAAGACCACCAAGGTCCCTTCCAACTCTGTTATTCTATGGTATATGTTTCTCCTTTGACTTACAATCAAGACAGATCGATAGAGTCATGTTGAAAGGAAATACTGAAGAAAGTACACCCCCCCCCCTTTAGTTGCCATGGTGTATGTTGGGGATGACCATCACCATATTTGAGCAGGCTTCTATTCGATCTTCATCAAGCAGCCTTCTGACTAGCAAATCTGGTCTCAGTACTGCTCCTTTTTGTTGTGAACAGATTGAGCAAGTTTGTCACACAAGCCACCAGTGTTCAAACTAGAAGAAAAACAGGTCCAAAATGCAATGCGTAGTTTCAATAGTCGCCACGTTTCCCATCATTCAGAGAAAGCAGTGTCATTAACGAAAAACCAAGAGTGAACAAGGAAGAAGACAGCAGAATTAGCCAGTATCAGCAAGCAGGTTCAGCGTTGAGGCAAGGCCACACATCTTTTACCCCTTAGAGGCACAGCTGTGGCTCAGATACTGGAAGAAAACATTTGCTGGCCTGCTTTTCCTACTGAAAGTGAAAGTAATGAAGAAATGTCAAAATGCAAGCATACCCGAGTTGGGAAACCTCTAGTAGCAGATTTTTCTAACTTAAAAAAAAAAAAGATTGGTAAGCTATACATGACTTGTGTAACCCAGCTCCTGGGATGGAACAAGTTTTTTCTCTTTTGAGTCTGGATAATTATTTCAGATAGTATTTTGAAGAGGAAAAAAAAAAACTAATTGTGGGGATTATTGCCCTTTTACTTAGCTGAATTGGCAAGGTGGATTTTAATCAAGATGAACAGGAACGTCAGTAGAAAGACTATTACATAGGAGGACTGAAGTCCTACATAGTCTGGCTTCATTTTGGCTTCATATATTGGCTTCTTTCAATCCCTCCACCTTCTGTGAACATCAGAGGAGGTCAGCTGGATCAAGGCATTTAATTCTGAGTCTGCTTGACATCAGTGATCATACAATGCCTTGAAGAAGACTAGAAGTCTTCTAGCAGAGCTAGAAGAGCTAGAAGTCATAGATAGCAGAGCTAGAAGTCAGATTTCTGTGGAAACATTCAGAACAAGCTACAAACCCTCTTCAACTGTGCAGGCCCTCCCAACTGTAAATCTCTGCAGTAGTCCCTCAATGCCAATAATTTATTTTACTCTAATCACAGGGGTCTCTAATTTTTCATTGCAGCTTTAATAATTCCCCATTGAGCCAAGATTTTACCACTGAAATTCAGTGGCAAATTGCTAATTTTCATTGACCAGGGTTTCCTCCCCCACTTTTAATCGTGAGATGCCCAAGCTAAATATCTTGTCATCTAACTCTTCTGAATTTAAAGGAACAGACTTTCCAGATTCCAAAAAAAAAAATATCCCTAAAAGGCCTAAAAATTCCAATCCCAGAGACTCCACTGGTATCAGTCACATCACTGTTGCAGTATTTGTGGAAGAGAGCTGGAATATATACTTGCAAAAGCTGGGAAATTTACCTTTTTTGTTTCTCCCAAATAAACTGAGAGCCCTTATTGCAACTTGCCATTAGACTATATCTGATAAGCCTGTTTGGATGTCCTGAAGGTTCCCCATTAGCCTGTGTATGTAATTAGATACAAACCTGGCTTGAACATTGGGCTCAGTTTCCGCCCCGCCCCCTGTCCCTCCTCCCCCTGCAGGGTTCTTGACATTTTTACAGAAATTTTGTACAATTTTAATTGGCTTAAATATATACGTTGCTTCAATGAACAGGATTTTATTCAAGGTACGTCCCCTCACCTTGCCTTCCATATCTACCCACCCATCCGGTCATGCCTTGCCAGAGCCAACCAAGTTAGGAAAAACAAAACAATTGCAATCAGAAGAGGCCACAGTCCTTCAGATTTTCCTTGATGATGATATCGGTAACAGCATCAAAAACAAACTTGACATTTTCTGTATCTGTGGCACAGGTCATATGTGAATAGATTTCCTTCACATCCCTTCTCATATTCAGTTCCAGGAATTGGACTTTGATATAGGCACCCGCATCTTCATATGTATTGGTCCCTGCAGAGAGATAGGTGGTAATAAAAGAATAGCTATAGAGTAACACAAGCCCTCTTAAGCTCATAATACTGTTCATTTGTCCAGAATGAGACAAAACTTCATACTGAGGGAATGATTCCAATGTGTACGAAGCAGAATCTTAGTACACTGAACACTGCAGTTGTTAAGTGTTTGGTATTCATTGTTGAATGAACAATTACATTGTACAGAGCTTCCCTCCCATGGAATAGTCTACCCTTGATAATCAAATCTTGCCTGTTTTACTGAAATGCCACCCACCTACATCATTTATCTTTGAATGGTGGAAGAGTAGGCATTCTGGAAGTATGACTGACATGACTAAGCACATGGGGCTTCTATTGCCCTTTCAGTGATTAATAAACCTCAACCCAGTTTACTAAAAGGTAACGTTCTGAGAAGTTTTGTTGGGTGAATTGCCCAACACTCCCTTAGCAACTTCGCAGTCCCCATTATGTTGTATTTTCTTCCAGTATTGGAACAACTGAGAAGAAAGGCATCTCTGCAACAATAATATGGGCACCAATTCTCAAAGGTGGTTAAATTTACAGTAAAACAACAAATACTGAACACATAAATGTATTCCTAGAAGAAACAGTCTAACAATTTCTGGTTTACGTGGCAGAAAAATATGCCCTGTTTCACAGAGGACTGAGGGCCTCTAGTGTTTATTCTTCAAAATGAATGTCTTGTAACAAAGTAATGTCTTCTCTTCATGATCATATAGGCAACAACAAGAGAAATAGAAGATAACTTGCTTTTTCCATCCAAAGTTGTGTGTAGTAAGACCAAGAAACCAAATGCAAAGGTTTTAATTACTTGTAACTTTGGATGAGATTATATGGTTGTCAAATTTCAGCTGCATCCATCCAAGCAAGTATATCTTTGTATAGAAAGTCAACAAGTTAACAAGGGTAGGTGTAAATACAAGAGGAGAGTGGGTTCTACACATTCTCACTGATTTAGGCCCAGTATAATGCTGACCATATAATAGAATAATTGGAAGGGACCTTGAGGTCTTCATAGAGTAGCTGGTATTCAGGGCACTATTTCCTCCTCCACAGGAAGAACTTGTGCAGATAAAGATGGAAGAATGAAACCATGGTTGATGATATTAAAGTTCATTTTTATTGCTGATTTCTTTCCTGGTAGTGGAACATGATAATTCCCTGTCTGGCTTTATCTAAACAAGCCTTCCCTAAATTGGCATCAGCCAGATGTAGTGCACTACAACTTACATCGGTCCCTGCCAGTGTAGCTGTTGCTCGGCAAACCATTGGAAATTATGATCCAAACTTCTGAAGGAAATCCAGTAGGGCAGAGCTAAGCACCTGCTACTTCTTCTTTGGACTCTTAATGATCATTTTGCAGAATGCCAAAACCAGATACCATCCTTTAGGTATCCAGGTTTTAGCCTGCTGACCTATATAATATATTTTGTGACTTTCCATGCTACCTGGTGTGGCATTTGTATGTTCCTACATCACTGTACAATTGACTGGAAGTGTAAGACTCTAATTCATTAAAGTATATTGACACAAGCATGCATGCTGCTGACTGGAACTCACCTTCATAATCTGGGAAGCAGATGCTGAGGTGGGCCTTCTTGATCTTTTCCTGGAAAACATCTTTCTTATTGAGGAAAAGTACAATGGAAGTAGTGGCAAAGTATCGGTGATTGCAGATGCTGTTGAAGAGGTGCAAGCTCTCATGCATGCGATTCTGAAACAAGAAACAAGAAACAAAAAACCCAGGACCCTTTTTGTTCTCCTTATTCAGTCCAGCTACATTTCAGTTACTAAAGATGTGCACACAACATAAACAACTTTTCCCTAAATCTGTTATCATCTTCTTTTAAGGACCCCATCCCTTGCGGGGTGGAGTCTGGGAAAATTGAACAGAGCTAGCAGGTTGTTTACTGGCCTAATGCCCTTCCTGTTGCCAATGAGAAGTTTTATTCAGCAGATACATTCTCATTATGCCCAGAGAGAGAAATATCTACCTAGGATTGAACTCAAAGCCTCCTAATGGTGAGGCAAGAGCTCCACCTCTAGGTCATCACCCCACTCCTTTTCCTAAAACTGTTATCAGGAGAAGTTTTATTTTGGGATGAATCTGACAAAACTTTCCTAAATTAGAGATAATTTCTTGTGGTGGGATTCCTTAAAAAAGTAGAAAGGCAAATGAATTTTGTGTGTGTGTGTGTGTGTGCTTGTGTGTGTCTGCCACAATTGTCAGGTGATCCCTATGATTTTTATTTTAGTTGAGTTGTGTATCCTGTCCACCCTTCTCCATGATCTACAACTCATAGAACGGTTAGAAATTTGTGAAACTTACCTTCAGATTATAGCAATCTCCTTTTCACAAGTAAATTCTCCATCCCAAGAATAAAAGAAACTGCCCCTTTAAGTCTTGGTTGAGAAATGTACAATGTCTTTCCTTTGCTATAATCAGAAGAGTTGGAAGAAAACTTCGGATGCTCCTTACCACTTCATCATCTTCCACCAGGACCATATCATAGGCGCTGAGAGCAGCAATGAAGATGATGCAAGTGACGCCTTCAAAGCAATGAATCCACTTCTTGCGCTCCGAGCGCTGGCCTCCGACATCAAACATCCTGCCAAGAAGTTGAGGAATTGGTGTGATCAAGAATTTTAAAAGAATTGCTTTAATTTCATATTTTTATTTAGTGATATAGCATTTAGAGATATATACCACTTCACAGTGCTTTCAAAGCCCTCTCTAAACGGTTTACAGAGTTAGCATATTGCCTCCAGCAATTTGGGTCCTCATTTTACCACCTCGGAAGGATGGAAGGCTGAGCCAAGGGTGGGATTCAGCCGGTTCAGACTGGTTCAGGTGAACTGCATGTTAAATTTACATTCGGTTCACCAAACCAGTAGTTGAACCAACCGGCTGGCCTTGTCCATCCCACCCCACCCCTCCCAGGAGTCTCCACACAGCCCATTTTGGATGCAGGTAAGTGCAGAGTCCGCATGGAGGCTGTGGGAGGGCAAAACTGGGCCTTCCAGAAATCCAGAAATGGGCCTGTTTCCGGCTTCCAGAGGGCCTCCAGACCCAAGGGAAGGCCGCTTTTCCTCTCCCAGAGGCCTGAGGGAAGCCTCCAGACCCCAAGGAAGGTGAAAAACAGCCCTCCTAGAAGTTCCAGTACGCCACGCCCATCATAGCCATGCCCACCCAGCAACCAGGCAGCAAACCTGTTGCTGGAATTTTTGAATCCAACCCCTGACCTTGCACCTGGTGAGATTCGAAATGCCAAGTCACAGGCAGCCATCAGGCAGCAGAAGTAGCCTGCAGTACTGCATTCTAACCACTGCGCCATCGCAGCTCTTTAATTCACAATAGTGCAGCCCTTAGATAATGATTGGTTACTTAGCGATTGTTCAAAATTATAATGAACAGCCCCCCTCCAAAGCTTTTTATGAGCCAGTTCTGGAATTTCAATGGCCACACACACAAACACACATACACGGAGTTATATGACTGCATTTTGGTCACTTGGCAACTGCCTCACCTTTATTGATGGTTGAAGCATTCCACAGTCATGTGACCTCAATTTATAGCAGTTTTTTCCAGTTCAATCTTTTTTGCCAGCTTCTGGTAAAAACACTCATAGAAATGAGTGTATTTGCTTAATGACCACGGCATTTGCTTTATGACCACAGTGGCATTTGCTTTATGACCGTGGCATTGACATAGTGACCTCCCCCAAAAATATAAAATTGGGTCAGTCATGTAGATGTCTTAACTTATGACTGGAATGACATAACATGGAAATTCCAGGCTCCATTACAGTTGTAAATTGAGAAATACTTGTACCTGTTTTGTATATTTACAACAGAATAGCATTACATAATAGAAACCTCAGTTTCTCCAGTTCTTTTAATTCAGTCCAGACTTCAAAACATATATACCCAAATATTCATACTGAGGAAAATATTTTATGAACTTATTGTGGAAAAGTCTTAAAAGTTATGTTAGGAGGAATGCACGCAAAAGTGCATTTCTTCTTACATCAATGTTTTAAAGGCAAATTTGCATCCAGCACAGAAACAGACGAAGACAATATTGGCAGAAGAGGAATTGACCAAAGAGAAATGGACAGAACTAGATTTGTGACTTGTTAATATTTTACTGCACTTCTCATGATAAAGTGGCTCTCCCACTTTAGCACCATTCACGAAAGTATTACATTAGAATGCTTAAAGTTTATCTTTTCAGAGAAGAAGCAAAATTTATCTGTCTGGCAGGATTTAAAGCTGCAGAGCCAACAATAGTTTTGTTGAGAAAATAAATCCTGCCATTTAATTAAGAAAATCAGGGAGACTTACTCAAGGACAGATGTGAAAAGGCAAGCCGTCTGAAGAAATTTGTAGAAAACCAATTGAGAAAAAATTGAAAGGGTAAAGGGGGTTAAAAATGACGAGAGAGTAAAGTTGCAGGGCAGAGTAAGCAGTATCTGAAAAGCAGGCTCAGAAAATAGAGAACACTGAAGTGTATCAGTCATATTTCCAAAACTAAGTTGACTGTAGGTGGATACTGTATTATAGGAACACCTAAAAAAGGTTCACAGGTTTACGGAACCTATGCTGATAGTACATTTAAACCAAAATAGATGCAGGCAGGGATTACATTAACTCAGGGGTCTTCAAACTTGACAGCTTTAAGACTTGTGGTCTTCAATTCCCAGAATTCCTTCTTCAGTAATGTTACCTCAGGAATTCTGAGAGTTGAAGTCCACAAGCCTTAAACTTGCCAAGTTTGAAGACTCTTGCATTAGCCCAATGTTTCTCAACTTTAGCAACTTTAAGACAGGTAGACTTCAACCTCCAGAATTCATATGCTGGGAGTTGAAATCCACCCATCTTAAAGTTGCCAAGGCTGAGAAACACTGGATTAATCTCATTTAGTCAATCCCATTCCCTGTCTACCTGATGGAGAAGTAACTGAAGATGTTAGGACTGGGGATTTCAGGCACTTCCTGGAGCAAGCCTCTCTGAAATGGGGACTTTTACCCAGTGGTGGGATTCAAATAATTTAACAACCGGTTCTCTGCCCTAATAATTTCTTCCAACAACCAGTTCACCAAACTGCTCAGAAAGTTAACAACCGGTTCTTCTGAACTGGCTTAATCCCACCACTGCTTTTATCCTAGTCACTGAGCTGGTATGCTTCCAGAACAATGAGTGAAAACTTGGACTGGGTTAAACATATGGTGAGCCCAGGAAGAGGAAGTAGAAGCAAGGGGAAATGGAACTGACTCTCACATAGAAACTAAAGGCAGAAGATGCGTAAGTAGGTGGGAAGGAAGTGTCAAGAAATGTGGGTTTGGAAAGCTGGGAACTGGGCCAAGACTGACAGGGCAGAAGGATCTGGTAAGGAATTTCTTCACTTGGTGCTGGAACAACTTTGCATATTTCACTGTCAACTCTGACAGCCAAGAAAAAGGTCAAAAGTGAGATATTTAGCAAACCTGCAAGCTCTTTGACTACCCCTTTTCAGGTGTATTTTCCCAGCTGCTGCTTTCAGTTACAACCTGTGATGAACAGCAAAAGTATCTCTCTTTTTCAATAAGATCTTGAAATAGAATTCTGCATTTTATCAATTTAATTGAAATAGAAAAATATGGAAATGCAAGCTACACATACAGGGGAAAAAAGGATCATTAGGAAAAGCCCCATCGAGGTGTACTACCAAGAGATGAAGGGCTATTGAAGAAAATAATAAAATGCATTTGAAAATCTTTTTATTCAGATGGAAGTTTGGTTATTCCAACTCTGCATCAATAGAGGGCAGTGCATCCTCACAAAAATAAATAGAGTGGTTCATTTAAACTGCTCATCTTTCATACTCTTTCCTGGATAAGTGCACATAAGATATTTCAGACAATGCAGATATGATCAGTGTTTCATCCTCCTCCTCCTCCTCCTCCTCCTCCTCCTCCTCCTCCTCCTCCTCCTCCTCCTCCTCCTCCTCCTCCTTTTCTGTTCACTAGCTGGATTGCTTCTACTCTTCAATGTTGATTTCTGTCTGTTTTCAAAGCTCAGTGTGAAACAAAGGTATATGATCTAAATTTCAGATACTATACTCTGAGAAGATACATTCCCTCTAGTTTTTAAATTGCTACTATTTTTTTCTTATGTTAAAGATGGAAATTTATGTTCCATCTTTTCTTCTGGAGTTCAAGGAGATCTTTATCCCCAACAACAATGTTGGCCTAAATGAATGGCGGGCCAAAATCACTCAGTGAATTTCCAGGGGATGAATTATATCAACCATTTTTCTTTACTGTAGAAGCCATTAGCAGAGACTTTCTTGCATCCTAACCCATCACAAAACAGAATTTCTGATTCATCTCATATGTCAATAGAAATGGTGATCAGGAGGAGAGACTGTGTAGCTCTTAACCAGCTGTGACACATACAAATCACATATATCCACACACATTTAGCCTGTCAAGTGAACAATTTTGAATATTGAAAATCTTTAAAAAAAACCTATTTCCTAACCTATTGAAAGTAAGGCTATTAGACTCAGATGACGATCTGCTTATGATGACCACTGCTTCGGACATACAATACCTGAAGTGGAGATCCTTGAAGGAAAATTGGGTTTCAATGATCCCGGTGGTCTTAACTCTAGAGCGGAGAACATCCTGCTCTGTGGGAACGTATCCAGGAGTTACCAACCGTGCCACATCATTCAAGTAACTGCAAGTATAGAAATATAGTTCTATAATGTAATTGATGCAGAAGAACCCTGGATCTTTCAGCTTCGGTCTCTAAGGTATTAGGCAAGCTGAGAGGTTTTGAAATATTCTGGCCCCTTTTTTTCTTGAAGAAAAGTGAGGTCTGAAAGAAATAAGAGTTTGGAAGGAGAATATTCACTTTTGGCAAGGAGGCCGGAGAATCCCAGGGAACATTTCTCTTCCCCTCACGCCCACTCAGAGAAGCGATCCATTTAAGCAGGGGTGGCTTTCAAAATTTTCAGCAACGGGTTCTCTGGCTGGCTGGTTGCTGGGTGGACAGTGGCTTCGTCGACCTCCTGCACCACACCAGGGGAAACGTTTTTTGCCCTCCCCAGGTTCCGGAGGCTTTCCTCTGGGAGGGTGAAAACAGCCTTCTCTGGGCTTCGGAGGCCAGAAACAGGCCTGTTTCTGGCCTTCGGGAACTTCCGGGAGGCCTGTTTTTTCACTTTACCCAAGCCTCCGTGCAAGCTCTGCGCTTACAGTACTTTGCATCCAAAACAGACTGTGTGGAGACTCCTGGGGCTGAGGTAGGGTGGGGTGGGAGGGATGGGCCAGCCAGGGATGGGATTTGGCAGTTCTCAGAACCGGTCATAATGTTAGCTCCTGAACCTGGGTGAACCCATAATAGCCCACCCCTGCAGTTAAGGGGTGTACATTTTTATGGGTTCCTAGAAGGAAGAGGATGGTGCACATTGCTTACTGCAGTGGTTGAAAATTTTCACTTTGGCTATAAAACCACTCTTCTCTGACTTAGTATTCCATGACATCTGCCTGTAGTGTGGGAACAATTTTTCTCTTTCCACCTGAGGCAGATATATAGGAATTCAGCTGGTTAAGAAAGGGCCTAACCAAGCATCGGCCCTGTATAAAACGTGAAAAGAGACATATGCCCCATCTACATCTAGTATCTTCCATTATAACTAAGCCATGCTGGGAATCATCCTACACACTCAAAGCAACCCCCAGAACCAAACCACACCCTCCATTTCAAAGTTTCAAAGTCAAGATCTCCTACTAGCCAGCCGAGTCATTCAACTGGAACTCTGAGGCTCTATCGAAACAAGCCTGGATGCCTGTATCTTTCCAGAGTCGGGCAATGATGTCAGACATCTCCTTAGGCATGGTGCCCTCTTCAATAGTATCTGCTAAGTGCAGCAACATTCGGGAATCATCCTACAATTGAGACAGAAGATGAAGTTCAATCAATGAGACCTTCCTGAGGGATGGGGTGGGAGTCCTTCCTCCTTCAATGAAAAGAGTAGTCTGGGCAAAAAGAGTTAGAATGATGATTGCTTTGAGTTTCTCTGACCTACATCTGTTTTGTTATCTTTGGAATTAATTTCTCTGGATGTTTGTATTATCCCAATTCTCCAAATCACATGAACTGTCCATTACCTATTGTCCATTTCTATTTTCTTTTATTTTTATCAGCCATTTTTGTTGTGGAAGATAGCGACAAGATACCAAATTATTTAATCTTTAATAATGCTTTAACTTTGAATGATTGTTTTATACTTTTATGATTGTTTTTATATATTTATTGCAACTAGAAATACTTCTAGTGAGATCGGCAGCCATATAAGTTAGATAAATAAATAAAAGCCCAAAGAACAACCATATATGAACATAACCATTCCTCAGTGACCAACCTGTCTGGCTGGGTCTCCATATTGGATGTTCAGGATGCCCATTGCCCTTACTATGGACAGCATGGACTGCAGGGTGTTGCTGTAGATAATGGAGATGAATTCCAAGCACTCCTCTAAAGAATAACCATCTTTATGGATAATTCTATGGAAGATAATAACAGAAAATCAATCCAGAAGTTCTCAGGAACGTTAGGTGCTGCCTGGGAATTCTGGGAGTTGAAGTACATATATCTTAAAGTTGCCAAGGTTGAAAAATACTGCACTAAGTGTATTTGAGGAACTCTGAACAAAGTGCAACTGTCTTTTTCCTCTCCTCAGACAAATTACATGTTACAGAGAGACCCAGCCTCTCATTCATTTTTCCTTGAATGTTCTATCATAACTACCTCCAGATTTCTTTTTTCCCCCTGTTATCAAGGGAGATTGCAATATTCTCAATAATGGAATTCCATTAGATACTTTGTAAATCTAATTCACACATTATGCTAAATCTGAATGCTAGTAGATGAGATTTGTTTGATTTTTCCTTAACACAAGGTGTGATATCAACTTTTGTCCTATATAAACCATGACTCTTCATTGGGATGGGCTTATATAACATAGTAGCCCCAAAAGCAACCAACTGCACGGGAGCTTTATGGTATGTGAACCTTTTGAATTACATATTTGACAAATATATTTCTTGATTGCATACATATAGTACTTGGTGTTTTTGATGTATACCCAACATTTTTTATACATGCACCTAAAATATAGAATGTGAAAATAAATCATGGTAAATGATAGATGATTACGTGGGCATATCACATACAGTTTTGTATGGCATTTATTTCCTTCTGTAGCCTATGGCCATATGTGGTATAGCTACAACTAAGCATTAATATATCTTGAACATGCTTATATTTTAAAGAATAATCAACCTCAGTGAAGAGTTGCAACCTACTGGGTAAATCTAGAATAAATTAGAATAAGGTGGCTGTTGGGATATTGGTACATTATTAATTTCCTCAAACACAAAGCATATAGAGGAATATACAGAGAGCAAGGATAGATAATGTTTTTGGGAAAACTGGCATGTTTGGAATGTTGAGATCCTGTCATGAGCATTTTTACAAAATGGCTACTATTTTTTTTACCTAAGCCAGAAACCTAGCTCACAAAGCTTCTCCCTCTCTAAACCCCCCTCCTCCTGTGCTGCGGTCACCTTCCACACTGTTGTGGTTTCCACTCCTCCCCCCAGATTAGGGGAAGAGATTTCCAAGCAAAGCAGTTACACATCAGTCTTACTTTTGAAGGATGCCTACGGTATTGATTCAGGCCTCATCGGTATTGCTATGAATAAAGATCTTGTTTGAGGCTACTTATTTTTTGGAATCCATTTTATTCATTTATTAAAACAATCTTTTAAAATAAATTGGGCAGACCGATTCAACACTTCATATGAGAAAGACTTCTTATGAGTAGAATTTGACAATTGCAATGGCAAGGATGTGTAGGAATTGTTGGAAGAAGACTTACTTCATTTGCTTGACTATGGTGCTTTTCCCCGATTCTCCAGCTCCTGATGGAACAGAAAATGAAAAGGGACTAAACTGTATTTGTTCCCAATTCCCAATGCTTTCTATATGGCACCAAATTCAATTTAACACCAGAGCCCATTTGCTGCACTTCTGCAGTCTTACATTTCTTCTGAAGTCAAAAATTGGTCTTCCCAAAAAATCCTTGGTGAACTCTCCTCAACAATTTTGCACTTTGTTTTAAGAACCTGGGCCCCAAGAACTAACTAGCACTTTCTCTCTCTCTCTCTCTCTCTCATTAATCATACTCTCCCTTTCCTGCAGAACATCCTAAATCATCAGCTGAGCCTGCAAATTCTCATGTAGCAGCATTCCTAACTCTCCCACACTGATCGCTCCTTTCAGGTTGTATCTTTTCCATCCTGGACCCTCTGATCTAGCCTGCATTTGGTTCTTCAAACCACAATATTTTTTCTGTCAATACGTGGGGTCTTTTCTCTTATTGGTGATCCATCGCCCACCACGCTCTCGTACATTGGCCACAAATTGCTGCCTGATCCTCCCTTGTGCTTCCCAGTTGCTTCTCCTATCTCTTCTATATGGAGAGGAGGAATTCCCTATTAGATATTTTGCTGCCAAAATGAAAGTAGCTATCTCCTTCCACCTTCTCCAGTTAAGCTCGTTGTGGTTCAACCTTTCTCCCCCACTTGTGGCAGAGAGAGAAACACACACTCATTTCTACTTCCAAACTCTATTTTTTCACTTCTGCTTTATTTGTCACAGTCTTGTGACCGACTGGATCAATGCTTCCATATGTCTTCTTCCCACCCTCTTTTATTTTGCATGTCTTTTACACTATCCTAGCTTACATTTCATTTCTGTATCATTACACTTTAGAAAAACAAAGCCTTTCCATTTAGACATCTTTAGTCTTACCTTGCCTCCCATTTAATCAAAACAGCATTTTATTTTACTTCTTAATCTCTATGTTCTATTTATTCTTCCCCCGTCCATGGAGACTCTATTCTCTCTGGGTTTTTTTTTTAAACAGCAGCAGTTTTATAAAAAAAATTCATTACAAATTCAACCATTTTGCAACTGGATTCAATGATTTTTCAACTACTGGGCAAGCTCAATGTGTCAGCATCTGATTTTTACCTCTACTAATTACTCTTAAATACTTGAATCGCAACTATCATATTACTCATTAATTTTAAATCATAAGGTGAGCTTTTAAACCATTTTGATGTGATGGTTAAGATCCAGGATTGGAAGTGGAAAGATTCAGATTCAATTTAGTGTATTTATTTTCCTATTTCCTCAGCCAAATCTAACTCACTGGGTGGTTATTACACATTTCTTTCGGTAGCCAACAGTATATCATCAGAATTCCATTTGAGAAGTGGGTTTAAACCTAGCAGGGACATTTTTTTTCAGATAATTATTGTACCCGTGCATTTCATACCAGCCTTATGTGCAAATCTTTCCAATATTCCACATTGGTGTCAGCTTCATTTACCCTTTGACCTACCACGGAGATTCCCTCTTTCTTACTGGCTCCATATTTGATCAAACTATCTTAATTCTTTTTTATCTTCCAACTTTGGTAGCTGTGTTAGGAAATACAATGTGTTAAAGGAGAAAAAAAAGCAAAAGCAAAATATTTCATATATGATTTTTCTAAAGGCATGCTGGCCTTATGACCTAATTTAAGTCAATCCCTTCCTTCCTTCCCTCCCTTCCTTCCTTCCTTCCTTCCTCCCTCCCTTCCTTCCTCCCTTCCTCCCTCCCTCCCTCCCTCCCTTCCTTCCTTCCTTCCTCCCTCCCTCCCTCCCTCCCTCCCTCCCTTCCTCCCTCCCTTCCTTCTTTCCTCCCTCCCTTCCTTCCTTCTTTCCTCCCTCCCTCCTCCCAAAGGCTGTCTCTGAATTCTAAAGAACATCTCTTAAGGACTTTTCCATTTTATAGTGCAACAAGGGATCAGTGCAGGATTACCACTACCAAAGGTGCCAGAATAAGATGCTCTAAGTCAGCCTTGGTCACCTTTCCAGGAGAGATAATAAGATAATGAGATCTGGGCCATAGGCCAACTTATCCTCAGTGCTTCATAGAAAAAGGGCAGCTCTAGCATACAAAGTTATGGAAGGATGGGAAACAGGATGGCATTACTTATCATGTACTGTGTGGAAAGCATAGGCTTATGACAGTCTGGAATTCCAATCCCAACATCTGAATGGTTCAGTCCACCAGGGAAGACTGAACAGTTCCCACAGGCCAGCCCTTCATTTAACTCCCTTAATAATGTGGGAAAAGGAAGTCCATCGGCTGCATTAATTTTTGGATTGGCTGGTATTGCCATCAATATTCTGGAACAAAGTTGTTGAAAGAAAATACAGCTATGGCTCTCTTGGAGGTTATGGGAGCCAACAACAGCATACACTTCTGTAATATTTAAATGCATCTTTCTCTGACAAAGAACCATTTCACAATGCCCATTGTGTTTTGGCCCTTTTGCTTATCTTTCACTTGCAGCAGTTGTGTGTACTCATGTGTAACTAGTGTAGTGTTAACATTAAAAATCCACTCAGTGGTAAAGGTAGAGTCAAGTTGTTTTATATATTTCATCCTGCTTTAATTTGGCACACTTGTTTAGTTCTACTGTCTGGGAATTCTTAAAAATATAATCTGAACACATCTACAGAATATGTGGTTTGGGGAAAGCTAAGCTAACTAACCCGGTCAGCTTAGTCCTTGCCAAGAATACAAGAGAAGGTAACCATCTTTACAGTTCTTCAGTCCATCCTTCTCTTCATCTGTACAAAAGTAGGGTGCAGCATCTATATTTAAAGCAGAGGATCCAGCAGAACTATGTCAGCAAAAGTCTTGAAGGAGCAATGGTCCAGGGAGCTTTAAATGCATGGCCCCCAAATGCCAAAGTAAATCAGCATCAACGTACAGAAGGAGCTGGTGTGAGATGCCTTAAGCTTCTCTGAGAATAAGCAGAGTCTGAGCAGATATACCTAGAAGGAATTTCTTTTAGTTCCCATTTCTCTAAAATGTGCAGGTAACTTTTCCTCTTAGGTTTGTCTCATAAGTCAAGGGCGAGGCAGGCCCCCACCTTCCTGGCCTTCCAGAAAGATGTAAAATATGACTCTGCAGCCTCTGCAGACCTTGGAGTTTTTCTAGACCAACTCCCTGTCCATCAGTGATGGGATTCAAAAATTTTTACTACCGGTTTTGTGGGCATGGCAGAGGAAGGATACCGTAAAATCTCCCTTCCCTCCCCACCCACTAACCTGCTTTCCAGCTCCATTCTCCTGTGCAGGGCAACAAAAGAAGACCCAGCCAATCAGCTGGGACTCGGGAGGCAGAGAATAGATGGGGTTGGGGCCAGTCAGAGGTGGTATTTGCCGGTTCTCCAAACTACTCAAAATTTCCACTCCCAGTACTCCAGAACTGGTCAGAACCTGCTGAATACCACCTCTGCTGTCCATGGCAGGAGACCTTATGTTATTCCGGACAAATAGTTGTTCAAACTTTCCTTGAAAACCTCCAGTGATGGAGCACCCACCATTCATGGTGGCAAGTTATTCTATTGGTTAATTGTTCTCACTTTCAGGAAGTTTCTCTTTTGTTCCAGGTTGGATCTCTCTTCAATGAGATTCTATCCATCCATCGCCTTTTGTCCTACCTTCAGAACCTTTGGAGAATAAGTTGACCCTGACCTCTCTGTCGCAGCTCCTCATGTACTGAAAGACAGCTATCCTATCACCCCCAATTCTTCTCTTTTAGTAGGCTAGACATACCTAGCTCCCTTAAATGTTCCTTGTAGGATGCAGACTCCTCCTCATCTTTGTTGCTCTTCTCTGCACTCTTTCTAGGGTCTCAGGATCTTCTCTGTGTTTTAGTGGTCAGAAATGGATGAAGCATTCCAAGTGTGGCCTCACCAACGCAGTATAAAGCAGTACTATTACTTCTCATAACCTTGAAACCAGCCCTCTGTTGATGCATCCAAAAGATGCCTCAGCTTTTTTTGGCACCTTGCTCACTCATACTTAAGTGGAGGTCCACTAGGACACCTGGATCCCACTCATAGTTAATATTGTTGAACCAGGCAGCAGTATTCTACACCATGCATTTGGTTTTGCACAAAGACTGCATGCTTACCGAGGAGCAGGCAGCTGTGGGGCTGGCTAGCCCCCTGAAAGACCTCCTCCCATCTTTTAATTAACTTTCACACTGATGCTTAATTCATCTTTGCCTTTTTAAATTTTATATTCTGTTTTTATGGTTTGATATTTTACCTGTACACCACCCAGAGTCCCTTGGTGAGGGAGATGGTCGATTTAAAAATTTGACAAATAAATACAGCATATAGAGATAAATCTTCATATGACTTGGATTAAAGCTTTGCCTTCACATGACTTCCTAATGCTGTTGTCCAGTCTGCATGTACAGAGGCTGGGACAGAAGACCTTCTGGGTTAGGATTGCTCTGCTTCTGAATGAAATGCCCACTGCTCTCCTTCCACTCAGGCATGCAAGTGAATGAGACACTGTAGGAAAAGGGAGGAAGAACTCCTTGATAGTGCCTGCCACAGTGTGGACAAGGTCACTGTGACTTTCTTTGGAGGATTTACTTACCAAGAAGCAACAGCTTAACTGTCCTGGCATCCTTCTCGGCATCTTCCTTGAGCTTTTTTTCCAGCTCTCGAGAATGCTTTTCCTCCACGCTTGCACCTGCACCCATTACCCCCAGTTTCCCCCCCCCCTTTGATCAGTGAAAGGGGATTCCCAGGAAAACCTGGGCAGGGGGCTCCAGTGCTTTCCTGTTGGAGCTGCCTTCTTCTCGAGCCCAGCCTTAAGTCAAGGCAGATTCTTTCTTGTCTTGCTCTCTTGAGCGCCTTCCGTGCCTACTGTTGCTGCCTTCTTGAGCCAACACCAACCACTCTCTGCCTTAGAGGGATTTGGCTAAACTGGGAATCAGATGCTCTGAAGCACCCAATGTGGAGCAAGGGCAACTGAAGAAGGACCGCGTAGGAGGTAGCCCCAAGGCCTTCCCAGGCTCTAATCTCGTGCTCAGTAGCTTAAAAGCCTTTCTGAGATAATGCTCCTTCAATCCCTGCACATGCTGAACTCAGCAGTTTCCATTTTTTTGTCATCTGCTCTTGACCTGGACAAGCATGGAAGAAGGAAACCTCCTTCCTCCAAGCTCTGCCTTTTCCTGCCAGACTAATTGCATGGGACGATGCACCAATGGGATCTGCTGCGGATGGTTCACGTGCTTTGATCTCACTCTGGCAATGGGTAAATTATATGAATTATGGTTAATTAATTAAGGTTTAAAATATCAGATGGTTGACATTTCCCCCCACCCGCAATGTCAAAAATAATAGCATGTCTTGAAGGAAAGATGTGGGGAGCAAGAAACATAGAAAGAGAAGCTGGATAACCAAGCTGCTAATCCTATCGTATCCAGTGCCATCACTGTTAATATTTAATTAGGAGTTTTTTCATGGGGTTTGTAATATTGAATGTGTGTCTGCATTTATCTATGCCTATGAGCATCCCTAAGAGTAGTGTGATGGAATCCTCTGCTGAAAGGGAGTAAAATTCATTCCAGTCTGGAATCAAACATCTGACCAAAAATCCTGAGGTCTATATCTGCCATTTCCAAAGGGAAATCAGACACTCTGACAAGATTCTTGTAAAATAGGCAATCAGAAATAAAGTATCTACTTTGGCTTACTTGCAGGTTGTTCTGGTTGCTTGAGCCCGACAAATGGGAATTTAGCAAAAGAGGGGTTGTAGAACAGGATATATATTTAAATAAATGTATTATAGAGGCAGGCAGGACCTAAGTTAACTGTATCCTTCCAGGAAAAGACTTAGAGAGCATGTGCATGTGTGCATATGTGGGATACGACAGGGTTAACTACCGATTTTGGATTTATGAGCTTCCCTGCCGCTGTGAGCCACATGCCTGTTAATCGTCATTAGCACACTGTGTGTGCCAAGAAGCCGCCTTTGAAACAGCCCTCTTTTCCTGCTTTTTTAACTGCAGCTGTGCCTCATTCGGCAGCTGAAGTTGAAAAATCAGGAAATAAAGATCAGGTAAGAGCCCAGGTGGGCGGGTGGGCAAAAACATCAGCAGACATAGAACCGGTTCTATGTCTGCTGCTCTTCAGAGCTACCAGTTCTACAGAGGTGGACAGAACCGGTAGAAACCCACCCCTGCATGTATGGCAAGGAACGAAAGGCAGAGGGAAGTCTCCCAAGATAAGCAATCTTATAGCAAAATCCACAATGTAGTCAACAAAAAGGGGATACAGAGTAAACAGTTGATTCTCCATCAACATCCCATTGCGTTTTGAAGATAAAGGTTTGGGAAGTGCTGAACAGGGAGTTCCATTGAAGTCCAACATAAATTAGGTTACTGCTATTTGCAAAAAGAAAATAAGGGGTGGGTGGATGGTTGTCCATTGATTATACACAGAATCCACAGTCAAATTGGGAAGTGAACCCAAAGTCCCTGATCCAAATCCAGTTCTTTAACCCTCTAGCTCTCAGGTAAAATCTTGCGATCATTCTTCTAAACTTCTAAAAGCCAAGTTTTGTAAACAAAAGATGAATTTGGTGGTGTAAGAGCAGCAACTGAATTACTTTTGATGGGGGGCATTGGGGTCTACATGTTCAGAAAAAATATAATTTTTATAGCAAATATGAATGATGAATACTAGCGGAATTGAATGGCTGAAGAATGAGGGTTAAATATCGGAATGCCTGGTAGATTTGCAGACATTGAAAATATATATTAAATAAAACAGAAATAGTCAAGCTGCCTGCTGCTGATAGGAATCAGAATATGTGTGCTAAAGTTTCCACTTATATCAATGAAAGCCAAATTCAAGCGATGTGCAGTGATGGTCTGCTGCTTTTCTGATGCATTGTGGCCTTTCCAGAAGGATTTGTTTGCCCACTGGGGGAAATAGTGCTAATGAAGACAGAACATGAGACGTTCCTGCTTTTTCCTTCATTCAAGGTTTGCACAATCGATAGAAGAATATATTTGTAGCTCAGGACTGAATTGCACTCTTCTTAACTACCGCTTACAAAACCTAAGGATAAAGATAGACATTTATTTATTTAATTTGTTTGTCACTGATCTCACCACTGGTCTTTATTTTGGAGCAAAGATAAATGGAAGATGTAATCTGAAAGTGGAGGATGTTGGCATTTCCCCTTTTCCATGATGAGACCACTTCCTTGTCAAACTGCAGATCACAGAAGCCCTGGACATCTGCACAGGCAATGGACCTTTTGAAAAGATCTGTACCAGGTGACTCACAGATTCAAGATTCTAGAGGACACCTGGGTCTTTTTTCCCCTGGCAATTTGGTTCTGTCTAGAACTTGCAAATGAAAAGTGTACTGAATGAGATTGGTTCAAGAAGGTCTCTGCCCCATTGCTTGTCCCAAGCCATTCCTTACTTCCTTACTGGGGAAGCGAGGGGAATTAAATAACTGAAAAAATGCTTATAGCAACAGTGATGGACCACTGAAAGTAGCCATGATGGAGTATTGGAAAATATTCATATGTTGTAGTAGGAAAAGGAAATGGTTGTGAGGGACAGGAGGAAGAGATTTTACTAAGTTAATAGTAAAATAAAATAAACCTCAGTCTGGGGCAGAATTGTAATCTGAGAAAACATCTCAGAAAAAACCCCTCTGAGGCATCATAAAAATCAAGGAAGAGAAGGAAGGAGGAAGCACAATCAAAATTGCAAAATTCTGTTACTATATTTTTATATTATTTTTATGACTCCAGTATCCTAGTCTAATCTCCCTTTAAGAGCTGACACATGTGAGCTTACATACTGATAACAGACATGGACAAGCATTACTTCTTCTCTGTGCTTATATTATCTGCATATTGTTCAGTGGTATCCAAACCCCTTTAGAGAAAATTTGGCAGAGCAAACAGATTTCTTTGTGGATAAAGATGTTCATATCATTTTGGGATGGATACTACTTAACATCGGTATGAACTCAAGGAAACTGATGGGCAGCTTAATAACGTGTTAGTTTGAGGTGAGGTTTCATCAATTTTCTGACAATGTTTTAATATATAATTCTATGAAGACAAGCAAGATGCCTTGGAGTCTGAAAGTTTTTAGAGACTGGATGGGGTAAAACAAGCTCTGATTAAAACCTAGGAAGGCATTTTTATTGCTCCCTGAATACCTGAGCACGCTATTAATATCAATCTCAATATTTATGGTATACAGAGTTGTTTGTGCCCTGGAATTGCTTTGAATTTGGGGTATCCTTTTAGACTCGTGGGTTCTTATTTTAAAAAAATGGTAGAAACCATGGCAGCTGGTACACAAATTATTGTACAACTTTATCTGGACCAGAATATGAAAGAAATACCTTACTTTAATTAACTATATGGTTGGATTATCACACTGCATTTTGCCTAGAGGATTCAGAAGGTGCAGATGGTCCAGAATGCTGCTACTCGTGATTGAACTACTTACCTGCAGCATAACATTTATTCTAAGCTCACTGTTATGATTTGTATTATGCTTCCAGACTCAATTCATTATCACCTTTAAAGCCTTATATGGCACAGCATTAGGCTACAGGCACTGCCATGCCTTTGGCCCAAAGTGCTTTGGCCTACTCATCTTTGGATCCATAGAGATATGAATATTTTTAAAATAATTTTGATAATATTCTGCTTGATTGAGTTTTGCTTTGTTATTCATTGTCCAGAATTGCAACTGATTGGAGCACTTTATAAATATGATGAATGAATAAATACATCTGTCTGGGTTTTTTTTTTTCTGACTATAAATGTTCTCATTTATGGTGACTCACAAAAGACTTCCCACAGACGTCACATCTTAAAATAAACCCTTTCAACAACAGTACAAATAGATGGAAGGCTGGAGGCTGTACAGAAAACTTAAGTCAGACTGAACATCTAGCTTGGCCTTATCTACTTAGTAGCAGTTTCGAGTTTGTCATGAAGTTTCACCAGCTGAAGCTGCTTCTTCCTCAGCATCTTGAGAAACAAGGACCATTCAGGCCCTGTAAGCATTTCAGAGCAGTTATGCCTCCTTCTCTCATCTCTCTCCCATGACCATCAGTCCCAGGGAGCCATTTCAGCAGACAAAAGACTGGTAGGTACACACAATCCGTCAAGCTTCACAACTGCACGCTAGCAGGAAAAAGCTTGTGACATCCATGGGGGGTAGACAGACCTGTCCCTGATGGTCCATCCAATCCCCCCAACTTAGCCAGTGACAGGAAAGGACAGGAAATGAGTACATGACCCTGAATTCTTCCCAGTATGTTTGCTTAACCAGCTGTTTCAGCACACCCTAGAGAGGTAGGAGCTCCTGTTGTCTCTGTTATTATGAACAAAACCTCTTTGTCTCTAGCCCTCAGGGCATGGAGGACCAGGGCCTAAGAAACCCAATATTTGTCCTTCCCAGAATGATCATCAACCAGAAGCTGCAGAAAATCAGCTACTGGTTGCTCCATTAAAAAAATAAAAAGTGGGGAGGGAACTTGTTGCTCCATAAATAAATGGAAAACAAGCTTTGGTTGGGTGACTTTATGGTCAACACATCACTAGAATTTCTGCAGAAAGAGCCTTGAGACAAGATTTTCCAGCGCAGTTTATGTTTTCATCCACTGAAATACCTTTTCTAGCCTCTCATATTTGGGAGAACATCTAATGCAATGAGTCTCTGGACTGTGGAGTTTACTGCACAAGTGGTACTTTAGCTCTTCAGTATTCCTTTCATATCCCTTTTAATGAAACCTGAACCAGCTTATGGCTTTCAAATCAAAATCTGAAATCCACAATTTGATGGGCTTCATTACGTGACTTCTGGTTCTGTTGGAGATATATCCTGGGCTTTTAAAATAAGGAACAGTATAAAGCTTGTGAGTCCAGAAAGTGCCTGTCATTATTTTTGTGGCCATATTTATAGATGGAGTGGAACTGCTTGGAAGTGTTATTTGAGGTGTGACCGTTCTTGGCATAGTGTGCACAGTTCCATGTGCTACTTCTCAAAAAAGACATGAGAAAAGGACACCATCGAGCTGAAAAAGGGAAAAAGGCCCACATGATCAGGTGGTGAAATGGGAATGGTGTGATCTTTGGAGTTTGTGAGTTGAGAAACTGGGCTAGTGAAGAGGAGCACGATACAGTTTTATAAAGTTACACAAGATGTCAAAAAGCAGCTAGATAGGGATTGTTGTTTTTTTTACTTTCTCATAAAACTCCAGGTCACCTAGAGAAAGTGAATAATGAGAAATGCAGGTAGACCACAAAAAAGAAAACAAAACTCCCAAACTAATGACAAAATGCACTTTTTTCATGATGGACAACGATCCCCAGTTTGGGTTGCTGAAGAAAAAAAAGATTAGAGAAAGCCATAACAGAATAGGTTTCACCACTTCAAACAGCCATTGTGGATTCCTATGTCTGGAGGCTTCCCTATATTAACACAAAGTGTCTCTTTGGATAACATGACACTGAAAATTATGCTAGTTTTCTGATATGTTGCTAGCTGGTGACTTCTTGCTTTCAGGAGGGCACAGTATGTGATATAATAGTTGCAATCTGATATGGCTGTTGGTATATAGCCAATCCAGCCCCTTTATTACAGTGTGCAATAGTTTGGTTTTTGAGTCACAAAAATTGGCTGGGGAATTTTGCAAATACAACATCAAGAGGTAGAAAGATTAAAGCATATGAGCGAGCTTGGGTGACAGTCGATGTGTGAAAGTCAACACCATTGTACCGTTCCCTAAGGAGTCAAAGAGCCACAAGCGTTCTGTATCAAGCATACATTCTTATCATTGTAAAAGCTTATCCCGGAGGAAGCAGGTCGCAGGATAAAAAATTGCAATCTTAATCTGGGCCAGCGAGACAAAAGAGCACTCAGTTGAAGATGGGAGTGAAGATGAAGGAGTCTGGAGTCTCCCAAAAAACAAAGCCAGTGTTTATTAGCTTGTTCTATCCACAGGAATCTCACATTACAAGCGCAATGTGGCTTTGCGCCTGGCTTCATCATGTGGAGCTACTGCTCGGATGCCCCGTATCTCAGGTTTATTTATTTTTTTTATTTACAGTTATTTACAAGAGGAAGTGTAGTCACATCACTCAGACTAGCAGAGGAATAGCGGGTTGCTATTAAAAGGGAGGGTGAATGAAGAAGATTCTGTGTTTCCAAGAATGAAAGGGGAACACCTTTTGTTAACAGCAGGTGGTATACACTACCAAGTGGGTGCGTGGGGAGGCAGAATCACACAAACTGCAGATTTCTGCAGTTTTCAGCTCTGCTGTGAAGACACTTTCTTGCTGTGCAGACAGAAGCAGAAACAATATAGTTTCCATCGCCCTAACTTGTTCCAGTTACACATTTAGGGTAATGTGATATAGCTCTGTGCAATATTTTCTATACCTCCTACTACCGGTATGCTCATGTAATGATAGTCCCTGTAGCTTTGTATAATTAGCTCCATGTTAACAAGATCCATAGCCATAGGAAAGCATTCTGTATTCCTTGCCTCAGTGCACAGATTAATCCAATCAGAAAGTCAGGATATGCAGAGTGCTGCAACTCTGCAAGTAGCTGTCATGGGGCTTACTTTTAATTTCATTTCCCTACGGAATTAGGGAAAGATAAAAAGCATGCCTGTTATCGATGAAGCTTGGATCGATAGGCCCAAGAACACCAAATTGTTTTCCACAGGATGGGTGGCGTGGAGAGACATTCAAGAAATGAGCACAACGGGAAGACATTCAAGAAAGTAAGCTAAGATATAACTTAAATTTGGTCCACTCACCTTTTCACCCAGGAACCCTCTCCCTCTTTCAATGTGCTTATCTGAAGGTGAGAAACATGGGATCTGTTCTTGTTCATGTCCCACATTTAAATACAAATAGTCTTCAACTTATAACCATTGAGACCACTGATGGGATTCAATTTTTTTTACTACTGTTTCTGTGGGCGTGGCTTGGTGGGCGTGGCAGGGGAAGGATACTGCAAAATCCCCATTCCCTCCCCACCCCACTAACCTGCTTTCCAGCTCCGTTCTCCTGTACAGGGCAATAAAAGAAGACCCATCCAATCAGCTGGGACTCGGGAGGCAGAGAATAGATGGGGGGCAGGGCCAGTCAGAAATGGTATTTGCTGGTTCTCTGAACTACTCAAAATTTCTGCTACCGGTTCTCTAGAACTGGTCAGAACCTGCTGAATAGCACCTCTGATTGAAACTGTAATTTCTGTTGGTAAGCAAGGTGGTTGTTGAGTGAGTTGGGCCCAATTTTATGACCTTGTTTGCCACGGTTAAGTGATTACTGCGGTTGGAAGTGAATCATGTGTTAAGTTGTTAAGGAAATCCAACTTCCCTCCCATTGACGTTGCCTGTCCGAAGGCTGGGAAGTTGCAAATGGCTGATCGTATGACCCACCACCGGGTCACTTCAATGGTCATAAATACATCTTGGTTGCAACCGTAGGGATGCTGTGATGGTCATAAGTACAAGGACTGGTCATAAAGCCACTTTTCCTCCCAATGGCATTGTAACTGTCATTAAATGAACAGTTGTAAGTTGAGGACTGCCTGTATTATAACTTAAAAGAAGATTGATAATCTAGCCAAGTTGGCTTCCTTTCTGAAGACAAGAGAGAGGTTGGAGGGAGGCAAAATGATTCCATGCAGTGAAAGCATATTAAACTTTAGCCTGTTTTTCCATAAACTCACATTACAATTGAGAGAAAGACAAACAGATCTCCCTGAATCTCCCCTTTTCATATGCTCTCATCAGCCTGTCTTTTTCTTATGGTTGGCCATGTGATGCTACAGAATTCTTCTGTGACTATTAGAACACTTTGGGTCGGACTGTTACAGTTCTCCTTGGTTTATATTGCTTTGCTCGATGGGATGCTAGTATCATACTGAAGCTTTGAACTCCTCAAGGGCAATCTGAGATGAATACATTATAGAATTTAAGTTGGCACCGATTCCTCCAAGGGTTAGCAAAGCAGAAATCAGATATTCCGATGGCCATGCACCAATCCTTTATCTTCTCTCCTACTTCTATTGCCATGCTGTCTTTGGTCTTGGATATGCCTGATGCATTGCACTACAGGAGAATAGCTTTGGTTCATATGTACATTACATCTCCCAGGCATAACTCATTTGGATATGGCCTTTCTGTCCCATCAATGGTAAACTATTCAACCAAGCCAGCTGCCTCTGCCCTGAGTGGCCAAATCCCATTCACTGTGGGAAGGCACTCCAGTTGAAGCACTGTCAAATCAGAAAGTCCTTTTTGAACTCCTAGTGGAATTGGCTTATTTTCAGTAGCAGGAAGAGCATTGCATGGGTCATAGATGGATATCCTTGATGGAGCACTTCCTTCTTCCTCAAATAGCTCAGGCTCCCTAAGAGTTGCAGGCTCCCTAAAAGTTGCAGTAGAAAGTTTCCCTGGAAGGCGTCTCATCAATATGTGCTTTGAGTCAGAGAGATGTATAGAAGAGGAAGAAAGTGCTTTGTAGGTATGGCAGGGGCTTATATACACCTGTGGGTGTGTAGTAGCAAGGGGAGTAGGACTGGGACAATGCTTGATACCTGACAGCTGCCTTTAAAAAAGAAAAACTCCTCACCAAAATGGAATTGTTTCAGTTATAGTAACAGCAATATCTCAAATGTTCTGAGGATGGGCCAGCCTTAAAAGTCACTGGCCCACTGTTGTGGATCCATAGAGCATTGTGCCCAACTGTGCTATGGCCATAATGGGGAAAGGGAGCTAAGGAAACAGTAATTTTGCCATTGGACATCCTTGAAACTCTCCTTCCCTGACTGGGGTCAGCTATCCACACATGTGAGGCAAAGGAAGGAGTTGCTTTGGCTCTGTTCTCTGCCCTCCAAGATGTCAATTCTTTTACAGTACCACAGATAAATGTGGGAAGGAAGAGCTAGCTGCCACGGTGTGTGTGTGTGTTTGTGTGTGTGTGTGCTTCCGAGCTCTTTGCCACCTCGCAACCAGGCAAGACCCATGGGATTATATACAACCTACAAATAAATACTGTCTTGATAGGGAACAGTGTGTGGTGGTGTGAGATTTCTCATATATATATGAGAAATATATATATATGGAAATGGGGAGTTATAGAACTGTCGTTGCATAGTCCCTTTCAGCTGCCACTCTCATGTATGCTGATCCATTTCTGGTTGGTGATTCCGGCGGTTTCGTGGCTTCTTCTGGTCATGCATCTCCTTGGCTTTGAGACCAGCCAAAGTTTCCTTGTGATTGGAGGCCACATGCCGCCAATACCCCTGGCAATATTGATTGATGAGTCCCATCTCAGGCTGTGTGAGCAGCTGGACAAGGTCATGGTACTGAGAGTTGAAGGTGCCCGGCAGGCCAGCTCTCATGGCTGCTGCAGAGGGGACAGGGCCTTCTGATTGGAAAAGCACAGCGTGGACAGTGTCACGGCTCAGTACATGCAGCTTCACTTTGGCTATGGTGTGCTTGAAGTTGTTCTCTGTGGCTGTGCAGGAATACAGGCCCCCGTCTGAGAGCTGCAGGGACCGCAACAACAACCCTTGATCTGTCCTCAGTACCCGCCCTTCAGTACGGAGCTGTGGAAAGAGAAGCAGAAGTAGAGGTCAGTAGAGCTGGATCAGCCAAGCTTGGAGATATTAGAACACAATGGTAGGGAAGAAAGTAGTCACAATCGGCCATGGTTGTCTTCCTGGAGTCTTTTAAGGCTTGTAGTGCACTACTATTTTCTATTAGAACAGTTATAGCATTTTTTTAAGAAACAAAATCTCTACTGCAGTCATAATTAGTAGCCAATCAGGGCCAAAGGCCCATTTCCTATTCTTTTCCTCAGGAACAAATGAGAACACAGGTAGGGCTTAAGAAAAGGAAGACCAACTTTAACTCAACTGGGTTGAGGAAACTTCCGGAGCATTCTCCCAATCTGGCACACTCTGTTGACCTCATCACTAACCAGCCATGCCCAATGGCTGTGCAATCTTGGGTGAAGGAAGCTACAGCCCAACTCATACGGAAAGTAGTGCCTTATGAAACTCAAAAGCTCAACATCAGCTCTGCTCTTTGCTTCTGGAATATGGAGGTTTCCAAGATGGTTGTCAGCTAAGTAGTGTGAGAATTCTGGATACCTTTTAGTATCCAAAATATGGATAATAATATTCTAATGCCGGTGAAGATGTTGAAAGGGAGAGAATGAAAGAGCCACTTCTTAATAAATAAAAAGAATAATGCTGGAAGGGACCTCAGAGGTCTCCTAGTCCAACCCCCTGCTCAAGTGGGAGACCCTATACCCTTTCAGACGAGTCGCTATCCATCTCTCTCAACATAAAAGTCTGAGGAGGGGTACTCCTTTCCCCAAGCCCTTGACTGGAATGGAGACTCCTCCTTCTCTACCACGTGTTCTAACATCTCCACCCCATTTCTCTGTCTACTTTCCCCAAAAGTCTCTCCTCCCTTGCTTGTCTGTTCACCTCTTTTCTTCGGTCACTGTTGTCTCTCTGCAGGAGCCATTTGATGGTAGCTTGAGGGGAGCGAGGCTGGCATTCAAGGAAGGCTGTGCTTCCCTCTACTCCATATTGAACAGCCTCCACTGAGTTCTTGCTTGCTAGAAGTGGGAGATGGAAGAAATAAGCAGATGATGGATTACAAAGGGAGATGTGACACCTTTGTAGCATAATCTAGACTAATCAAAGGCTACCTACCCAAAATAAGTGACCACATTTGTTATCAGACATCCTTTTCAGTTGAACAGCACACAGGGAATAGGTCAACTGGCTGGGATTTTTGTGAACTGCTTTAGAAAATCACACCGTGGTTCTGGGTATATATGTTTAATGCATGTGCACATGTGCATAGGACATGAAAACCCATGCCGTTATTGAACACTATTTGCAACCCATGAATCCTCCTGATGAAAAAGCTGATATCTCATGAAAGATTGAACACTTTTTTGCAGATGGAGAGGAACTGTTCCTCTTTGCAACTATTATCCTCTACTTCAGGGGTGTCAAACTGGCAGCCCACGAGTGGACGCATCACACCCAGGCCACACCCATCCTAGCTCCGCAAAGGAAAAAAATGTTGTGATGTATCATATGATGTGATCAAGTTTGACACTCGTGCTCTACTTGATAGATCACTTTGTGGAATCCTTTGTGTTGCTCTCTGAGCTTGTTTGCTTGCAGACTTTTCATTAGCCAGTTAGGTAACATCAGCAGTGTGAATGCTGCCGCTGATAACTACTGGTAGTTGGGTAATGAAATACCTGCAAGCAAACTTCCAAGCTCAGAGAGCATCAAAGACTCCACAGTTCAACCCTGAGCTACAAACTATTGGATACCACTTCACTTTTTTTATATATGCAACTGTTCCCTTTCCTGTAGACCAATGCTTCTCAACTTCAGAAAGTTTCAGATGCATGAACTTCAACTCCCCAGCGAGCATGGTGATTGGGGAATTCTGAGAATTGAAGTCCAACACATCTTAAACTTGATCTAGAACTTGGTCTCTCTTAACTTACAGCTCTTCAGTCTGGAATATTAATTATTATTAATGTCGTATAAAGAAATTCCAGTTGCAGTTAATTGGGTCTCATGATTTATGAAATGTAGAAGTGGGAAGAGAGAAGGTGGATTCTGTGTAACATGCGAAAATAATTTCACTTTGGGAAATTGCCTTAGACATACCAGATCTGTTTCTAAATAAATCAATTTGAGAGAAAATGTCTCGGTGTGATTGATATCATGGATACTTTCTGGATGCCTTACAAATACCTTATGCCACCAGACTTGAAATTCTAGACCTAGACAACCTAGAACTATGCTGCCTTCAGTCCAATCTAAGTATAGTACATAAAATTATATCTTGCAATGTCCTATCTGAATGAATACTTCAGCCTCAACTATAACAATATAAGAGCACACAATAGATACAAACTCAAGGCAAACCGCACCAAACTTGATTGCAGGAAATACAACTTCAGCAACAGAGTGGTCAATGTCTGGAATACTCTACCTGACTCTATGGTTTCTTCCCCAAACCCCAAAAACTTTAACCTTAGACTGTCTACTATTGACCTCACTCCTTTCCTAGGAGGTCTGTAGCGGGCGTGCATAAGTGTACCTACCATCCCTGTCCTATTGTTTCTTTTTCTTTTTCTTTTATCCATTTCATGTATTCATAACTATGTTTATACTTATACCTGTTATCTTATAATCGCTTGACAAAATAAAATAAATAAATACATAAAAAAATAAAACTTAGCCAGTATGCACTGCTGCCTTGTATGAGCCTATACTATTGAAATTAATGGAATTTATCCTCAGAGATGCCAAATAAAATATTGCAGATATTTAGAAGACAAATATAGGTATTTTACAGATTGTGTAAGTTAGTTACAAAGCCATCTATTGTGAAACAAGCACATACAAAAATGCAGGACTGAATACACTCATGTTCCTTTTTCTGATTGCACCTATTCATTCATCCAACATGAAAAAGCCTCTTTCTGCTTTATCCCTGTCTGCCTATTTTCTGTGACTGTGGACACCAATCCACATTACCCATGAAGGAAACTCTTAGTAAGTGTTCAAAATATATTAACCAATATATAAATGTGTGCCTATTTGGAAAACGTGTGTTGTAATAGAATACTTTGTAAAGTCAGTTAGCTTTATACAGGTATTAAGTAGCATATCTCATTGTGGTTGAAGGATCAGACGAATGGACATAGGAATGAGGCTGGTAATAAAAACACAAGGATCAGGGAATCCTTTTAAGGTTGCCTTCTTCACCTTATCCCACAAATGAATCTGCACAACTGCGATGTCTAGACATTTGGTTATTATTTTTTTTATCCTCCAAAACAAAAATTAAGGGACTAAGAATGAACCTTTCATGAATTTTCTTGTAGAGATATGAGGAAGAAAGATATCATGGTTGTATCCATAACTCAAATTGTTCCACGCTCCACTGATCTCTTCTGGTAAACTCACCATTTGTGTATCTCTTGGATGGATTCAAACAGTATGTGAAATGCAGCTACAGCCACCTTTACAGACAGTGGGCCAGAAGAAGCAGAGCCATGGTTCCCCAAGACTTCCAGTTCAAGATATGCTAACCTCTATTTCCTAGAGACAAAGAATATGGTACCCACCGTTGGAATTGTAACCCCTGCATTGACGGATAGGGTTGCCATGCCGGACATCTTGACGTCTACTACGTCTGCAGTGAGGAAAGAAGCAGAAGCAGATCAACAACTGAAATCTCAGATCCCACCACCAACAGTAGAAATAGCAACATGATAGAAAGCCTTTGTAATCCACTTCATTATTCTACTTTTCTAGCCTGTAACCATGCAGAGAATCTTTCAGTGATTCTCAGCCAACAATGAAAAATCTCTAACATCTTCCAAAAACCACTGTGCTGGCTTGCAAGGAAGTTACTAGTTTACCATTTCTGGTTTGGGTAGAACAGGATAGGTAATGCTTGGGGTGTAGGATGTGCTTGTGGCATGTTAGCCAGGGGTTTTGAAACTGGCTGATACTTCACAGTTATCATGAAATTCCACATGTGACACTGAGTAGGGTGACTACCTAGTCTACTCTCTCCCTCTATTACTAAAAAGCAGCATGGGAAAACCTCAATTAACCTAAATTGTCTTGGGCAGTTTAGTTACATATGAGCAATCTAGGGGCAAACATGGCATACAGGGATATAGTTAAGAGAATTGGAGGGGTAAGAGATAAGTGTTTGACTTCATGAATTAAATTACGGAAAGGAAGGTATGGTGTGTTTTTGTGAAACAAACCACCAATAATAACAGAAAAAAAAACCCCAGAGGAACGATGTAACAGATCTGAGGAAGGTGGTTGATCTTGTGGAGTGGAGCTTCAGGAAAGTGATGTAGGTTTAATCATGCTTGAAAGGGTTAAAATGCATTTCAGAAAGTTGAAACTAGTAGATGGATGTAAATAAGACAAGAGAGTTTAAAAAAAACATAATTGGGCTATTCAGAAACCCAAGAATGATTTGAGAATTATGATGAGGGTGAATATCTGTTTAGAAAAAGATCTGTTAGTTTCAGACACATAGTTTAAGCATAGAGATAGATAGATAGATAGATAGATAGATAGATAGATAGATAGATAGATAGATAGATAGATATAAATACACACACACACACACACACACATAACAAAGGAATTAATACAAACCCAAAAAGTATGATTGATTTGCTTATTATGAAAGATTGAAAGAATTAATAAAGGAATGATCAAAGTGATGAGATGTTTTAAACATGAAAACAGACCGTTCTTTTGTAGACAATAGTCCTCAGGAAATATCATGAAAAATTACTGTAGTATAATCTTCCAGCTGAATGAATGAAAAGTGAATGTAAGGAAAGAGGATCCAGTAGCTTTTTAGAAAAGAATAAAAAGGATTAAGTTACAAAGTGCCATGGAGGTGGAGTTCTCTTAAAGGGAAATGTGTAACAAGATGCTTAATGAACTATGAAAATAAAAAGATTATTAAAACATATGGAAGATAGAGAATAACCCAAACAGTCAAAAGAGATATAGAAAATACAGACTGATTTTGATGAAAATAAATGATTAAAGTGGACGAAGAGGGCTAAACAAGACTCCCTTTTCAGTGAAGTGGAAGAACTGAATTAAGAAGCACTGAAATTATGTGGGATCAAACTGAAGAGAAGGAACACTGGAAAGTGTATTTTGGAGAAGTGAAAAGGAATGATAGTAGTATGTCAAATACAAGGTAGTGATGTATTTTAAAAAATATGAAGAATGCTGTCACAGATGCTGTTAAGAGTTTTGAAAAGTGGTAAGCCTGTAGGTATTGTGGTTTAAAAGGAGAAAAGTGAATTTGTTTGTTACAAAATGCTGAGCATCTTATTGAACAATATCTGCTGTTTGGACTTGTACCTGACAGTTGGGAGAAGGTATGCAGAAAGAAGGGAAAACATCTATGTATAAGAAAAAGCTGCTTCTGTTTTTTTTTTACCATGGTCTTAATGAGGAATGTGTGGTAAAACCAAAAGAGATAAGAATAAGAATGGGTGGGTCATGAACAAACAGGGATGAAATAATCAAGTCAGTGATCCGAGGGAAAGAAGTACATTGCAGACTCTTCGGTCACATAAATGAAGCGATTGAGGATCAATTCATCTGATGAATACAGGAAAGAACAGTGAAGAAGTTGAGAGGAAGGGGAGGAAGGAGAAAATTGTGGATGGATGAAATTGATGAGAATATGCAGACAGAGAGAGAGAGAGAGGTGAAAAGTTTACAGAGCAAACGGCAATGCATAACGTGGTGGACGGCTGAAATCGAAAGAAAGTGATGGAGAAATATAATGGCGTGTTTATGTAAACGAGACTTAGTGAGATTTGCTCCCTCGTCTGCCCCACTTTCTCTCCTGAGTCTCATTTTTATTGTTTATTACTTCTTGCTGTTTTTTCTGAAGATTCCATAACTTTGCATAACCTGAAAAGGAATGGCATAAATATATGTATAACTCATAGGCTCCTCATAGGCAATAACATGACATTCATAAGTGGTCCTAGATAGATTTATGCCTGTGAGACAGAGGACAATATTGCTAATTTTTTAAACTGTCACCAGGATTCTACTGTAAAACCAGCTCCATATACTTCCAGATCTTTTTAGAAATAATCCTTTTTCTATGTTCTATATCCCTCTTCTTGTCAACCCCAGTTTTTTTTTCTGGAAGTCTCTTTGCTAAGGATTTCTCATCCAGAGCTGCATTATGCAATAGCAGCCTTTCTAGTCTCTTGGAAGTACCTTTTTGAAGAAGCAGAATAGCGGGAACAGGACTTGCCATCCCAGGCACAGTAGGGATCTCTGGCCAAGCAGCAGTCAGCACAGGCTTCTCCGTACACATCACAGCGGTGAAGGGCCAGGTGTGTTAGCCCAATGGCTGAGGATACATAGAGCTGTTGCTGTTGGGGCATAGTAACATTCAGATATTGACAGAGCTACAGATGCTTCTGCTCCCACAATTCACCAGCGGCGGGAATGGTGATGATATAGATTTCCTTGAGAAAAAGTGGAGAGAAACACTGCCCTGCCCAGTGTTGTGTATGCAATAAAGATTAATAAAGTGTGAGCTTGGAGTAAGTGCAGGGTTCTGGCCCTGCACTTCTGATTGGCTGTTAAGCGGCCGGATCAGATTGGCCTGTTCCGGGGAATCCGATTGGCCCTTAACAGAGAGTTTCTATTGGTTATAAGAGCTAGTATTCCTAGCTCATTATTGGTTAAAAGTTACAAGGTTTGCCTATATAAGGCAGGGTTTAACTACTGTTAAACTGAGGAAGTCACAATGTAAATAAAGAGCTGAAATTCACCGTTCAGAGGCTTGTCTCCATTCTTTCTCGCCCATGCTCAAAACTTAACACTGGCGACGAGGATGGGATATGGAGATATCTGAACCAACGAAACTTCGAAGAACACCGAGCACGTGACAGACGATGCCAACAAAGGAACCATGTCCGGCGGCATCGTACCACCCGCTCCGTTCGATCCAACACAAGAAGACTGGGAGTCTTACATGGATCGTTTCCAAATGTTCCTAGAGATGAACAACTTAAAGGACGCCACAGCCGGGAAGAAGCGGGTGGTGTTCCGAACGCATGCGGTCCAACCATATTTAAGATGGCTAAAGCACTAGCCAAACCCCGAGAAGTGAAGGCCATGGATTAGGATGACCTCGAACCTATCCTGTGAGACCACTACGCCCCGACCATGCCTACGCTCGTGAGACACCACGAGTTTTATCAGAGAAGCCAACGAAAGGGAGAAAGTGTGGCCGACTTCATAGCAGACCTCCGGAATTTGGGAGGCCTCTGCGGATTCACCAATTTAGAAGAAGCACTAAGAGATCGCATAGTTCTGGGACTAGATGCACCAGGCGTCCAAAGCAAGCTGATGGCAAAAGGCAACATCAGTCTTGCCGACGCCATCGCCAATGCTATGGCAGCAGAAGCAACCAGGAAGTCGGCTGCACAACTACGCCAAAACCGCGCTCTGGTACCACCGCTGGCCAGCGAAATCTCACCTAGTTCAGAAGGGCAGCTTGCGACAACGCACCACGAGGACCTCTCTTCGTCATCGGACAGCGACGAAGAAGGGGTCCATCGACTGCGGTCCAACCGGGACCACTACTCGAAGCCTGTACACCCTTGCGCTGGCTGTGGAGCCAACCATGCCAGGTCCGAATGCAAATTCCGCGACACACTCTGCCATGAGTGCGGGAAACGAGGCCACATCGGACGAGTCTGCCGCAGCTTGCCAGGACCCAGCCAGGCCTCAAAAGGGGCTAACTATTGCCAATCAACAGGAAACTGTCCTGCACGGCGAGAACCAGTAAACCACTCCTACAGAAATCGAGCTTTGCAGAGAGAAGAGGCTCACCATACTATCACTATCGGTCACGCCTCAACCTTGGACACTAAGAAAATCCGAGTCATGGTAGCCATCAAGAACCAGCCTTGCCACATGGAGGTCGACTCAGGATCATCCCTCTCGATGGTGTCTTGGAAGACACTCAAGCAACTCATCCCCACAATTCAACGCCAAGATCTCCGTTTCCAACGCCTCATCCTCAAGGACTACCAAGGGAATCGAATCCCCGTCATTGGTTCCTGCCGAGTCCAAGTCTCCTTCAAGAAGCACACAGCGTTCTTACCTTTAACGGTCATCGATAGAGATAGGCCTAGCCTACTAGGCCTCCAATGGTTCGCACCACTCAGCATTGAAGTGGCCAGCGTAAACCGAGTCAGTGGCTGTGACTGGGAGGAAGACCTTATCTAAGAGTTCAGGGACATCTTCGCAGACAGCTTAGGCAAGTACAAGGGGACCCCGATTTCATTAGATCCAAAAATAGCTGCCATTTGCCTAAAACCCTGTCGAGTTCCGTTTGCCTTAAAATTGAAAATCAATGAACAACTCGACAAACTGATAGCTCAGGAGGTGTTAGAGCCCATCGATCACTCCCCTTGGGAAACCCCTATTGTAACACCCATTAAGCCAGACGGGTCAATCCGAATTTGTGGGGACTACTGGGCCACTTTGAACCACGCCCTGCAGCAGAACATGTATCCAGTTCCGGTGGTGCAGCATCTCCTCCATTCCCTGGGGGGTGGGAAAGTTTTCGCTAAATTAGATTTAGCTCAGGCATATCAGCAATTACCAGTAGATGAAAAAACGGCACAGGCCCAAACTATTGTGACGCACTGAGGTGCCTTTAAATGTACCCGGCTGCAATTCGGAGTGAGTGTAGCCCCGGGGATTTTTCAGAGCCTTATGGAAAGGTTATTGCAAGGAATTAAGGGCGTGGTCCCCTATTTTGACGATGTATTAATTGCAGCCCCTACAAAAAAAAATCTTACAGGACCGGTTAAAATTAGTCCTAAAAAAATTCCAAGAGGCCGGTCTTAAGGTTAAAAAAAAACAAATGTAAATTGTTTACTGACAGCGTTGAGTTTTGAGGGTACCTGATTGATAGCCAGGGCATTCACCCTACCGAAAGTAAACTAAAAGCGATAAAAAACGCTCCCAGGCCACGAAACAAGGCCGATCTCCAGGCGTTCCTTGGCCTCATCAATTTTTATAATGTATTTTTACCACACAAAGCAACTGTCGCTGAACCGTTACACCGGTTGTTAGATAAGAAAGCAAATTGGCTATGGGGTTACCATGAAGAACAGGCATTCCGAAATGTTAAAAAACTGCTCACTTCTGACTCTGTACTCATGCAGTATAACGAGACATTGCCGTTAGTTATAACCTGTGATGCATTGCCTTTCGGGGTGGGCGCCATTTTGAGCCACGTACTGCCTAATAGGAACGAAGCCCCTGTTGCATATTTTTCAAAGACTCTTTCAAAAACTGAGCAGAACTATGGACAAATTGATAAAGAAGCCCTTGCAATTGTCTCAGCTGTGAAAAGATTCCACGAATACGTGCATGGCCGGGCTTTTATGATTGTGACTGACCAGAAACCTTTATTAGGGATAATAGCCGGAGATAAGCCGACTCCCTACATATTATCCCCTAGAATGACCCGATGGTCAGAATTCTTAGCTGCTTATAACTATCGGCTGCAATACCGCCCGGGGAAAGCCATTCCCCATGCCGACGCATTGAGCCGAGCACCGCTTCCAGAGACTCTTGACGATCCAGCACCAACGGTAACCATGTTGCAAATCGAGACACTCAACTCGCTGCCACTAACCGCCCGAGATATCGCGAGAGAAACCAAACGCGACCACACCCTAGCGTGAGTTCTGGGCTGGGTAGAACGCGGATGACCATTGGACCAGTTATCAGATGACTTCACACTGTTCAAGACTCAACAAACCGAGCTCTTCTCCCAGAAAGGCTGTGTCATCTGGGGGTATAGAGTTGTTATCCCAGAACGACTCCAGAAAGCGCTGCTGAGAACCTTGATGATGGCCACCCTGGC
Source organism: Hydrophis major (assembly GCA_033807585.1). Lineage (NCBI taxonomy): Eukaryota > Metazoa > Chordata > Lepidosauria > Squamata > Elapidae > Hydrophis > Hydrophis major. The sequence continues at coordinate 118,569,761 of CM066329.1, forward strand.
ATCGTGCGAATGAAGGCCCTTGCGTGAAGCTACGCATGGTGGCCGGGCATTGACAAGCAAATCGAACAGTGGGTTAAAGCTTGTCCCAAATGCCAAGAAGTCAGCAACGCCCCACCAAAAGCCATGCCTACTGAATGGGAGACACCACATGGACCCTGGTCCCGAATTCATCTGGACTTTGCGGGGCCAACCAAAGGCCACACCTTCCTGCTTACCGTCGATACCTACTTGAATTGGCTCAAAATCCATTGCATGACAACTACAACCTCCGAGGCAGTTATCAAAATCCTAAACAGACTCTTTACAACCCACGGATTACCAGACGTCCTGGTATCCGATAATGGCCCTCAATTTACCGCACTAGCATTCGAGCAGTACTTCGCTGACCGCGGCATCCGCCATGCGCTCACCTCACCTGTGCACCCTGCAACCAATGGCAAAGCAGAACGCATGGTCCAATTTGTAAAGAAAACCTTGCAAAAGGTAGACTACGACAACATTGACGACAAGGTCAATCAAATCCTCTTCTTGCAACACATCACCCCACATAGCATCACCAACAAAACTCCCGCCGAACTGCTAATGGGACAAAAGCTCCGCTCCCACCTCGACCGGTTGCACCCAGCTTACGAACCGGAGAAACCACTAGGATCCAGCGGCCGCTGTCGCACCTTCCAGGTAGGAGACCTGGTTTATGCTAAAATCCTATCGGGCGACCCGTTGTGGGTGGAAGCGACAGTAGTACGTGTAACCGGCCCCAGATCCTACCTGGTACAATGCCTTGACGATAAACTTTGGAAACGGCATATCGATTAATTACGATCGCGGCTTCCAGCGGCCAGTCCGCAATTCCCCTATGATCAAACTGAGGGGGGGGAGGTACGGAAGAAGATGAAGTCCTAAGAAACCCGTTTGAAGGAAACGATGGTTTGATAGAAACTCAGGAAGCGGAGCCGGAGGGAGAAACGGTTGCACCTCAGGGAATTGCAGAGAATGTGGGCAACAACGTAGAAGTGAACTCTGAACCAGAAACAGCCCCATTGCCAAACAACGATCTACCTCAGCGTGATTGCAGCCAGCTGATACAACAGAAATCAAAGAGACTAATAACACAACCGTCCTACCTAAGGGACTATGTAACTGCGCCCTGCAAAAAAGAAGCCAGGGGGAAGGGGTGTTGTGTATGCATAAAGATTTATAAAGTGTGAGCTTGGAGTAAGTGCAGGGTTCTGGCCCTGCACTTCTGATTGGCTGTTAAACGGCCGGACCAGATTGGCCCGTTCCGGGGAATCTGATTGGCCCTTAACAGAGAGTTTCTATTGGTTATAAGAGCTAGTATTCCTAGCTCGTTATTGGTTAAAAGTTACAAGGTTTGCCTAAATAAGGCAGGGTTTAACTACTGTTAAAACGAGGAAGTCACAATGTAAATAAAGAGCTGAAGTTCACCGTTCAGAGGCTTGTCTCCATTCTTTCTCGCCCATGCTCAAAACTTAACACCCAGCTCACCCAGAGTTGAACCTCAATAACTAAGAACGTTTGGACTAAACCCAAGGCAGGTATAGATGCTCAAAGAAACAGAAAAGCACTAGAATAGAAGGAGGGGCCACATCCAAGTTTCTTAGCCTTTTGCCAAGAAGAACACTAGTTAGGGGGGAAAGCACAAATGAACCAGCTCTGAAGCTGATTTAGAAATGGTCTCAGGAAGAGTCCCAAAAATCCTTCACTTCTGAAGGACTTCTTGGATGAGAAGTGAAACATTTTCTAAGGAAATAAAAGACCAAGTTCAAGTGCCTTTTGGAAAAATCACCTTTGGGACAACCATGACTTGGATGATTGGGAATCTCCTTAGACACTCTCAGGAAGAGAGTACTCACCCTTTTGGAAGAGATGGTCATAGTCTTGATTGGGGCTGGAACCTGTAGAGAAACCAAACAGTTAATCAATAATGGTTAATCCACGTATAAAACCGAATGGGTGGTCCCTGAAATAGTTTAGGGAAAGTAGTCCAATTATTGTGTTGCATCCATGCCAATTAAAAATATTATATGAAAACTTGGGAGAATGAGAAATCCGGGCCTGCAATTTCATTATATCAATTCTAAGCATTCAGGATGGATGCCCGACCACCATACTGATCCAATCAGAGATAACCATCCAGACTCCATATCGCAAATAACATAGCTACTTAGTAAAATCATAGCTGAACTGAAATGCGAACAATGACCATCACAGCTTCCATTATGCCACAACATTATTCCTGCTCTCAAGCACACATGTAATTAAAACTTTAGAGCATGGGTATCCAACCATGGCAACTTTAAGCCTGGAGGACTTCAACTCCCAGAATGCCCCAGCTAGCTGGCTGGGGCATTCTGGGAGTTGAAGTCCTCCAGGCTTAAAGTTGCCAAGGTTGGACACCCCTGCTTTAGAGTAAGGTAATCATCACCTGTACCTTGAACACCTCAACGTCTTCTAGCATCAGTTCTTCTGTTTCCAAATCATCTTTGGGCAAAACTATGACTTTCTGGACAGTCCCACGATCTGAAACACAACAGAAACAGGCTTTATTTAGGTCTTTTCTTTTGTGTGGTTTCCATTTTAACTAGCATTAACAACTTTTAAAAGGGTAGTATCTACATATTTGGAAAGTGTCTGGCAGGAATGGCTGGTTAGCTTGATGTCATAACAGAACTTTGCTCAAGTTTTATTCAGCTTTCATGTTCTGTACAAGAACTGGTTGAACTGACAGGTTTTCTCATAATTTTGCCACCACAAAAAAAGGCTCATTCCTGTCACAAGTCTACAGAACTACAGAATATCCCATAATCGTGAGATGAAGAAAAGAAATCTAACAAGCACATTATATAATGATCAGAAATAATTTAAACCTAAGAAAAAAGAACTGCATGTTCTATAAAACAAATTCTGCACTGATACTTTTTTCAGTTTATATGAACCTCAAAGAACTGCATGGCTGTGTGTGTGTGTGTGTGTGTGTTTAAAAGTGGAAGATGCTTTTTTCCACATGGGCTATCGATTTCATGAGCCAACTGGTGGTGAAGAAGGATTACAGCACAAAGTCAATATTCATTAAAAATGTTAATGAACATATGTTTAAAGTGGACCCTCATTTCATTATTCTGTAGAATGTTTTCATTTTTATACCAACTTGGCTTCCCAGTATAACAATCATAGCAAGTAGCATAGGCTGAAACGGATGTGTAATCATGATCTCTGCAAGATCTTCCTCTTCAGTTAATTGAAAATGAGAAAGATCTTCATCCATCTCTAAGATGATTCCTGGCTTTAGGATTACTTTGAAAGAAAATACTTGCTCAGCCTTACTTGCAAGAGTAAAGCAAAAAAATTGCAAGAAAGCAAACAAATTGGCTATCCTCACAGTGACCACCTGGAAGAAAAATTTTAAAAACAAAATGGAGAAGAGTATTTAATTATGAATGCTCTTTTACAAGACTTTTGATAGTTGCTATCTAGTTTGTGTTGAAAGATGGGTTCTGAGTGCTTTCTACAAGGCTGAAGTAGGCCTCGTCTTATGAAACAGAAACACCATTTTGGATTTTGTGACATGTGTGGGTATAGACTTCAAAGTGAGGGAAATATTTGTAACTATATCTAAAGACTTCAACTGGCAATATTCAAATTTAAATGATAAATTTTTTTTAGAACTCCTGGTCCTTATGATTACTTTTTTGGAACTCATTTTAGAAACCAGACACAGATGCTTCTGAGAAAATATTAGACACAGTCTGAAACAGAGAAGTGGGGTTGGCAGCTATTCCTTTCAACATTTTGACAATGAACTCATAAGACTGACTTCTGAATGTTGAACTTTGTTATGAATTCAATGGCTGGAGATGATATTAAAAGCAAGAATCTCTATCTGAGTAACCAAGCCATTCCTCTTCTATCTGCCTTTGGTATTGAATGCCACCCACAGCCATGAATTCCACCAGACAGTACCTTGATCCCTGAACTTGGTTCTTTCTGCAACAGGAAATAACTAAGATCTGCAGATTCATTGACACCTTTGGCTAGAAGCAGAAATTCCCTGCAGACTTCGACAGGTGATGGCCAGACTGTGTACAGCTGCTGGATGTTGTGCAGTGAATTGGGCAGCCCAAAGAATAACTGTGCAGACATGCAACAATATTTGCAAGCTAATGAGGAACATCCTTGGTTATTAATATTCTTGGCCACCTGCTTGCCCTGTTGACTGGTCTCCTTTGACTTGTGGCAGGCAAATAACTCAACTACATCAGATTCAGCCCACTGCAAGGAACATCTGCTAGCCATGCCTTCCTTCTATATTAATTCTACACTTTGATCAATCATGTCATTAGAACTCTTTTTATGTTTAAAGTAATCAGAAATACTGTTCCACTCACTACAGTGGAGACTTGGACATGTGCAAATGGTATGCTTTGAATTAATTATACCTCCAACAAAGCTTTTGAGAATGATGGGTCAACATTGCCTGATTGGCAGATAATATTACGTCAGCCTTTCTTAATAGTCTTCCAAATATGAATGATGGATTTCAGCCTTTCCATCCAGGCTCAGGATTATGAGCATTGGAGCCCAACACATCTGGTAGGAACTTTGCTGGCTCAGATAAATTCTACTCTCAAGCTTCTAGAAGGGCATGTTTATTGGAATCCTTGCTGACATATTGTTGCTCCGTTAAAGTCAAAGAGGAGGACTCTTATTCACTCAAACTGAGGGAACATTACTAGAATTCTGTTCTTGCATCTGGAACAGCCTCACAAGTGATACAGGAAACCATAGGAAATAATAAATCAATTCTATATAGAAGAGGACTCTGAAGTGTGACTTATGAAGTAGTAAATGCTAGCCTGAATTCCTCTGACTTCTCCAAAGAAGGTCTTGAATAAGCAGAAATGTCAATGTTCTCCTGTGCTCCTGAAACAATATTCTAGTACAAATGGAAAAGTTGGACTTGAAATTTGATAACTCTGTTACTGTCTTCCAACTAATTGCATTGCCAGATAAATTACTTCCAAGATTTACTAAAACCTGGAAGAAGAGGAGATACAGAAAAGTTTAGGTGAATACCCCTAGCCTGCTTATCCTAACTGCTTTTGCATAAACCCCAAATGCTCATCTTCCAGGCTGGGGATTGGTGGGTGGAAGTGCTGTGTATTCTTTTCAATGCACATCAGTGGGTACCTGTGCCCAGGAAAAGCACCTCATAGCGTCCATCAGCTGCATCCACCTGATCCACAGCTATAGTTGTGAACTTGTACTTGACGTTGGTTCTCACCACAAGAGGTTGGCGGTGTATGGGGTAGACACCATTGTACATCATTGGATGAGTGCGCATGAAGTTGATCACCTCATCAGGATAGTCCTTGGTTGATTTCATTGAGGGTGTAAATGTTCCCCCTGGACACTGAAAAACCAAGGCAAAAATAGTATGAGATATGGGTCAGCCAATATATAAATGATTATATATTGAAACCAACACTTCAAGTGCTTTCTATTCCCCCACACACACACTCCCGGTATAATTTCCTCCATGGCCTGGTGTAGTATAATGGCCCAGTACATATCCCCACCATCAGCCATGGAAGCTCACTTTCTTTTAGCTTAGGAAGACTTGGAGGAGAGAGTGTTAAGTGTGCGACTCTAAGCTCCTGAAAGAAAAGTAGGATATAATTCTTATGAATAGAGATAAGGCACCTTGGCTGCTTTCCACAAAAGAATTTTCCTTTGCTCCTCACCTGAAGGCACAAGAATCAGCTATCAAAGTATTGTGGGATAGGCCTGCATACGTTCACGTTAGCATGCTTTTGCAATTTTTTGTTTGGTATTTTTATATTTTTGTCACTAGCTTTCCTGGGTATTGTTCTGAATAGCAAAGCAACCAAATGAAAATAAACTTATGGTTTCATTCTGGGAGAAGGAAAGGTTTGAGGAGTTTACAGGGCAAGAGTATTTGTTGCCGAGTGGAGCCATCAGATCTCCTCCGCCTTGAAGAGATCCAATTCTTTCAGCAGATCCCTGGGTTTACTTTTCATTGCTTTTCCAGGCTGACCCACTTAGGCTGAAATGTCTTTGTGCATCTCTCATTTGTTAACTTCACTGTAATTCCTAGATTGTGGAGTGTTTTAGTAATGCTCATCAAAAATAAACCCTCAGAATCCCATCTGAAGCAGCTGTTCAGTGGTGGGAGCCAAATCTAGCCTGCTGCTTGGGTTTTCTGGAAGCCTCCCCATACATAGCAAAGACTGGGTTTTTCTTTTCTTTTCTTTTCTTTTGGCCCTGGGGGCTTGTAGAAGTAAAAGAGACTGGAAAACCACACTCTCTGAGCCAAACAATGAATTCTCCTTATTTTGGAATATTTTGCCAACAAAGAAAGGATACCAATAAATGAGGGACCACCAATCTAGAGAGGAAATGTTAATCAGCCTCACACGTGGTAGCCAAATGTCGAGCACTGAAAGAGATGAGCTGTTGCTGGCACCAAAGGACATGATACAAAAGAGGCTGGGGAAACACCGGGAAAGAAATGCAGTGAAGTGTCAAGAGAATCCCAGCATGTAGGCAGAAGGGGAACCAAAAGAGAAGGAGAAACTGGGCTACCAGAGCAGGAGTTGGAGCAACAGGAAAAACAGCTTAAGACATTTTCCAACAGGGAATGTCATTGGTAATGTCTTTCATGCAACTGTGAAAAATGCAGAAAGGGGAAGAGCTTAGTTAGCACCCAGGACTTTATAGCATGCACAACTATGGAGTATTTCTCTGAGTTTTTATTTAAAGATCTTCTTTATTAGCCCTAGTGTTTAAAATCCTTTAGCTAGAGGTGCCAAAGAACATCTAAAGCAGGGGTGGGCAACCTTTTGGATCTCAGGGACCACCAAACTCATAATTTTAAATCCCGCAGACCACCAATATGAATTTTGACTGACGGTGGCTTGCTGACATTGGTGGGGAACTCTATATTCCAGAGCTGCAGTAGTCCCAGGACTGGCCCTTTGGTCATCCTGGAGCAGTTGCTCCTCCACCTGGGTGAACCGGCCTGCCATGGATAGGAGGAGCTGCTCTGGGATGGCCAAAGGGCCAGTCTCGTGACTACTGAAGCTCTGGAATATGGGACCGACTTTCCCACCAACATCAGCAAGGCCCCCCTGGGGTGGATTTCCCTCCCCTGCCATTGGTCTTACTTTCCAGTTCCAGCTTGCGTGGCTCTACTCAAGGTAAGGTTTGCACTTGGCCAAAGATGGGGGCCAGCGGGTGGACAGGCCACATAGGTGGCACAGCCTTGTGTTCCTGCACAGCCTGGATTGCTTTGGGGGGGGACATTTCTCTGTGGACTACCAAAATTTTCTCATGGACCACAGTGGCCCCCATCCCACCAGTTGGCAACCACTGATCTAAAGAACCTTTTCCCCCTATAAATGAATTTTCATTTCAAAAAAATTCTACTAATGTAAGTGTACACACGAATGAATCTTAATGTGTGTATTGGGGCCACTCTGTCTCACACACACTCTACATATCTCGTTGATCCATAAATATTTGTTGATGTATATATCCAAAGAGCAAATGGTGATATATAAAATGGGTATTCTTAGGAGAACATATATTTTCATCAGGAAGAGAGATCAACATCCCAAGGCCAGCAATCTGACAGAAGGAACCTGCTGGAGATCTAACCCATGCTTACGGTGCCTGGACGGGGATAAGGCATTTTGCCAGTGTAAGGCATCCACTGATAGTTGGGACCTTCCTTGTGGGCAAACGGTCCATTGAAGACCATGCGGATGTCAGCCATGGAGTAGACACACACGGCGGAACCCTTAAACACAGACCTGTGTAAAGAAAGACAAACAACAATTGCACGTTCATCTCAGATGTTAATAATCTCTACTGGGTATCATTTGTATTTTTTTTGCCTGCCCTTCTGTTTCAATGGGGGAATATTCTTCTTCATCCATCTTTGGTTGCTGGCAAGCTCTTGGGATTCAGGTTTTGCTAAAGGTTGGGGTAGTTGGAAGGGACTTTGGAGGTCTTCTAGTCCAACCCCCTGCTCAATCAGGAAACCTTATACCATTTCAGACAAATGGTTATCCAATCCCTTCTTTAAAATCTCCAGAGTTGGAGCATTCACAATTTCTGGAGACAAGTTGTTCCACTGATAAATTGTTCTGTCAGGAAATTTCTCCCTAGTTCTGGGTTGCTTCTCTCCTTAATTAGTTTCCATCCATTGCTTCTTGTCCTGCCCTCAGGTGCTCTGGAGAATAGCTTGATTCCCTCTCCTTTGTGGCAGCGGTGTAGATATTGGGACACTGCTATCAGTGTTAGAAAGACAAAGCAATGTTGGGGTTTGAGGCCAGTCTCAAATAGATGTTTTGGAGTTATCCTGCCATGTTCTCGACAAGATAACATTCCAGTATCAGTCATTACAGTTAGAAGCATGGGGGAAAATGACATTAGCTGCTGCTGCTGCTGCTACTGCTTGCTGATCTAAGGCTACGTGATACTTCCTTGATCCTTTTGAGCAAAAGTCTAGTCTAGTAAAGAGAAGGACCAGGGGAGACATGATAGCAGTCTTCCAATATTTGAGGGGCTGCCACAGAGAGGAAGGGGTCAAGCTATTTTCTACAGCACCCAAAGGCCAGACAAGAAACAATGGATGGAAACTGAACAAGGAGAGATTCAACCTGGAAATAAGGAGAAACTTTCTGACAGTGGGAACAATCAACCAATGGAACAGCTTGCCCTCGGAAGTTGTGGGAGCGCCATCAGTTGAGACTTTCAAGGAGAGATTGGACTGTCATTTGTCAGAAATGGTGTAGGGTCTCCCGCTTGGGTGGGGGGTTGGACTAGCTGACCTACAAGGTCCTTTCCAACTCTGATTATCTGTTATCTGAAAAATGTATCTTGGAAAGGGGGAGGAGACATCATTTATCTTCCTCCCTGAATGATCAAGCCTCAGCTACAGCTGCTAGGGTGCAGTTTGTGGGAAAACCCTACATTTTTCTTGGCAGCCAATACTTCTGGGCTTTGTTCCAGCACTGCCAGAAAATTCTACAACAACCCAACTTTCATTCCAAACCCTCCTTGGTTCAGCAGGGAGTAGATGGCCAATATTCACAGAATGGGGTCAGTGGCATCTGCTTTTATCATTATTTTGACTTCAAGTTAAGATTTTGCTCAAGAAGGTGAAAAGATAGGCTATTATGAGTAGTAGATGAAACACTCACCCAGAGGCTGCAAAAACAGCATAAATAATGGGATTCTTCACATCCTGGGTCTGCTGGATGAAGACATCCTCTTGAAGAGAAAGGAGAGAGTCAATCACACAGCACAACTGACTGTCCTGGAGATTCAGCAGTAGATAATCGAAGGAATCTGAAGTTAACCCAGATATCCTGCAAGCAATGTTTTGGACTGATATTCTGGCTTTTTTTGTGTGTGGAGCTACCTATCTTTGATGTGGGTCAGGGGTGGGATTCTACCGGTTCGGACTGGTTCTTTAGAACTGGTTGTTGTGATTCTGCGTAGTTCGGAGAACCGCCAAATCATGCTCCTGGCTGGCTCCTCTCACGCCCACCCCTCCCCTCCCTGCCCAGTCAGTTCTTATGCCCAACATCACTGACTGCATTCTCCCCTGCCCAGTCACTCCTTAAGATATTTCTTTTTTTCCCTCCTGACAATCAGCTGTTCCAATGATCAGCTGTGCCAGCATTCCCCTCGCTGTCTTACTGCTTTGCCCAGAAGGCTTCCCTGAGGCCCAGGAGGCAAAAAGGGGCATGTGGTTTTTTTTTTTTTGCTGTGCACCCCCTCCCCTGTGCTCCATTTTTTTTTTTTAACCTTCCTGGGTCCCATGGAAGCTTCCTGAGAGCAAAAATGACCTCGCTCCCAAGGAGGCTTCCCTGAGGCCCAGGAGATTCAAAAATGAGGGTGGGTGCTGCAAAAAAAAAAAAGAGAAGCCACGTCCACGCCGTCACAGGGCCATGCCCATCTAGCCATGCCCACAGAACTGATTATTAAAAAATGTGAATCCCACCCTGGTGTGGGTGCTTAAAAAAATCAAATCTACGGTAGCTTAAGAGAAATAGATTTGGGGCTTTGCGTTCCCTGTTTCTTCTTGTTTATAATTCTGTGATGCAAAGTGGCGCAAATAGTCGGGAAACACATGGTCTTTGGCAAAACAAGCGACCCCAGCTCAACCCAGCCCAGCATTATAGCAATAGCACTTAGACTTACATACCACTTCACGGTGCTTTACAGCCCTCTCTAAGTGGTATACAGGGTCAGCCTATTGCCCCTAACAATCTGGGTTCTCATTTTACCGACCTCAGAAGGATGGAAGGCTGAGTCAACCTTGAGCCTGGTGAGATTCGATCTGCCAAATTGCAGTCAGTTGGCAGTCAGCAGAAGTAGCCTGCAGTACTGCACTCTCACCACTGCACCATCACGGCTCTACATAAAGTCATGGAGGAGCTTTAAGCAGATGCAGTGTTGTAGTGGACCAGAAGAGATCTGAGTCTATTGGATGATGACAGAGGTTAAATCAAATTCCATTAATCTATTAAAAACTACTCTCCAACTAACGTCTAATAAGAATCAAATACATCCTTTTCATTATGCTGGATTAGAAAAAAAAAGTTTCAATACAAGAAATGATCATTAGACCTGGATTGTCTAAAACCACACTCTATTTTTTTTTTTTTTTTTTTGGGCATGTTTCAAGAGATTTTCAGACATGCTCAACTTTCAGTTTTTATTTAACCTCTCATTTCAGTTCCAAAAGGGAATCAGAAATTACAGGAAAGTATGCAGATGTTGCTTCTAATTCAGCCTCAGATGCTGATCGAAGAGACCCTTCCGGTAAGCAAGCAGGAGCCCTGCCAAGAGATTTCAGAAGAACCCAGGGAATTAAGATTGCCTGTGAACCGTCTGGTAATAATTTTGAGGAAGTGAAGCAAAGCAAGCATGGGGAAGGCCCAGTGCTAACTTGTACCCTGGCAGGAGAGAATCCATCAAAGGCTTTTTGATGAGGCTAAAAGCTGCAATGGGACTTATCCTCGAATGACCAACAGCCATTTGTTAAGCAGGTGTTGAGAGGAAGCTGACAAGCAGCCCACTACTAAGCGATTGCGGCTGCCTTTCTAGCAAATGGGATCCCCAGCATTAATCACACCCATCCTGGAGCCCCTCGTCTTCACTTTGCCCCCAAATACAACAATCTACCGGAAGGTTAAGCAGGCTCCCTGCTTGAATGAGCTTCTATTATCTCAAAGCCAGCCCTGATCTTTATATCTGGTAACTCAAAGCTTCCTTTTTCTCCAATCATCCTTCTTTTTCAGCTGGTGCTGCAAGCTAGCCAATGTAACACAAAGAAACAAATTGTGATGGGCTTCCAGAATGAATCTGACCAACAGGTTTTGCTACAGAGCTGCTTGTATCAAAGGAGATCCTTTAAGAAAAGGCCTATTTTAAGACAAATATCCTTTATCCTACAACAGCCATCTAAACTGCCATCTCCAGAAAGCCTGCAGGTAGGACATGAGGACAGTAGCACACAGGTTTGCTTTGAGAAAAGTGACTTCTTTTTTTTCAGCAAAGCATTTCATTCATGGCTGACAAATCACACATTTAAAAAACCCTGTCAAAAGCCATTGCTACTACTATTACTTATCTCCCCTTCTTTGACCTTCAATCTTAACCATCAAAAGTTTCCAAATTTCCTTTTAATGTTTATGAAATCATTCCAAATGCTGGTTTAGTTTTCTTGATTTTAGGGAAATATCCATGGTTTCATGAATCTAAACGGATGTGCTTGCTGTCTCTTCAAGCCATACTATTTTTTTAAAAAAATTGTCCAGATTATACATCATTTACTCAATGAACTTGTGGGATACTTTGCATATAAGACAGACTTCCCCAGCTTGACACCTTGTGGTAACCTAAAGTAGCTCCACTATCTATAATCCACATGGACGACAGAGATGCAGTATTAGCAAATATCCTGAAAGTATATTTTTCTTCCTTAAGCATATTTAAGTATAGCAACTAAAAATATCTTAGCTCTGCACTCTGACAGAAAATTGTCCTCGCTTTTATTTAGAATTTGGGGATATTTTTTTTTCATTTTCTTCCCCAGAACAGTCTACAGAGCTGATTCAATCTATTGGCTGCCAGTGGGAAATCTGTCTGAGCGTTGCAGGCTAGGCCATCTCCTAAATTGCTTAGGGCTTTAATGGCTCCCTTACATACTCACTCATCTCTTTCCATCCCCCCCCCACACACAATCCCTGCCATGAATATACATACGGAGTTCATCGAAGTGTGTTTCAATTCCATCCGGCCCCGGGACAGAACAGATGAGTCGTGCCTTTAGGAATGTGCTCCATTTATTTACTAGGCAGCAGTGGCCTCCATCGTCATTCTAAACCAAAGAAGAGCCATGATTTAGGTTGAAATTCTATCCCAACCATGGAATTTCACTGGTTAAGGGTGGGCTTGTCACTCTTGCTCTCAGCAAAACTCACTTCACCAGGTTGTTGACATAATGAACAACATAGTAGTCCTATATATTCTGTCTAGGATATAAATGTTGTGATTTTTTTTTAAAGTCACAGAGTCTACAGTTTTTATCGGCAACTTTGCTATGCTAGGATATAAATGTTGTGATTTTTTTTTAAAAGCCACAGAATCCATAGTTTTTATCTGCAACCTAGCCATAACTAATCCAAAAAGAAATTACTTTGGTGGAAAAACAAATCTAGTCATGTTGCCAACTTCAAAAGCAAATACAAAAATTTATGCCACCAGATAAAGACTGAATGCACCAATTATCACATTAAACAAGAGGAAAACCTTCTACGCACCAATTCCACTCGCGCTTTCTACAATTTTGTAAACAACAAATTAAAAGACTCAAGGTCAATCCCACCCCTGATAGGACTTAATGGTAAAGAATGCAACGAAGACACCATTAAAGCCAACCTCTTTAACATATTCTTTGGCTCAGTATTTGTAAACAGTATTTCCTAGTCGAACCACTGACAACTACAAAGATCTAATACATATCGATTTTACAGAAGACAATGTTGAAAAAGCACTAGGCAATCTAAAACCATCTCTATCTATTGGACTGGATGGAATATGTGCCTACTTCTTAAAAAAGCTATCCACTGCTATAGCTGAACCTCTAAACATAATCTTTGAAAAATATTTCAGGACCAGCTCCTTGCCAAAACTATGGTCACTAGCCACGGTCATACCCATCTTCAAAAAGGGAGACCCCAGCCTAGTTGAAAATTAGAGACCAATCTCTTTATGCTCCATCACCTACAAAATCATGGAATCAATTATTAACCAATCCATCATCCTCCACTTAGAGACAAACAACCTACTCTCTAACAAACAGTTTGGTTTCAGAAAAAAACTATCCTGTAATCTGCAATTCTTACACTGCAAAAACATATGGACTACACAACTTGACCAAGGCAAAGCAATAGACTCAATTTACATAGACTTCTGTAAAACCTTTGATTCAGTGGTACACAACAAACTACTACTAAAACTAAAACATTATGGTATCTCTGGACACCTGCATAACTAGATAGAAGCATTCCTGTCAAACAGACAACAAATGGTCAAAATTGGGAGCGTCCTATCAAATTCTGTACCTGTCAACAGTGGTGTGACAAGGCAGTGTTCTAGGACCAACTCTCTTTATACTCTACATAAATGACCTCTGTGATCATATTAAGAACTGCGTTCTCTTTGCTGATGATGTAAAGCTATTCAACACCACCAACAATACTGCTATCCTTCAAAAAGATCTCGACTATGTATCAGAATGGTCAAACAAATAGCAACTTCAAATCTCAACAAATAAATGTTCTGTCTTACATATTGGCAAAAAAAATTAGAAAATAAAATACAGGCTGAATAGTCAAGATCTTATTGATGATCCAAACTCTGTCAAGGACCTTGGAGTAGTCATCTCTAATGATCTAAGTGTAGACTCCACTGTAACTAAATAGACAAAAAGACATTAACAGTTGTTAACCTAATTGTGCGTAGCTTTTTTTTTTTTTTTTGTGATATCACACTACTAACTAGAGCATACAAAACATTTGCTAGACCAATACTTGAATACAGCTCATCAGTCTGGTACCCGCATTACGTATCTGATATTAACACAATTGGGAAAGTCCAGAAATATTTCACAAGAAAAGTTCTCTGCTCCTCTACTCATTGCAGAATACCTTATCCACCAGACTTGAAATTCTAGACCTAGAAAACCTAGAACTATGCCGCCTTTGGTCCGATCTAAGTTTAGTACATAAAATTATATATTGCAATGTCCTACCTGTCAGTGAATACTTCAGCTTCAACCATAACAATACAAGAGCACACAATAGATACAAACTCAAGGTAAACCGCACCAAACTTGATTGCAGGAAATACGACTTCAGCAACAGAGTGGTCAATGTCTGGAATCCTCTACCTGACTCTGTGGTTTCTTTCCCAAACCCCAAAAATTTTAACCTTAGACTGTCTACTATTGACCTCACCCCTTTCCTAAGAGGTCTGTAGGGGGCGTGCATAAGCGCACCAATGTACCTACCGTCCCTGTCCTATTGTTTCTTTTTCTTTTTCTTTTATCCATTTCATGTATTCATAACTATGTTTATACTTATACCTGTTATCTTATAATTGCTTGACAAAATAAAATAAATAAATAAAAATAAATAAAATGCTGGAATCAATAGGGTTTATTTTTAGGCTTGCTTTTAAACTGAAATATTAGACTTTTTAAAAAAATGTTCCCACAGGGGAAAATTATGGGAGCAAGAGAGGCAACAGATATTCTACCAGTAGCTATAGAAAAATACACCAAAGTATAATAAGAGGTATGATAACAATGAGGGCAGAGGAGGTTTTTAGCTTTTGACAAAGATGGATTGGGGAATGTTTAGGGTTCATCTATTATGTAGATTTTTAAAAAAATATGGGAAACTGTCAACATCACCCAGTCTGGTTCTTTTTTGCACTCACCAAGCAAATGCGTCCAATGCGGGAGTAGACAACTGAGCTCTGTGGAGAATCGGTAGATTTTTCTCGGAAGAAAAAATATAGTTTGTCATCATTTTTCTCAGCACTGTCTGGGATGAGCTTTGCATGGACAAATGCTGGATCTGCAGAGGGGGGAAATACCAATACAATTACGAGGAGAAAAGAATTGGGGAAATAGTCTCCAAATATTCCTCCCAGTCTCCAAAAATTTACAGCAATGGTACCCAAACTTTCAATTTGAAGGGGAAAATAAAGAAACACATGGCTGGAGCCTAATAGCTACATTTTGCCACACAGGTTCCCCATCTGAAACTCAGAAGCCAAATGGGATATTCAGCATATCCTTTAAGAAAATAGAGAATACAGATGCAATAACACCTGTACAATTCCTCAGCAGCATTTTGGTGTCTGGATTTACCCACCGAAAATTTTCTTTTCATGCTACAAATGTGCTATAGTTAAGGCTTGAACTTATCTTATTGTTCCAGAATACAAAGCACTGCAAAGTTAACTGCCTCGAAACTCTATCAACTGGCAATTTTTCCTAGCATATTACAATGGAACATATCGCTTGTTCGGTTAATTGCAGTTATTTGCCTCATGTTTTCTGTAGCCTTGTCTGGGACATGATTCTTTCATCTGAAATTAAATTCTCAGTTGAAAAATGATCTAGACTGAAATAAAGTTGGGTCTTACTTTTTGGAGTGCATATTTCGTTTGCAGAATTCTTTCTTGACCTGCAATGTCTCTTTTGAATAGCCCACATGGGGAAATTAGCTTGAAACATCTGTGTTCACATACCAGAAACCTGATCTGACTTTTTTTTGAGGGGGGGGGCGTGCCTTCAAGTCAGCATTGTAATTCTGGTGACTGCTTGGATGAGTCTGCAATTTTCTTGGCAAGGTTTTCCTGAAGTGGTTTGTCATTGTCTCCTTGTTAGGGCTGAGAGAAAGTGACTGGCCCAAGGTCATCCAGTTGACTTTGTGCCCAAGGTGGGGCTAGAACTCACTATCTTCCAGTTTCTAGCCTGATGCCTTAACTCAGGGATGGGATACAACAGGGTTAACTACCGGTTTGGGATTTACGAGCTTCGGTGATTTATGATGTGCTTCCCTGCACCACTGTGAGCCAGGTGCCTGTAAATCGTCATCAGCATGCAAGTGAAGAGAAGCAACCTTTGAAACAGCCCTCTTTTTCTGCTTTTTTAAACTGCAGCTGTGCCTCATTTAGCAGCTGAAGTTGAAAAATCAGGAAATAAAGATCAGGTAAGACCCCAGGTGAGTGGGTGGGCAAAAACACCAGCAGACATAGAACCAGTTCTATGTCTGCTGCTCTTCAGAGCTACAGTTCTACAGAGGTGGACAGAACCAGTAGAAACCCACCCCTGCCTTAACTACTACACTAAAGTGGCTTTAAATTGGAATCCTTGCCTCCTTAAAAGTTAGAAGATATATTATGTGGTCAAAAAATAGAAGCAATTTTAATAATGCAACTGTAGCAAGATTCACAGGCACTAGTTTGTATTTCCATTCTCATAGTGCATGCTCAAACTAATCTTGGTGGTGGTTTTTTTTTTAATCTGTGAAGTAATTTGTTGAACTTTCTGGATCCTAATAGAATATTGGAATTATAATTGAGTATAAAAAGAGCTTTTTAAATGTGTTGCTTTTGTTGTTTTTTCACTGCAGAATTTAGGACTACTAGATTTAACAGAATTGGTTTGGGTGCAATATATTGATTTGCTAATAACAACTTACAGAGTTATTGTAATGGAGAAAACAGGAAGAGAAAGGGATATATTTATATCCCTCCTACATAAATGCTGAATCAAGCAAAGGTCAAATTTTTTTCTTACATTTTGGGTTTTTTTTTAATAGTGGCCTTTTGGGTGTTCACAAGAGGAGATGGAGACATGTCAATCTTCTGCTTTGGCTCTTTTGAATTGTGAAGCCTGCCACACACAACCCACAGTCTTGGGACTCTGAATCAATAGTTCTGTATTCCTTGAACGTCTATTTAAAAACTCATTGAAATTAGTGACCACAACCATATATTGTGGTGATGCATTCATAACTGTGTAAAGACTCAGCTTTTTCATGACTCATGCTGTGTGAAGACTCAGCTTTTTCATGACTCATGCTGTGTGAAGACTCAGCTTTTTCTTAAAGGGAAGCATTTGGAGTCCCTGATCATTTTGATTGCCCTCTTCTGCATTTTTTCAGCTTTGCTATAAATCTTTTTCACATGTGACCACCAGAATTGTACACAATATTGTAGATGTGGATGTATAGATTTGTATAAGAACATTGCTATGCTGATAGTTTGATTTTTAGTCCCTTTCTTACTGACTTTTAGCATGCAATTTGCCTTAAAGGTTTAACTCTGTAAATTAATTATGATTTAAACAGTTTACACTTAATGAGGAAATAAAGAATTATTTACTTACACAGCAGTGCTTGAAAGAGTGAACAGGAATGCATGGATAAAAGTGCTGAGGTAGTGTTTCTCAAAATTTAGGCAACAAAGCCGTTCCAAATTTGTTAGTTCTGCGTTCCCTTATCCAAATAGAGACTCCACTCATTGCTTTATTCCTTGCATCAGCTTATTTTCTGTTGAGGTCCTATAGACCCATCTTATGTATTAGCATAAAAAAAGAAGGTGTCCACGGTAGTTTAGCTGCGCATAGGATGGTTAAGAAAAGAAATGAAGCTTCTTTTCAGATAATATATCACAGTGCTTCATTGCATGGTTTGGGCTACATTCCGAAAAACAGCAATAACTTAGAAGATTCAGAATGTATTTGGACATAGTCTATGTTTTCAGGGGAGGTCAGCAGAATATTGCTCTCAGTAAGTTGTTCAATTCTGCAGGTCCATTTGCGGACATCTGTTTTCTTTTCAGTTGAAGATAAACAAAATTGGGCTATTGTGTCAAACTCTGAAATCTATATTGCTGAACTTGTTTTCACCAGGGTTCCTGCTGCACTGGAAAGGTCCTTTCCATCGTTGCCGTTACAAAATCCTCACTAAACATCGAAATAGCTTTTGCACTGTCACAAAGAGTTCATGAAGTTTTGTTCAGTCATGGCTTCAGTGTAGCCACTCATATGGTACCTTCATTTAGCAAAATGCATATATGGCCTGCTGGCAATTTGTTTTGCTTCCATCACAAAGTGCTGGAATTATTAGATTATTTATAGATTCTGTTCGCAGATCGTCTAAGTCAAAAAATTTCCTTTTAGCTATTTGTTGGCAACTGTAATATGATCTTAATTAAATTAATATAATAATCTGAAACTCTAATTTTGTTTAAATTTCTGTGTTTAAGCCTTTATAGAAATTTCCACAGCCTCCTCTCAATTCTACTAGATGTTTGGTAAATCATTTTTTTACTTTAATTTTAGTTTAGGGTATCTTTGGATCAGTTCATGACTTTTAGAGCTAGAAATATTTCATTAAAATATTTAAATCAATGCCAAGTAGTGGTAAATGACTTCATAAAATACTTTAGGTGTATTTGATGCTGGTATATACCAAAATCTTTTTTCATACTACAACTAAAATTCTTCTTTCGTGTGGACCTGCTCTGAATTTTCCCATGCCAGAATGCGATGCTTTAAAACATTGTTTTTGCCTCCTCGTTAAACTGCCACAGTTTGCAAGTCCACAATCCCATACAAGTAATCCTCAATTTACAACCACAGTTGAGCCCAGAATTTATGTTGCTAAATGAGAAATTTGTTAAATGAGTTATGCCCATTTTATGACCTTTCTTGCCACAGTTGTTAAGTGAATCACTGCAACTGTTAAATTAGCAATCAGGTTGTTAAGTGAATCTGGCTTCCCCATTGACTTTGCTTGTCAGTAGGTTGCATAAGATGATCACATAACGCCAGGACACTGCAACTGTCATAAATATGAACCAGCTGTCAAGCATCTGAATGTAAATCACGTGACCATGGGGATGCTGCAATGGCCATAATTGTGAAAAATGGTCATAAATCACTTTTTCCAGTGCTGTTATAAGTTGAGGACTACCAGTACTTTAACTAGCATAAAGTAAAAATGCAGAGAATGTAGAGTTGATAACTACAGCAATAGTACTTAACTTATATACCACTTTACAGTGCTTTACAGCTCTCCCTAAGCAGTTAACAGAGCCAGCTTATTGCCTCCAACAATCTGGCTCCTCATTTTACTGACCTCAGAAGGATGGAAGGCTGAGTCAACCTTGAGCCCAGTGGGATTCAACCTGCCAAATTGCAGTCAGCTGGCAGTCAGCAGAAGTAGTTTTGTAATACTGCACTCTAACCACTGCGTCATTGAGGCTCTTTTTATAACACAAGGACAGACTAGATTTGTGAAGACTATAGAGTTAAAAGATGGTAAGGGGAAAACCTATAAAACTGCTATGAAAAGCGCTATTAGGTTAACTAAAATTAAAGTTTAGCTAAAATTCAATAGATGAATCAAGTATAGTAAGATAATAAACTGTGCTATCTAAAAGAAACTAAAGAACAAAAAAGCTGTAATAGAATTTGCAACTACAGGTTAGAGATAGCTATTATGTAACACTCAGGCATGCGTTGAGCATGACTGGTTCTAGCCAGCAGTCCAATTCCTAGGAAGTTTTGCAGGTTGTTGGGCAGAACTTGGCAACAGTATGCGTTTATGCGTTAGGTGGGAATCAAAATATAGCCTGAAAATGTAAGATTGGTTTGCATGGCCTGGCAAACCTAGCTAGTGAGGGATGTCTATGTAAAACAGGCAGAAGAAGAAGAAGACATGCTTGGAGTTTTTTCACTTGCCTGGGATTGTGTAGGCAGAAATACACTGGGAAGTCTTTGTATATCTTCTATATATATATATTGTATATCTTGTATATGAATGCAGCCAAATAGAGAGCAGTGCATTGAGCATATCAAGTCCCCTCATTTCTTTTCCTCATTGAAGTCATGGAATGTTTTGTAAATCCAAACTGATTATTTTGATGTCCATTTCCAATAACCTTCCCAATTTGTACTAAACATCTCCCTGCCATAAGATTTATGTTGCTGCAAGAACACCTGTTCACTTTTAAAACCTTCTAAAGATTTCTAGGAGGTTTGCAATTTGGACAAGTTTGGTTATTTTCTTTCCAGCATGGCTTACAATGATAGGTCTCTTCAGGTTACTAAAATGATATTCCTCTAAACATGATACTCAGCCTCAGCTTACTCAGCTGCTTGTGCTGTTCCTTAACAGCTGGAGTTGCAACCAACAGGAGGCTAAGATCTTTTCTTATTGGCTTCCATTCCAGAATGCACGCTGGAGAAGATGTGGCAAGAGATTAAATGCTCTGGATCAGTTATCAGAATTGACAAGAGTACAAACCTGCCCTTTACTGGCCAATTTGCAAGGAAGGATAATGCCAGACACAGCCTTCTTTTGAATTAACAGAAGGGGGAGATATGTCACGGGCATGGAAGCAAACAAAGGGGCCTCCCAGCTGATAATAGTTGTACTTCTCCCCAGCTGGCTGAACAAAATTATATAAAGGTCATTTGTCGCTTAGGACAGTTATGTCACCTTCCGCAATCTGAACTACTAAGCGTAAACAAATGAGCGTTTGCAGATTACTGCAGTCTGCTCTACATGGGACTGCCCTTGAAGATCACCCAGAGGCTACAGCTGATCCAGAATGCAGCAGCCTAGGTAGTGACGGATGTGGTGTGGTATGTAACACTGCTGCCCATGTAACACTGCTACTCCACAAGCTGGCTTGTTTGCCTCTGGGCTTCCTGGTGAATTCCAGGGACTGGTTATCATCTATGAAGCCTGGATCTTTGAGATCTATCTCCCCTTGTTTCTGCACATCTGGTAAGTTTGTGCAGAGTAGACACCCTCAAGGTTTACTCTATTTGTTCAACTATTTGGACCTGTCCTCTACAATTGTATCCCCCTAGAGATCCATATGGCTTGGAAGCCATATGGACCTCTAGGGGGACACAATCTAATGATGTTCCAAAACAGGCAGGAGCCTTTGCTGTTCTCCCTTGGGAACCTCTTTCAATTGTTTTGTGTTGATTTTTTTTTCTTCTAGACTTCTATCATTTGGGTTTTTAAAATATTTTATTGCTTTTGCTTTTAAAATATAAGCCATCCAGAGTTGTTTGGCATTGAGCGACATCAGATAAACAAATATATATTCCCCAAGCACTGTGCTTTTTGAACCACTCGCCCATGAGGCATTTCAGATCTGTGCATGCTACAAGCATGAAAAAAAATATCAAAGAACTGTATCCCATTTTCTTGGACCTAGATAGACAGCATGAGCAAAGGATAATAGAACAGAAAGAAGGAATCAATGTATTGTGAAGATTGAAAAAGAAACGTGTCTATCACATGAAAGAGGATATAGCAGAAGGATATGTAGAGTGTCATGGGAATGGAAATATAACAAAAAAGACCCACAGGGCACCAAGAAGGGAATTGGATCCAATGAGTTTAATGAAGATTCGTAACTGAGTTAGGAGCAGGCTGGATATATGGATAAATAAAAGAAACCAATCATAGAAAGTTGATATGACTTGGCACGATACCGTAGACTTTGAAGAAATCGGGTCTGGAGAGTCATATACCACATTGTGCATTGGCAGAGGGAATTTAAAAATAAGGAAAGAGATTGCTGGGTGCTCCCACAAGCATAATGATAGCAAATTAGTGTATCGTTGTGCCAAGTGGTATTTCTTTCTTTAAAGGAACAGAGGACAATCAAAAGAAAGTGAATGTATTCTGCACAGACAATGTTTCTGCTGCTCCTCAGGCAGAAAAAACATTTTCAAGAAATCAGTTTCACCCCAGAGTGTGGCCTGTACATTGGACTCAGTTGTCGAACACCATTTCCTTCCCTCACAAACTCTGTTGTGTTATGCCCCTCACCATGTCCTCCCTCACAAACTCTGTTGTGTTATGCCCCTCACCATGTCCTTCCTCACAAACTCTGTTGTGTTATGCCCCGCACCATGTCCTCCCTCACAAACTCTGTTGTGTTATGCCCCTCACCATGTCCTCCCTCACAAACTCTGTTGTGTTATGCCCCTCACCATGTTCTCCCTCACAAACTCTGTTGTGTTATGCCCCTCACTTACCATTGAGCCAACGAGAGTTGTACTGGTCAGTTCTCATGGCAGTCTGCTTGCCCAAACTGCGGAAGATTGCTGCATCTGTGCCCATGAAGTCAATGTAGACACCAGCATAGAGGTCTTCATCTGTGAGCAAGGGTCAAAAATAGGGGGAGGAGGAGGAGGAAGAGAACACAATTGTTCTGTTCTAAGGGATGTCATATTGATTTCTTCTCATTACTGTATTGACATTTTGGCAGGGTGTCCTGGAAAAAGTTGCCCAATACAACTTTCGTGTTGAGGGTATTAGGGCTGGAAAAGTTAAACTATACGATGATAAATGACCCTCTTTCCTATGCTAGGAACAAAGCAAGGATACTCTATTCGGCTGGGAAGCCCATTTACTCATTCCACTGATTTGCTGAATGAAAGATAACAAAGGAACCCAGAATGTCTACAAACAGAAGAGAACACTGTCTGAATTTTTTGTATACTATTCTATGAAAAGAGCAGAAGAAGATTAGAAAGGAGCTTCCCCTGGCCTCCCCCCTCTCCTACACAAAAATTGTGGGTGGCAACCTAAACATGAATTGAATATTGGGAAGGGAAACATGTTTAGAGAGATTATTCCCTGATCCACCTTAGAAAACAGGAACAGGAACAGGAACTTTTAATGATGACTTTGGTATTTAACATAAAGTCAAGAGAAGAAGAAACTGAGTCCAAAAATTATTTTTCCTGAATGGGACCACAATGCTGAAGTGTGCGGAATGGGGATATTATCAACATATTTCCCCTGTCACAGTTTTGCCTTTAGTCACAAGACCTGCTGCTTAGGTTAGTGCTTCAATAGGCAACCTAAATTTTAAATGCTGTATATGCAGCTAGTAGTAGAAGGGACCGTGTAGCCCATATCTCAAAAGGGAGTAATACTGTGCAGAATGATATGGGAAAGAGGAAGAGTGAAGGACAGAGATTTCCTTACTTTTCCCTAATTCCCATGCCCTGTCCCAAGCTGCCTGCAAAAATAACCCCACCGAATCCCTATATTCAGAAGATAAGTTTAATTCAAACTTAGAAGTCTTTTAAATATTTCATTAATGAGTTCAAGGCCAAGCTCTTAGTTTCTGCCAAATTATAAAGAGGGCTAGGAAACTAAAGGCAAGAAGAAGCCCAGGGTGTGTACTGTAGGTCTTGTTCTACTAATCCCTCACCTCCACTTAAAGACTTAAAACGCTGTTGGGGCAAAAAGCAAACATATTTTTTTATTTGGCAGTTTTGTTAAGCAAACACACGTGAAGCATGTGTGTATGGAATATGGGTCTTTTCTGCTGATGCTACTGTTCCAAAGCTCGAAACAGAGGACTTAATAAATGGTATTAGCAAGGTTGCTCATCATGCCCTCATGCACTGGTACAGGGGCACAATTCTTGCTTTTCCCAAACTGGGGGTCCCAGCTGCTGCCAAATTAATTTTAAACTTTAGGGCTTGTCCTGTAAATGGATACTGGTGTCTGGACAAAATCAGAAGCTGGCAAGCCACATCAAGGGGCTGGGAGATTTGTGGGAAGCAAAAACTCTGGCCAGTCCTGGAACTGAGGGGAGGGGGAGGGAAATACAGTGCAGCTGTTGTACCAGTAGTTAATGTGGGGTAGGCAGGACAATGATATCACCTCTAATGATCTCCCTGCTGTGAGCTTATGTAACTCCAGCTCTCTTCCTAAGGAAAAGATCTGTGGAGCTGGAGTTCCCCCATAAGAGATAGAGAAGACAGGAAAGGGAAAGGGAGACACTGCTTAGCCAAAGTTCAGAGAATGTCCATGCTTGGAATCGACCTGCAGGTGTATAAAGCAGAAAAGTCTGCATGCTGTTAAGTTTTGAGCATGGGCGAGAAAGAATGGAGACAAACCTCTGAACGGTGAACTTCAGCTCTTTATTTACATTGTGACCTCTTCAATTCCACAGCAGTAAAACCCGCCTTATATAGGCAAACCCTGTAACGTTTAACCAATAATGAGCTAGGAATGCTAGCTCTTATAACCAATAAGAACTCTCTGTTGAGGGCCAATCGGATTTCCCGGAACGGGCCAATCCAGTCCGGCCGCTTAACAGCCAATCAGATGTGCAGGGCCAGAACCCTGCACTTATTCCAAGCTCACACTTTATTAATCTTATTGCATACACAACACATGCGGCAATGGAGGATAAAAACCAATGTTCCTCCCCTTCTCTTTCATATGGCCAAACACACACTTGGTTTATTATCGAAAGATGAAGCAAGAAGGTTAAAACTGCAAAAATAAATTATGGCAACTCTGCATGATCAGTGGAATTAAAAAGGATTCAGCATCCTGATGTCTTTAAAACCCTATATTGTTTGGGACCAAATATTTAACAAAACATCTCCCATGTGCCATGAGATCAGCAGCATATACAGTTATTAAATCATAATAATATTTATCTCAATGCTTGATGAATTCTCTGGGAACTTAACCACATCCAGTGGTGATCTCTTGGGCATATAGTTTCTGCAATGTTGAAGGGCCTAAAGTCTTAGTTACTTTTGCAAAGTTTGCTCATACTCACCTTTAAAATGAACTTTTAAGCCTTGTTCATTTTAAATTATTAGTTCTTTTCTTTCATTTTTATTTGCTATCTTGACTGTTTCTAATGCTTTGAATTGTGACAGAATAATAGTTGATAACTCTACTAATTCTGCTAATTATCTATAAAATTCCACATTAAATCATTACAATTTAATGATTGTAAGCCACTTAGAGTCACCTCCAGATGAGATGGGTGGCATATAGGTTGAATAAATAAATAAGAATTAATTCAGTGTTATAGGTCAATAGGAGAACCTATATTTTGCTTCTTTAATAAGCAAAAATGAACGAGCATAATCTACATAGCTTTCACTCCATTTCTTTGTAAGAATTCTCAGGAACTCATTGAGTTTAAAAATATCTTACTAACAATTTTTTGGGTGCTTTTAAAAAGATCTAGAATTTTGTGGCTCCTTCAGATGCAAGGAGGTACCAGAGTATTCATTTAAAAGTTCTGTTGACTAATATATTACTCATTAGAAAGACTGAATATTATACAGCCAAGAAACTCACTTATTAATGTTGATACTGTGTCCACCTTCGGGTCATATGAGCATTTCCCCTTGCCTGACTCCAACTTCTCTGGCTCTAAGTAGAATATATAATCCTGGAATAGAAGGCAAGAGATGGATATACCACCTGTGTTATCACACACCTTTATTCTGGATATCTCCAACCACTTCAGATATCAGGTACACATATATGAATTATAGAATGCAAAGTTATCTTGTTTGGGGGTAAGAATATTCATGCAATACAATTGTAAACACTTGAATTTAGGCAATTCTGGCCCAGAATATGTCTGCCCACTCAAAGTGGCCTTGAACCATTCATGAAAGCTGATTCTAGGGTAGATCAGTGGGGACTACATCAGTTCATCATACAGAACAGACACTTCCACACCACCACCATGCCATGGTGTCCTTTTTAAATGCTATGTTTGTTTGAGAATGGAGAAAACCTCCAAACCATGTTTTAAGCTTAAACAAATGGTTCACCCCATAAAAGACAGCTCCCCTCCCATCACTGAGATCCATTGTAAAGCATAGTCCACATTTTGATTGTTCCATCAACATTGAGCCAGAAGGTCCAATGGCAGCAGAGAACTTATAGCAGGCACTGTTCTTAATGCATGTTTTAAATGGCCAATTGGGAATGTTTTCTTAGATGCTCTAAGTTTATTCCAGCAAGTGCAGTGCTGTTCATGTGCTACAGTTCTGATCAGTATTTCAGCCAGATCCTAGCTCCCCCAACCAGTTTATTTTGGAAATATTAATCAAGTCCCCCAAGTATCTGTTTTACATTTGAGTTGCCAAAATAACATTTTTTGGACAAAATAAATCTGTTTGTGATAGGAAAAAGGAACAGTTAATATTAAAATGCTATTTTCTGCCAAGTTTTCCTGCATTCTGTTACAAGGCATTGCATGCAAAATATTACTTCTTGAGCTCGCCAAGTCATGGAACCATCATAAATCACATTCAAAGCAAAGAGAAGGAACTTCTTCAAGGAAGCCCATTTCTCCCCTTGTAATATTGACCTGCTATATCATATTTTTCAGACCATTGGCAGGCATGCAGAATTTTTCATTGCCTGTAAGCATTCAGTGGAGAGAAATAACTGCACTGTGCCTGAAGATATTTGAGGAAAGTGTTTAGTTACTCCCAAATAATTCTTAAATGATATCCATCCACATATGGGACTGTTTAAATAATTCCGTGACACATTGTTTATGACAGTATCTGAATTGGTGCTGAGATGTAATCAGGAGATATTAAACTGAGATAAATTTGAATACAGCAAGAATCATCTCTCTCCACTAAATACTTCAGGGACCTTCAGATAACTATTAGTTGACTTGTAACAAGCTATATGAAAGAACACATAATAGCAAATCTATCACATTTTTCTCTGAAGATACTCAAGAGCAGACAAACATGAATTGGGTTGATAAGATCCAGGCATGAGATGTCATGCTAAAAGTTTTAAAATAAATGACAATAATTACTCTTTCTCTCTCTGATATGGTATGTTGGGAGTCACTTCTGCTCTTGTTAAAGAGTTGTTGGAAAAGTCTGTAGATGCATAAAGAGCCATGCAGATGTCCTTCCTAACCAGGGTGGCAGAATTCATTTTTTTTTTTGAAAAACAGCAGTCTTCTAGGTTTTGTTAATAAATTGTTAGGAAATCATTGCTTTACTGTGTTAGGACTATCAGGAA
Organism: Hydrophis major; assembly: GCA_033807585.1. NCBI lineage: Eukaryota > Metazoa > Chordata > Lepidosauria > Squamata > Elapidae > Hydrophis > Hydrophis major. The sequence continues at coordinate 118,596,769 of CM066329.1, forward strand.
ATAAAAAAGCAAATACTGTATAAACGTTCAGAGGCATTTTGTGTTTTGACCGATTGATAGACACACTTGGCATAAAACTTAATATACTGTATTTTTCAGACTATAAGATGCACCTAGCTTTGGGGGAGGAAAACAAGAAAAAAAATCTAACTCTCAGCAATTTGCCTCCTCCCAGTGATTGCAGGGATCGCCACTGCCTATCCCCGCCTCTGTGCGCCCCGCTTTTCAGCCTCTGAGTGTCCCATGGGATGCATGGAGGCTGAAAACAGGGCATGTGGAGGCCAAAAACAGGGCACACGGAGGCTGAAAATGGGGTGCATGGAGGCCAAGAACAGAGTGCATGGAGGCCAAAAATGGGGCACGTGGAAGCTGAAAATGGGGATGCGGTGATAGGCGATGGTGATCCCAGCAGACTGGAACAGCTGATTGTTGGTATTTGGGGAGGCAGATCCCACCGACAATCAGCCATTCATGCTAAATCAGGCTGTGCTGAAGCTGACCATGCTGTTTGCTGTTTGCTGCAAGGAGGCAAATTGCTGGGAGGCAGAGGCCAAAGGGTGGGGGACTAGAGGTGGGCGGGGCTTCAGCAACATTCGCTGTATAAGATGCACAGACATTTCCACCCACTTTTGAGGGGGAAAAGTGAGTCTTATACAGCAAAAAATACAGTAACTTTTAATTCCCTCTGTTTATTTGATCCATCTTGAAATAAATATGACAGGGACATCGCTGTTTTATACTATGAATCTCTTTAGGGGAAATCCATATTGAAATGTTAAAATAAATTTTATCAGAAATATTAACAAAGCCATTTCAAAACAAAAGTAAATTCAAAGTCAGTTAAGAGGCACAACTGGACTTTTATTAGCCATGTAAAATATGGTATGCAACATGTTTTTTATAGTTTACAACACAATTGTCCAACCTTTTGGCTTGCTTGAGCCACACAGAGTGAAGAGGAATGATCTTGGGCTGCATATAAAATATAAAATATAGTTAATCTATATAAATAAAAAACTTCATTAAAAATATTTTTAATTATCTTGTGGAACTGCATTACTAGCTGCCCAAGACCACATGTGGCCACAGATTGAACATTGTTGATTGATAACATGTTTTTCTGTATTTTATAGTCAAAAGCTCAAATGTAGGCAGATAACCAGGCATTGTAGAGATATTATTCAAGAACTGTGGTTGTTAATAAATAATGCTGACAAAGATAATAATAGGTGCTTCTTGGGGTCTTTACTGTCAACTCCCCAGATGGAAATCATAATTGTTTAACAGCTTTGCATCCAAAGATAAAGAGAGCATGAGGGGGAATGTGAGTTATATGGTTCAAATATTATCAGTGGACTCCTCCATTTGACAATATTCATACCACTAGGGTTTCATATAAATGCCATCTTAAAGAGGGATCTGTCTAAGCAAAATAAACTGTGGCCCAACTTTTCCTGAACAATTGCTAAAGTCAGCAATTTTTATTAAAAATGGACTGAGTCAGTGTTGTAAAGCACATAAAAGATGTTTGTTGGGATGAATGAACAAGGTGAAAGAATAGATGTGATTTACCTATAAGGAACTGGAGAGCCTATAGTCTCATTTGGGCTCCAAATGCCAAGTAATGTTAGCCTAGATAAAGCCCAGACACATCAAAATATTCTCAGAAATTCACACAGACAGAGCTTTTGAATAATAGCAGGGCTTTGGGAGAAAGTCCAGGGATCATTTTTCACTTGGGACAAGGACAGTGGAAAGATCAACTTGCCACATATATGATATTGCATTCTTCTAGAAGGAGGCCTCCCTTTTCTAGCTTCCCTTTTCTAATGGCAGAATATTTTTTTTCAGGGAGACTCCTTTGGAGGACTATTTATCTCACCTATTTTCTCTAAAAGATATATATGTCTATGTATGTGTATATTTATGTGTATATGTATGATTATGTAGATAGATAGATAGATAGATTTATATACACATATATAGATGTGCATGTGTATACACACACACACACACACACACTGATATATATGTGTTCACCCATGTGTGTGTAAACACTTTTTCTATCTGTCTGAACAGAGTTACTATCAATTTTCTATGTATTTTGTCTATTTTAATAATAGAAGTCACTTCTTGAAAGGTAGAATATGAATATCTAAAGAAAAAGAATCTGCTCACTTAAAAGAACTACATTTGATGCCTTCAGCAAGCCCACTAAATAAGTCAGACAATTTTTGTTTAAAATGCGTTCTTTAAATTCACCATAGGATTTTGTGAACTAAGATGTTACAAAATAACATCAACACTTGAAATTAACCTGTTTGGAGAAATGTTTGAAAGTCTGAATTTTGTTGCAGAATGATTTAGCCATGCAACAGTTTGATATTATGCCTAAAAGAATCTGTCTGGCTTTAGAAAGGTTATTGTGCAGCCCTGCATATTCACCACGAACATTTTAGGTGCGTCACCTTGAACTCAATGTAGAAATCTGTTGCCAAATGTAAAAAGCACGAAGGATTTGTATCACACTGAAATCCAAGAAGAGACATATTAGGAAAGGGATCTCTTTAACTTTTTAACTTGTAAGTGTGAACTTTCTCCTCAACCCTGTTTTTTAATCTGTGCTTTTATTTATGTGTTTATATTGTTGTAAACCCCCAGAATCACTAAGGTGAGATGGGCAGTGTAGAAATCTGATAAATAAACAAATCTCATGGCTAGTAATTCTAAACCTCAGACTAAATTGACTACACAATTTACTTCCTTCCTTCCTTCCTTCCCTCTTCCCTCCCTCCCTCCTTTTCCAACAGCTAAAAAAAATAAATTTAGAATCTGTAATTGTGTACCCGTCCAGCTGGCTGATCCCCCAAATTAAAACATGTTCTCATAAACAGCATCCAACCTCTTGGATCTTCCTCTCTGTTCATATTGTTAACATGTGTTTATACAACATAGAGAAATAAATCCCATCCACATCCCACCGTCACCCCCGCCTTCATTTTCAGCATGACTTTGATCCTTCCAAACTACTTGCAGCTTATGAGGCGGCCTCTCTTCAGTTCAACATTTGCTTGAAATAAAAATCTCATGTGTCTACATTTCAAGTGGATGGATACAGGATCTTGTCCTGTATACTAAGGTCAAACATTTTGAGAGGCTTATTTCTTGACGCAAGTCTGTTGTGAGCCTGGGGAAGGAAGAATTAGTCTGAGAGAGGAGACGCAAGGAGAAGCTGTCCAGGAAGCGCGCTCATTGCTGGAGGGGCATGTGTCTATCCTGGCCACACTTGGCCCTCCCCCCCACCCCTTAATTGCCTGTTAGGTGCATGCCAGTTGAAAATGAAGGTTAGAGAGCCCAGGCTCGGGCATGCTAGGGAAGGAGCCATTTTGTCCTTGGGGAAGGACAGGCAGAGCGCAATTCCCACCTTGCGTTCCACTGGAGACGGGTGGAGGGAGGAGTCAACTGCTCTACTTCCCCGTCCTCCCTGCTGGATGGACTGGTTCAGCTCAAAAGCCTGAGGAGAGGAGGAGCAGAGAGTTAGCACTGGCAGCATCATCTGCCAGAGAAGCAGGAATGGCAGGGTCTGGCCAGAGAGCATGCAGAAGCTTCACTATCTCTGTCACGTACACATATTGAGACCAAGGTTGTCTTCATAAATAGTTATATCCTCTCTATGGTCTAAGTAGTGTAGTCAACTTTTCTCCAGGGCTTTCTGAAGAATGTCATACCTGGGTGGGTCAACACTGAGAAGATCTGAGGCATCTCAAGTAAATTGTTGAAGTGCAGGACTAAATGATTTCGCTGCATAATATATCTTTAACATTTTAATGAGCATCTGGGGCTCCAGATGTTGCTGAATTACAATTTCCAGTGAAACATGATCAATGAATAAGAACTATAAGATCATCAGGATCTGGTGGGCCATTAACTTGGTTTTTGCATAGAGACATAAGCTGTAGTTAAAGACAGAATAAAGTATGTAGCAAAGATTTTCTTTTCTTTTCAATAATTGCTGTGCTTTTTGTTTTGATCTTGGGAAGAAAGGTCCTTTTTGAAGCATTAACAATATTTAAAATGGCACCTCATATTTCTTTTATCATGTAGCTACAACTGAAAGTCATAGCAGCAATATGGTATTGGAAACATGTGACAGAAAATGGTCATGAGGTCTATTTTAAAATTAAACTTGGCAAAACCCTTGAGGGAAATGATTATGAGAAGATAGTTTAATGGTGAAAACATTTTCCATCGCTATACAAGCAGTTTTCCTTTATATCATTTTTAAGGATCAGTGATATCTAAAACCAGTAAGTCAAAACACAATACAATGACAACTCCCCTTCAAAAAAACTATTACCGGTATGCTGAATGGCAAAGATAAGGCTGATGTTACATAAATTGATAAAGATGTACCAGTCCACATTGGATGGAGATTATACAGGCCCATTAATGTCAAAGATGGTGTCACTTGTCTGTTAATTGAAAACTTGTCAACAACAGCAAAACCTCTGGTTGCTGGGAAATGAAACTTGGATAATGTTCTATTAATAGTAGAATAATGTCAATGTATATTTAATTTTCTTACAATCTTTCTCCTTTCTTACAATATTCTATTATTCTATTTCTTTGACGTCTATTTCAGAAACCACAGATACTAAATCAGATCAACACGATTTATTCCAATACATAATTTACCTAATTAATCACCAGATGTTTATATAGACCACTTTTAAAACTTTGCTATTTTTTTCTTCAAACTTTGTGGTCCTTTTAAAATGAGTTTCATATTATCTTTTCCAAAAAGATAAAATTCCATCCTCATAACAGAGCCTGTGAAATTCCTGCCTTCTGGGGAATTTATACTGCAATCATCTTCCTGGTGGGACATAAATATATACTGAATTGGAAAAGAAGTTTTGAAAAGAAGTGTGTCTTCCATCATAGATCTAATTTCTAAAGTAGCTATGCATTCATAAACTTTTACATATGCTTCTCCCTCATTCACTCGTGTTTCATACTTGGGATCATTGCAAAAATGAAAACGGTCCTCTGGTTCACCCCAATTATCCGTGGACAGAAAATAGAGGTGCATGGACCATCATAATGCTTGAAATCTCTCACATCCTTTAAGCATAGAGAAAGAATATCCTGGTACGCACAAATGGTATATACATCTCCTAGTACGTACAAATGGAAACATTCATGATTGTGCATCTGTTACAGCAATCCTCTGGGAAATGTACTATGCGGTTGAACCTAGCATAGAAACCCTGATTGCTCTAGTTTGCTTGGAAAAATGTTAGCATTGGCTGGAGAATGCCTGTATAACCATTTGTTTGGATGGACTTGAGCTCTTCTTAAGACTCTTGCCTTTGAGCTAACAAAAAAGGTAATTCTTGGTCCTGGATTTATAAACATTTTTTTAAGCAGGCACTTCAATCATTTCCAGGAAGACTTCCTGTAATTATGATAGTGTTATGCTCAGGTTAAGCATGGAAATGTTTTTGAGACCCCTAAAAATAGGGATCTCATTCTACTTGCAGTGTTTTACCAAAAGGGGAAAAATAAAGATAAATTAAATATGAAAGTGTTTTCCAGATTTTAAGGGACTTCCCAGAGCCAACCAAAAACAAGCTTAAACTAGAATAAGCAACATGATGAACACTGATTTACACTCATTCTCTAGGAGAGAGATTTTTCATTGTTTTTATGTAAGATTCATTATTTGATTAAGAATTGTGCTCCTTTATGGCATGGTCTCTCTTGAGACTTACTAGTTCCAAAGATCCATAGGTGTATAGAAGGATGCCTGGTACAGTAGATGGGGCAAAGCATTATTGTCATTGTAGTCACTGATCCCAGCAATGGGGAGATCAAATGATGCTGGTAAGAGATACAGAACCAAAATATGAAATAAGTGTTTGATAAAAATATAAACTGTGAGAGGCAGTCTCATGCTATATGGATGGGAAGCAGTCTGTATTACATAGTTTTACTGCTCCATCTCCAATTCAGTTGTATATATAGTCCTGGGAATGGGCAGCAAAGACAATTTCCAATTCTTTCTTGAACAGAGAAATTTGCTCCACCAACCTGAAGTAAAGCAATACAATAGTGCAGCAATCCAAATGTCTTTCAGCAAGCTTTCATTAAAAGAAATGATAAAGAAATACCAAACATGTCACACCAGGTCTGATTTCTTAGTATATCAGCAGTCACGAGTACTAAAACATTACTCTAAATAGCAATATCTGAATTAATGTTGCTGGATTTATAAATGGGCTCCACTTCGTAAGATTCTCAGGGGAGCCTTTTAAAGGGTTTTATTGAATAATTGATCTCCAGCTATATGAAGTATGGAAGCCATACAAAGCTTTGAACTTTCTTTCTAAGAAGTGAATGCTCAGTAGATAGGGAGAATGGTTCAATACCTCTATTTTAAGAGGACATACTAAATTGCAACAAGAATATGAATGATGTCAGCTAGTATTTTACTTTATCCCTATCTCATATCCTACATATTTGTCTCCTTTTTCTCACCATGCAAGTCACCGTAACACTGTGACTATAGAGACTACAACTGATAAGATTCAGGCTTACATATTCACTTATCCAGGGGATTAACGAGCATCTTTAGGCCAGTGTCAAGTCTTACAGGAGAACTTAGGGCACATTATCTTACACCTTTGGGGTTAAACGTGGGGCTAAATGAATAAAGACTCGGTCTCAGTGCTTAAATCCAGAAAGCAGCCTCTGATGGCTTGCTACCCCGACCAGGATCAATGGGAGTGTAATTCTGCTGGATTCTGCTCTTTCACATCCAGATGCTTCCCTATTACCAATCTGCATGCTGATCTAGTCATACACTGTGACATCACCTCACCTGTGCTTTGCGACCCCGGTTGACAAAGGTGCAGACAGGATTATATGCGCCAGTGCCACAGACATACAAGTGTGTTCGATTCCAGGGCTGGATAAGTCGGATGAAGTTCCCACACTCACCCTAGAAGAGAAATGGAACATTAACTTAAGCCTCCTACAAAACTGCATCCACTTCAAGAAGGGGAGGAGAGCAATTGCATTCTTTCTTCATCACAACCCAGTGGAACATTCAGATGTACAAGGTCTTCTGCAGGAAATGGCTTTACTATTAAAGAAAGCTCCTTGTGCATTGCAACAAGCAAGTCCTATGGACAGGTACTTATGTGCATTGAGCGGTCACTGAAGTGGCACTTCTGAGCAAATAAGGCCTAGTGCCCCTTCAGAATCAGCAAATGTACATTTTGAAGCATTCCTTCCAATGAGATTTTGAATGTTTCTGCAAAGCAAATTTTCTGCATGCCCTATTTATGGTGCTTTCTCTCCCCCCCTTTTAAAGAACTTTGAATTATTCCCCATTTCAGAGCCAACATTCCTTTTTTCATGTCTTATGCTAAAGCATATTTGTAGCTGAAACAGACTATAAATGGTGCAGGTCAAAGCTTTCCTCCTTGTCCTTGGCAATTTTTCTAAAGGCTGAGAAAATAATAGTCGTACAATTGCAGAGAACTATCTCGGTGTCAGGATGGCAAATGCTCGACTCCTGGTCCTGCTTATTTTCAAACATGGAAGATGACCTGAATACAAATGCATGAAAGGAAAGTCCTTCTCATGGACCCAAAAGAAGACTTTCTGATTTTATTGGTTCTGGGGAAAAAGGAAACGAACTCCAGTAAAGCTTGTCTGGCTCCCCACTTGTTAAACCAGTGATTTTTCAACCTTGGTAACTTTGGGATGTGTGAATTTCGATTCTCAGAAATCCCCAGTCAGCACAAATGATAGTTATAGTATATAAGTGTATTAAAAAGGAGTGTATGTATGTTATATGTGTATAATGTTTACATTAGGTAATTATAATTATACCCATTTTTAGCACTTGATATGTCTTTTTATTACGTATGGTTTTGCATCTTGTTTCTTTTGTTTCATTTGTTTTTTCTGTCAGTATTTGAAATGCAACAAAAATTATTTTAAAAACTCCCAGAATTCCCCAGCTAGCGCACAATAAGAAAGTTCTTATTGTTTGTTGTTGTTGTTGTTGTTGTTATTATTGTTATTATTATTATTGTTGTGAATTAATAAAAGTACTTGAATAAAGATTATTAAGAGCTTGAAGTAAAGTGCAGGGTTCTGGCCCTGCACTTCTGATTGGCCGATAATAGCGACATCGGATTGGTCCATTCAGGAGAATCTGATTGGCTATTAATGAGCCTCTCCCAATGGTTAACGGGGCTAGCGCTCCCTGTGTTTTCATTGGTTAAATACTCAAGAGCTTGCCTATATAAAGGGGGTCGTTGCGGCCATAGAGCTGAGCTGTTACACATGTAAATAAAGAGTTTGAAGTTCGCTGTTCACCAGCTCGTCTCCTCCTTAGCGCCCATGCACAGAACTTAACATTGGTGACGAAGGTGGGATGTGGAGACGTCAGAGCTGACTGAACGACGAAGAATGATAACAGAGCACGTGGCTGAAACGCACCAATGGCGGAACCATGTCTGGCGGCATCATACCACCCGCTCCATTCGACCCGGCACAAGAAGACTGGGACTCATATATGGATCGTTTCCGGATGTTTCTGGAGACCAACAATTTGAAGGATGCCACTACCGGAAAGAAACGGGCGGTATTCCTAACTCATTGCGGGCCGACCGTATTCAAGAGGGCCAAGGCACTAGCGAAACCGGCAGAAGTAAAGTCTATGGACTGGGACATCCTCGAACCCCTGCTGGGGGCTCACTATGCACCAACTGTGCCAACGCTCATTAGAAGGCATGAATTTTACCAGAGAAGTCAGCGGAAGGGCAAAAGTGTTGCTGATTTCATAGCGGATCTCTGGAATCTGGGAGGCCTATGCAAGTTTGCCGACCTAGAAGAAGCCCTAAGAGACTGAATAGTTCTGGGATTAGATGCTCCAGGCACACAGAGTAAGCTGATGGCGAAAGGTGACATTAGCCTTAAAGATGGCACCGCTGAAGCTACTGCAGCAGAAGCAACCAGGAAGTCAGCTGCCCAAATGCGCCGCACCTAAGTCCCGCTTCGCCAACTCGCCTGCGAAATTTCATCCCAGTCAGAAGGACAGCCTACGACAGCCCACCACGAGGACCTTGAATCGTCATCAGAAAGCGATGAAGAAGAGGTCCACCGACTTCGGTCCGAACGAGACCAACGCCAGAGATTGCAGTACCAACGCGCTGGTTGTGGAGCAAGCCACCCCCGGTCAGAATGCAAATTCCTCGATGCGCTCTGCCATGTGTGCGGGAAAAGAGGCCATATCGGACGGGTCTGTAGAAGCAAGCTAGGACCCAGCCAGCCCTCGAGGGCTAACTATCGCCAACTGACAGGAAGCCGTCCTGTAAAGTGAGAACCTGTGAACCACCAATGGAACAACCACTCCTACAGAAACAAAACCCTAAACCACTCAACGAAGCGAGAAGAGGCTCACCAAACTATCACGATCGGTCACGCCTCATCTCTTGATGCCAAGAAGATCCAAATGATCCAAATGAAAGTGGCCATCGAAAACCAGCCCTGCCTGATGGAAGTCGATTCAGGATCGTCCCTCTCGATGATTTCCTGGAAGATCCTCAAGCAGCTCATCCCTACTGTCCGGCAGCAAGACCTCAGATTCCAAAGACTCATACTCAAAGACTATCAAGGAAATAGAATTCCGGTCGTTGGATCCAGCCAAGTCCGGGTATCGTTTAAGAACCGTACAGCATTCCTACCCCTGACTGTAATCAACAAGGATCGGCCTAGTTTGTTAGGCCTCCAATGGTTCGCTCCACTCAGAATTGAAGTAGCCAGCATTCACCAAACCTGCAGAAGCGACTGGAAAGAGGACCTCGTCCAAGAATTCCAGGACGTCTTTGCAGAAAAACCTCAATCCAGAAATAGCTCCCATCCGCCTTAAGCCTCGTCGAGTTCCATTTGCCCTTAAACCAAAGATTGATGAGCAGCTTGATAAATTTGTTAAGCCTGGGTTCCCCAACCAGGGTTAAGGAGACAAGCTAAACAGAATGTGCAGAATAGGCACACAGATAAATGAATGAGATAAGTTTGTATGTTTATTAACATACAGTAAAAATAACAGATACGCTTGTGCTATCAAAAATATAGTTTATTCCATAGTTCATAGCATAGTCAAAATAACAGTCCATTAGTCATGTGTCATTTAGTCAGTCCATTCAAGGATATTCAGTTAGCAAAGTCCATGTAGAATATCCTATGTCAGTTCACTTACAAATCAGTCCTTTGTCTCTCTCCTGTTCGAGTAAAGCAGTCTTGAGTCCATGCAGTAATTAGGGATCATCAAAGCCAGAGAGAGCAAGCTGACGTTCCTTGCTTCTTTTATGGTGCTTTCACAACCACTCCCTTAATTACAATCCTACAGTTAAAGTTGCAGACACTTTAACTAACAAACTATGATTACATATTTATTATTTTACCTAAACCAGTTAGGGTAAACAATGTTATCCCTAACAAAATTAATAGCCCAGGGTGTGTTAGAACCAACCAATCACTCTCCCTGGGAAACCCCAATCATGACACTCATCAAGCCGGATGGATTGATAAGAATTTGTGGGGACTACCGAGCCACCCTGAACCACTTCAACAAAACGCTTACCCGGTACCGGTGATGCAACACCTCCTCCATTCCCTGGGGGGCGGAAAAGTCTTCGCTAAACTAGACTTAGCCCAGGCATACCAACAACTGCCTGTAGACAAAAAAACGGCAGAGGCCCAAATGATCGTTACGCACCGAGGTGCATTTAAATGTAACCGACTCCAGTTCTGAGTAAGCGTAGCCCCGGGAATCTTTCAAAGTTTGATGGAAAGACTATTACAAGGAATAAAAGGCATTGTCCCATATTTTGATGATGTGTTAATCGCTGCCCCAACTCGGAAAATACTAAAGGATCGCCTGGGGTCGGTTCTCCAGAGATTTAAAGACTCAGGTCTCAAAGTTAAAAAAAACAAGTGTCAACTATGTACGGATCGTGTAGAATTTTTAGGATATTTAATTGATAGTCAAGGCATTCACTCCACCGATAGCAAACTTAGGGCAATCAAAAATGCCCCCAAACCCCGAAATAAGGCTGACCTCCTGGCTATTCTAGGCCTTATCAATTTTTATAACGTTTTCCTGCCTCACAAAGCAACCGTAGCCGAACCCCTACATCGTTTGTTGGACAAAAAAGCAACCTGGGTATGGGGACACAGAGAGGAGCAGGCGTTTCGACATGTGAAAAATTTATTGACTTCTGGTGCTGTTTTGATGCAGTATAACGAGACTTTGCCTTTAATGATCACGTGTGATGCATCACCATTCGGAGTGGGCGCCATTTTGAGCCACGTTTTGCCAAACGGTAGGGAAGCCCCTGTTGCCTATTTCTCAAAGACATTATCAAAAGCAGAACGCAATTACGGTCAAATTGATAAAAGGCCCTTGCTATTGTGTCTGCTGTTAAGAGATTTCATGAATATGTGTATGGCCGAGCCTTTACTATAGTGACTGACCACAAACCTTTGCTGGGAATAATAGCGGGAGATAGGCCAACACCTTATATATTATCTCCCAGAATGACTCGCTGGTCAGAATTCTTGGCTGCATATAATTACAAGTTGCAACACCACCCGGGGAAGGCCATTCCCCACGCCGATGCATTGAGCCGTGCACCACTTCCGGAGACCATTGATGACCCCGCTCCGACAGTTACAACAGTGCAGATCGAGAAACTTCGAACACCGCCACTAACAGCCCAAGATATCACGATGGAAATGAAACATGATCCCATTTTAGCACGACTCCTCAGTTGGGTCGAGCGCGGATGGCCATTGGACCAGATACCTGATGACTACGTCCCATTCAAGAATTGACAAATGGAACTATTTTCCCAGAAGGGCTGCATTATCTGGGGTGATAGAGTCATTGTCCCAGAGCGGTTACGATGAGCGATACTAAGAACCTTGCACGATGGCCACCCCGGCATCGTGCGCATGAAAGCCCTCGCACGAAGCTATGCGTGGTGGCCAGGTATCGATAAGCAGATTGAGACATGGGTAAAAGGTTGTCACAAATGGCAGGAATAAGCAATGCCCCTCCAAAAACAACCCCGACTGAATGGGAAACACCAAGGGGACCATGGTCCTGTATTCATCTGGACTTTGCGGGACCTACCAAAGGACACACATTTTTATTAACGGTGGATGCCTACTCGAACTGGCTTGAAATCCATGAGATGAGAAATACAACAAGCGAATCAGTCATCAGGAAACTAGACAGACTATTTGCAACACACGGATTACCAGACGTTCTGGTATCCGACAACGGGCCCCAATTTACCGCGCTGTCCTTTGAACAGTACCTGGCGGACCGTGATATTCACCATGTGCTGACTTCGCCGGTGCATCCTGCGGCCAACGGAAGGGCCGAGCGCATGGTACAATTTGTCAAGAAAACCTTGCATAAAATGGACTATGGCGATATAAAAGACAAGATTAACCGGATACTCGTTTTGCAGCATATCACTCCGCACAGCATCACCAACAAAACTCCCGCCGAGTTATTGATGGGGCGGAAACTCTGCTTCCACCTCGACTGTCTGCACCCATCATATGAACCTGAAAAACCACATGGATCCAGCGGGAAATGCCGTAACTTCCAGGTAGGCGACTTGATTTTCGCTAGGAACTTTTTGGGTGATCCGTTGTGGGTCGAGGCAACTGTAGTCCAAGTAACCTGCCCCAGATTGTACTGCGTGAGATGTCGCGACGATAGAATATGGAAGCACCATATTGATCAGCTGCGTTCAAGGCTACAGTCGGGGGTCTCCGAGTCCTCTGACTTCCAAACCGAGGGGGGAGGAGATACCGAGGAAGCTGAATTTGAAACTGCAGAAAGCTTAAGCAGAAATAATGACCACTCAGAGGCAACACGTGAAGAAGGATCGGGGATGGGGGTGAGCTCGCCTCAAGAAGATGCCGAGAACATTAGTGGCAACGAAAATTTGAATACAGAACCTCTTCACCAGATAACGTCCTACCCCAACAAGACTGTAGCCAAATACCGGGAGAACAACGTAAATCAAATAGACAATCAAAATAACCTGCCTACCTCAAAGACTACGTGACTGCACCCCTTAAATGAAACCCGGGGGGAAGGGGTGTTGTGAATTAATAAAAGTACTTGAATAAAGATTATTAAGAGCTTGAAGTAAAGTATAAGGTTCTGGCCCTGCACTTCTGATTGGCCAATAATAGCGACATCGGATTGGTCCATTCAGGAGAATCTGATTGGCTATTAACGAGCCTCTCCCATTGGTTAACGGAGCTAGCGCTCCCTGTGTTTTCATTGGTTAAATACTCAAGAGCTTGCCTATATAAAGGGGGCTGTTGCGGCCATAGAGCTGAGCTGTTACACATGTAAATAAAAAGTTTGAAGTTCACTGTTCACCAGCTCGTCTCCTCCTTAGCGCCCATGCACAGAACTTAACAATTATTATTATTATTATTATTATTATTATTATTATTATTATTAATATTATTATTCAGTGAAGCCTAAGTAAGGAAGATAATGTCATGTTGGTAATTTTTCATCTTATTTAATCTTCCTTTTTTAGCAATTGCACAGAGATCAATGTGATGCTTTTTGACAGCTTAAATGGCACTGTGTTTCGAGATAGTGAGGACCATTCAGAAAACTTCTGAAGTTCTCTCTCTCCTTATTCAGAAGGAGAAACTGATAACTAGGATGGCCTGTTTAATGGAGTGGCTCTGATAGAATGATATTTCTCATTCTCAGAAACTTTTAAGATGTATGACCTTCAACTCCTAGAATTCCCCAGCCACCACGCTAGGGGATTCTGGGAGCTGACGAGCATACATTGTAAAGTTGTCAAGGTTGAAAAATGCTGCATTAAACAGTGTGAAGGGCTTGGAAACCCCTTGGCTAATGAAACTTATACTGAATATTTAGTAAGTGACAATGGAGAACACCAGAGAATGAGCAGAGAATTCCCAGCATGGGGCAAGGCCTAAGCTTATTAATTAATTGGATCTAGGACCAGGATTGAAACATAAAGCAGTGTGTCTGAGCATGGAGTCCCATTTCCTCTTTACAGCTCAAGTTTCCTCCTTGCCTTATGCCTCAGTCTGGAGAATCTCAGCTGGAGCCAAGGGTAATAAAGTTCAAGAGGAAGGGAAATATGCAAGCAAATGCAGCTTCCTTTGCTCTGGGCATTTGGCTCCTCTGAAATTAAACCCCAAACAGTAGTAGCTGAGAGATCTCAACAAGACAGAGTTCAAGGACAGCTGGTCAAAAGGCCAGCTAGGCCTTGCAGGAAACAGCTTGGTAACCTCTAACCTTGCTTCCTTCTACTAAGACAAACAAATAATAATAATTAGCATGCATTATTACTAAGCAACTTAGTTCTGGCTGAAACATATTTTCCTGGTTCCTACAATTTAATGCTGATAAAGCTTCTTCATCTGATTATATTCCATGCACAGAAGTAAAAAAAAAAAACATTTTCAGGCACAAAAACTCGAGAAATTGCCAGGTTGGGGCTCATGAGCTTTAGTCACATTCATTTGCATGTCATACACACCAACATATCCTTCAGTTAAACAAGGTCGCTGGAGTAAGATAGGTTTCTCCTTCCTCACTACTCATGCTACTGTAGGCTGCTGTCATTACCAGCTGAACACCAGAGATTTCTTCCGGCCAATTTTCTGATCAGTTAGTATTGATCAAAATGGGCAACATTCCTAGCAGATCTGTTGGCCCCAGGTAGTCAAAGATTGCATGCTGCATAATCCACAAGTTGTCCTCCATTCTGCACTGATCTGCTGTCTTCGGATCAAAAACCTAAACCACCACTTTTAGCCCTTATTTTGTCCTCTTATAAAAGATATGGGGAAATGCAGGTGCACAACTGCTGTCAATTCTTGTGTCAACTCATAAAATATTTCTATGGTCTTTTTAGAGCTGCCAACAGAAAGGGAGGGGAGAGCAGTGTGGCAGCTTGCATACTGAAAGTGCATTCCATAAATGTTTTCAAAGATAGTAACTAGGTAACCAAAGTTTCTGCCGTGCAAAATTCTAACTGGAGAGCATGATTGATGACTCTTGGCTATGGATGTGCCCCATTGGAGAATATGAATTACAGTACACCCAGGAGGTGGGGGAAAACCAGGGTCAAGGGTGACAATGAATGATGTGTCTCAGAGTTGGCTACACCCAGGCAGTGCTGGACATGTTAATTCCCAATAAATCCTTTTGAAGTTTTGGAAGTTTGGCTCGAGACTCATGATTTAAATGGGGTTAAGTGCTGGAATCCTGACATCTTGGGTTCATGATGTTGTTGACAAGGTCTGAATTTTTTTTTATATAAACTACCTATCTTCTTTCTCACCAAATCAGTAGAGAACAATTACAGGTAGTCCTCAACTTGAAACAGTTCATTGAGTGACCGTTTGAAGTTATAACAGTGGAAAAAAGTGACTTAGGACCGTTTTTTTACACTTACAACCTTTGCAGCACCCCATGGTCAAAATTCAGACATGTGGCAACTGGTGCATATTTTTGACAGATGCAATGTCCTGGGATCATGTGATCACCTTTTTGCGATCTTCTGACAAGCAAAAATCAATGGAGAAGCCAGGTCCATTTAACAATTGTGTTAATTAACTTAACCAGTGCCATGATTTGCTTAACAAGTGTAGCAAGAAAGGTGGTAAAATTCACTTTACAGCCATCTCACAGTTGTTAAATTTTGGGCTCAATTATGGTCATAAGTTGAGGACCACCTGTATTCAAACTTGTAGTATGATTTATGGTTTATAATATGAGGCATAAATCATAAGATACAAATCTATGTATATCTTAAGATACAAATATTGAGGCCCAAATGAACATAAATAGTGCAGAAATGACCTAAAATGGGGTCATCTTTTAGCAAACACAGCAGTCAACAGAATTCTGTTATTAGCTGTCTCTTAAAGTATCTGGACTTCATAGCTGAAAGGGTGAGAGTAAACAGGAGGTGGGATGAGGCAGGAAAAGGTGGCAAAGCACAGCCAGTATTTGCTGACTTTTCTTGTCCACCTGAAATCTTTGTGGAGGTGTGAGCAATACCCCTTTTAGGTCTATGGTGATTTCTATTTTAAAGATAGGTGAAAGATGAACCTCCAGCAACCTTTCCTGCCTAATATTAGGACTTCACCATCCTGAATGAGCTTGGGGATAACAACAGAAGTACTTACATTATTGTTCTTCCCTGACAGGACACATTCATCTATCCTTTGCTGTGATGCAGGCCAGTGGATCTGCCAAGCGAAACAACATCTCACAGTTACAATTCTGATTTCCCATATTTTAATCCTGGTCCCAAACCAGACAATGTATTGAATTGGAACTTTTGCATTAGAAATCACTTGGAGTTTTTCAATGTGATTATTTTAGAAGCCAACAGTCATATCGCCTCGCTAACATATCCAGATAGGTTTCTTAAAGGCAGTACCTTTTTATGGGGGGGGGGGAATATTCTTGAACATCTGGAAATTACCCCATTCCTTTGACTGTAAAAGAAACCCCTATTTATCAGTGGGTGCAAAATACAATGTGGTTGTTGTGCTGTTCTAGAATCACAGCAACAGGTTAAGTTCATACATATACACATACAGATTTTAAATTTATACAGATTCATAAATAATAGTTTAGAAATGAATACCATTTAGATATTTAAAATATTTATGAAACCCAGTTTAAAATGCACAGATATAAACAATGTTTCTCGCATTTAAGGTTAAGGCTTCACCATTTTGTCACCTGTTTTTATGAAGACACACTTTGGTCTAGTGGCTATAAACTGTGAACTCTAGTCCTGCCTTTGGCACAAAGCCAGCTGGGTGACGTTGGCCCAGTCACTTTCTCTCTGCTCTAGGAAACAGGCAGTAGCAAACCACTTTTGACATCTTGCCAAGAAAATTGCAGGGACTTTTCCAGGCAGCCTCCAGGAATCAACACTGACTTAAAGGCACAAATATAAATAGTTATGTATTCCTGAATAGATCTACATGTTATTTCTCTCCATCCACAGGTCTTTCCTGAGTTAAAAATGGAAAATGATCCTCTATAGGCAACTCTTCTGACCGAATAGCCTACAGATTACATGTTGAGCTTTCCTCTGGTCCTGAAGGACTCTTGACTTTAAGTGTGCAAGCAGACAAAAAGATAAATAAGCACTAAATGGCTCTGTGGCACAAGAGGTGCCTGTCAAGTGTTTTTTTTTAATACTTTTGTTTTATATTTGGTAGACTAATCTTATATTGAATGATATAGGAAAAAAAGAAAAAAACTCTGTAGAGACAAAATACTCTCTCAAAAAGCAAAACAAAACCTAAATCTAAACGTTCTGGACAAATATTGTTTAATATTTTGTTCATTGCATTAAAACTAGGAAAAAACCTCTATATCAACCATAGGAAAGATCAATTTTTTGAAAAAGCAATCCTATTTTCAACTTATTTTTCCAGAGAGACTCATCTGCTTCAATATGTATTTTCTGCAAAATCAGCACAGATTCAGAAATATTTTGTTTTCCACCAAGCAGAATTTCCCTCTGCCTACTTCTGATAAGAATTTTTTAAAAAAATGTTCTTACAATCAAGGGCTCCCGATTGATATCATGAAGGTCTAGTGAGAGGATGTAGTCTTTGCTCCCCACATACATTCGGTCATGATCTTCATCCTTTAACAAGATTCGGTAGTCTGTTGAGTTAAGAAGGAAATTGAAGAAGCGTGCAGTTCCAGTGGCCTTGAGCTCTATGGAAACAAATACAAGGAAAGGCCTATATTAATTGTCTTCTTCTATCCTGATTCTAAAAAACCTCTGGGAATGCTCCCCAAACTCAGTAAAATGTTTAACTCTTAAATATAGCAACATACATGTGTGTATAGACATTACCAAATTATTAAAACAAACACTCATCTTGCAGCAATGCTATGTGTAAACATAGTTTATCTCATGCGATCCCATCAAACCAGATTTAGTTTGAATTATTGAAAACTGAGAGTTTCCACTGCATCTAACTCTTATTATTTTCTACTAGATTGTCAACCTGTGAGGCCCAAGAACATCTATGATACATATGAGAAAAATAAATAAAAAAGTATTTTTCTAAAATGTTCTGCAAATTAAAGAATAATATTCAACTGTTTAAAATATGAGAATCAAACTTGTTCAGTGTACGTACAATGAAACAACACAGCTTCATATTGGATATTCATTGTATTTTTTTCAATATGTGTCAAATTTGGAATATTGAGCATTTGAAAAATGGGATTTCACTTCCTAGCATGTTAGTTATATGAAAAGGGTTTTTCCAGTTCTGCCCTCCTTGCAAATCAGGCATACTGAGATTGTCCAAGGTTTGCCAAGTAACTGTGTGCAAAAATCTCTATATCAAGAACCAGTTCAATTTTTTTCTTTTGGACTATGCTGATCCAGCCATTCTGGGAGGTAAGGTCGGTCAGCTATTTTTATAGAAATACATTTTCTGAAAGGGAAAATGATATGTGGTTTAGCACCAATTATAAGAACTAGTTTTACAAAGTGTGGGCTTTCTTATTTACTCTAAGGGTGAGCAAATTTTAGTTAGCAATTCCAAAAATTGCTAACTAAAATTGCTAGCACCCTTAGGTAGCATGATCAATAATGACTGATGCTGGAGACTTCTAAATACCTCACACCTGATCTAAGTGACATGCTTTTAGACTCTAAGTCCTACTCCTTTTTCTGATTTTTTTTTCTTGGAATTAGTCTTTTGTTTGTCTGACCTACCTTCCTAATCCATTGTTGTTTCTTTAGTCTTTAACTTCTTAGTGATGTTAACTATGTATTTATTTGCCATGGGCCATCTCACTTTTATTCTGAAACTCTGTTCCAATCTCTTTTCTCTGGCCTATTTGGATTAATGATCATCTTCCAATTCTCTTTAAATATCTACATATAGAAATGGATCTCAAGTTTAATGGAACAAACTTAAATTAACCTCACCTATAGAGCAGGAATGTCAGCATTGGATAGGTTTTCTATAGAAAAGAAGATTAGGGAAGGTTTGCGAATGTGCTGTGTGTGAATAAATTATTTTCTCTTTCTGTAAATCTCCCTATTTAATTCAGCTTGGGAACAGAATAGTGTCACAGTTTATCCATATGTATTATCAAATCAGATTTACATGTTTGTAAATGAATTTTAGGTATTGCTGTAAAAATATCCTACATTGACAGAGTCTATACAGATTAACTCCAAGAAGGAGACCCCATGCCTGAGATTAACTTCACACCTTGATTCTACTCACAAGTTACTCCTCCTGACAACTTCAAATAAAAGCCCGCTGATAATTAGCAACAGTTCCTTTTGCAATGTACTGACACTGAATTTTAACCTGGAGGAATATGAAGGTAAGCAAATCAATACAGGGAGGGGTCATCATTTCACCCAAAGGAGATCTTTCCTGGAATATAAATCTCCATGGAAATTGGCCTTCCAACTTATCAGAGAGCAAAGAGGGCAGCTTTAGCTGCTGCAAAGTGGTTGATAATTGCTACTGAATGTTCCTTACACCTCTGTACAATATGTCAATATAATTACCTTTTAAAAACAACAAATAATTACTTTAAGCTTTGAGGAAGCTGTTTGCCAAAACTGCCAGTGAAATAATTACATAGCCGGGCACTGAGCCGACACAGGTCCTTTGTTTGTGTAAGTGTGCTGTTCAGTGTGGAAGGGGGCATAAGACTATGCTGGTTTCCCACAGTGAACCTCTTGTCAGTGCAGTGTCCTGCACTAGGCAGAGACACTGTTCTTAATTTGGACAAGTATTCTTTTAAGAAGGAGAATTGGAGCCAACACTTATTCAGAATTCTGTTCTCACTTCTGCTTTGAGGATTCTTGAATAGTTTGTTTCCTCAACTATTACTGTATTATCATCAAGGGTCTGTAGAAACTACAAAAGCCAGCAGACTTCCAGACATGTTAGTTGTTAATTCTTCCACCTATTTGTGGGATGACCGGGGGGTTGCAGTCCCACCTCAATTATTTAGCTTATCTGTTAAAACTCATCCCATGTTTTCATGGCAATTATTATTTGATCTAGGGTGGCATAGTAGCTCAGTGGTTAAGACGCTGGACTTTTCTGCTGGGTTTCAGATCTGAGTGCTATGCTGTAGGGAGAGCTCCCATCCTTGCCCCAATGCTCACCAACCTAGCAATTTGAAAGTATGCAAATGCAAGTGGATAAATAGAGGTACCACTTTGATGGGAAGGTAGTCAGGGATTCACTAAGAGTCACTATGGTTGAGAAACACTGGCTTACATTGAAGCTGTCCTACCTTTCTGTGATTATCAACACAATTTGGACAATTACTGCCAATGAAGCCAATGAAGCTTCCAATTGTCAAAATCCCAGGAGAACATCCAGAAGATCAGTCAATGATATAAACCAGAAGGAAAAAGCAGATAAAAATGAGGCTGATCAGAAAGACTTTAAACATCTTCTTTATTATTGCAACATATGAAGTATATTCCAAATCCAGAGATAATAAGAGGTTGACCATTTTCGTGTGATGAATGAACACACCAAAAAGATTAATAAAGCAATCAGTTATCTTACATTCAGATAACTGAGAATGTCCATTCCATCTTTCCCCATATTGCTACTTGCTGTTAGAGATTTGTTTACAATTCAATGCAATTTATTATTTCACATTTACAGAAATTATTGCCAAAAGTGTGGAGACACTTGATAATTACATTCCAAATGCACAACTTTGAGAATGTGCTACAGTCCTGCGCACACACCCTACAGCTTTGAGTCCTCCAAAGTTAAACTAATCTAGAGCTGCATTTCTCTAATATGCTCAGTCCAAACTTCTTTCTAAACAAAAGTAATATCCAGGGCCTTTAGTTAAAGAACGAGAAGGAGGAGGAAGAGAAATAAAAAGGCAGCCTCAACTCTCTACTTTAAGAAGAAGCAAAAGATAGTAATGGATCTATAATCTGATATTTGGGTAATTTGTGCTAAATAGCAACAATTCCTCCCTCATACTGTTTAACAATGGCAGCAAAAATTTTATTCTCTGCTTCCTGCCAAATTTTGCTGCTTCAGTAGAAGATATCCAAAAGTGGGGTTTAATGTTAGAGAACTGTGAGAGTATTTAGTTCTAGAACTAAAACAAATTTCAGAACTATAATAATTAGTACTCCAATAAACAATTCATAAAATATTTATTGAAAAGTGAGCCTTGCCTTATTACCTAGTGCCAGCTGGTAACTCTTGGGTAACCAGTAAAGAAAAAAATGCTGTTTCTGCAACCTGAAACCAGTACTTTATTTCAGACAGGAACATTTCAAATTCATTAAGGAAAGATAGATTTCATATATCTATGTGAGTGAAACCCTTGGGATTCAGAAAAAAAACTTGATGAATTTTCAGATTGCTGCTGGGTGGAGAGAGGAAGAGAATAGTAATTTTTTTTCATGAAGTAAAGCATAAAGTATGAAGTCAAGAAATCTGAATATGATGTCAAGTAGCCAGTTATGAGGTAAAATGAGCCAGCAACAGAAGAATTGATCAATCCATATGCTGGGTTTTTTTTTATTTGCAGGTATAGCATATTCAAATGAAAATATAGCAACTCAATATAAACCATTTAAAGCAATAAATATGCAAATACGGTAGAAAAATTGTTTCCTAAAGTTCATTGTTCAATAGTCTCCAGGAAGATGCCCCAAATATCTGATAGATCCAAGTAGTAATGTTATTCCTCAGAATGTACAATTCCTAGTCCATACAAATGGTTCTTATGATGGGAAGTTAAGACAATTATGCTGCTAGATATGTGTGTGGTGATATGGGGAAGGCACCTTGAGATAAATTCACACAGAGGATTTTGTGCACTCACTGTGATGTCACCCCTACTCATAAAACACCCAATGCAAACTCTAACCCGTTCTGACACTTTTCCTCCAACATTCAATTTCTTCATAAGTTGCTTTTATGGCAGCCTTTTAGAGTAAATTTGAGAACTAGGCACTACTAGGGGAAAGTATTGCAGGATTATTTCTGGTACTGGTGGGAATGGTATCAGGGTCTGACTTCATGGAGAAAACAGCTGGGTCTTCCCTGCCACCTTCTATGTCAGGCTAGGTGAGGGAATCATCATTTCTCACTTTATTGCTAAGAGGAGAAAGAAACAAGAGGACCAAACAAATTATGAAAATAAACAAGTTATTCATCTAGCACAATAAGTATCAGCAGAAAGTTAATTCTTTTTAAAAAATGATCTAAAAGAAAGAACTTTGCAAGGTCAAAATTGTGCTATTTTTTTCTTCTTCGGCTATTTCCCACTGTGCAATAACAATGTTATGCAGATGTGAACAGTTGAAATATTAATTCTTTATCTGCACTGTTTCATTGACATAAGGGAAGGTTAGAATTAATAGGTGCAAAAAGAGAGAGAAAGAGCATGAGTGGAATGCAATAGGCTGCAAAATACATATGTCCTTTTGCACGTTTCCTTGGATTTAGAACACTATTGATGGGTGTATTTCACACACACACACACACACACACATTTTAACAAAGTAGACACTATTTGATGTTCATACTGGTGGGTCCACTTAGTAGCAATTTTATTAAACAGCAATGTTAGCATCAGAATGCCTCACAGCAAAATGTCTCTCGTATAGAATCTGCTGAGGAAAACATCAGATTATAAATAATGGCTTAAACCTTAAAAGGCCATAGGAATCATTGTTGCTTTTTGTCATAAACACATCTCCAAAAGACTTTCACCTTCTGAAGGTGTTTTTAAAATGATAAGATAAAAGAGAATCATCTGGGGTTTTTTTTACTTATCATTAAAGCAAAATTATTATTATTACATTTTTATCTCACCTTGAAAAGCTATAAACCCATTTAATACTCCCACATGGTATTTTCCTCATAACCTTGTGAAATAGGGAGTGAGGAAGAGAGATCCCAAAATCACCAAAGTTGCTTTCTTGCCAAGGAACGCCTAGAATTTACAATCTAGGCCAGCAGCTTCACCATCACACCAAACTGTCTCTCCAAGGAATAGTCATCAGAAGTGTTTATTGTCAAACTTCAACTTTCGACCTACTTAGGAACACAGGTCCAATGATTTAACTATCCCAATTCCATAGCCTGCCCAAGCACCAGCATTTCAAGGCAAAAGATGGCAACTTCAGGTTAAGAATGCACTGCAAATGGGTAGATGCTCAAGGATAGCAGCGGCTGTCAAATATGCTGTGATAATCAAGGCATCCAAATAAAGTAAATATTTCATCCGTTGACAGCAAGAAAATAAGATGCAATGGCTAAGTCCTTCCCTCCACGATACCGAAGGAAGGACAATTCAAGGCTCTTGTCTATCAAAAAAAAAAAAAGACACAGAGAGAAGGAACCAGGACAGGTTATGGATATTTGGAATACAGGACTATGGCTAGTTTTGTCTCTTATTTATGCTCCACAAAAGAGAGGGGCAAAAGAGAAATCCTGAAGCACCCCTGAATTTGCTTTCAGAAAAAGCCTGTGTCAGAAATCCACCTAAGAGGCAGAGAAAAGAAGCTTAGCTGCCATGAGAGGGAACTAAGATTCCGTCATGCACCAAAGACTGGCTATAGAAAGGGCAAACAAAAAACCAGATTAGCCCAGTGGCTTTCAACATTGTTTCCAAAATGGCCTTGAATTCTCTAAACAGGTTTATTCAATAGATAAAGCTCGGCTTTTGTTAGCTTAACAAGTTTGCTCTTCTTGGGTGAGATCAGCCATCCTCACACCTCCTGCATTGTGTGATGTTGTTTCTGCCACTTGACTGAACTGCCAAACTTCCTTTGAAAGCAAGAGAAACACTGGGAAATGCTCCGTCAGCCCTTATAATCATTGCTTTCTACCAAAGCCCCTTCTGTAAGCATTAACTAGAAGAACTACTAAGCAAGAATTAACCATCACACAACCAAACTACTGTTGTCAGCCACTAGCTGGAGACACACATTCATGCTCAGTGATCCAGAAGACTTCCCCTCTGTAATCTATAGCTAAGATAGTACTAGAAATTTAGAGCCTCTGAGGTAAGCTAGGCAATAAAACTAAGGTTTGTCTGAAATATCTGACAAATAGATAAATAAATATACAAACATAAATATTAATTAGTAAAATGCTGGAGTAACTAAAACCCAAAAAAAGGACTTGGAAGTTTTGTGCTCTCCATAAAATTCCCAAGTTCCTCTTGGGGTTTTAGGTCACTCTAACATTTTACTAACTTTTTGTCTTTGTTGATATTGAATAAAGGACTTGTGATTTTAGTTGAGACTTTGTTTTAGGTTAGAGGCAGCGAACACACTAAGCACTCTGGATTCATGATGGGCATTGCAGAATTTCCTGAGGGCTAAAGTAAGACATTTTAAAGATATTGAAGAACACATGAAATGAGTGCTTCCTGGAGCCCTTTTCATCCATTTACTCTCGCTGCTTCTTATGGCAATGCAATTTTTGTCTTCAATATTTTTTGTCTACTTCAGTGAACAGCAAGTCAATTATAATGTGTGAGGTAGACTAAATCTGAAAGGAACTCCAGAAATTATATTTCAACTTAACTAGTTTATTTTACTGACTTTAATAGAAATATGATAAGATCATTTCCAATCCTGGACAGTGGGAGACTCTCTCAAAGGTTAGCCGGGAGCAGATATAATCCATGTCCCTCAAAAACAAAGACTAGATAGAAGCTGTTAGGTTTGGAGCATGGGTGCGAATAATGGAGATGAGCCGGTGAAACGGTGAACGTCAATTCTTTATTTACATGGTGTGACAGCTCAAAAACAACGGCTGCTATAGCCTTCCTTATACAGGCAACTTATTAACTATTCAACCAATGAAAACCTGGGAGCGCTAGCTCCGTTGACCAATGAGAACGGCTCGTTAATGGCCAATCAGATTCTCCTGAACGGACCAATCTGATCTTGCAATTTAACAGTCAATCAGAAGTGCAGGGCCAGAACCCTGCACTTGACTTCAAGCTCAAGATTATTACACATTTATTCATTCACAATACCCTTTCCCTCCAGGTTCCGTTTACAGGGTGCGGTTACGTAGTCCTTCAGGTAGGACGGTTGTTTTGTTAGTCTATTTGATTTTCGCTGTGCACCCGGCATTTGGCTGCACTCCTGTTGAGGTAAAGCGTTGTTTGGCGAAAGGGGTGTCTCTGACTTTGAGTTCAAGTTTTCATTGTCACCAACACCTTCGGTATCACCCTGAGGTGAGCTCACTCCCATCCCTGATTCCTCTTCTCGTGTTTCCATTCCGCTATCGTTTCCTTCAAAAAGGTTTTCTGCTACTTGCAGTTCATCTTCCTCTGTATCTCCCCCCCCCCTCAGTTTGGTTATCAGGGGACTCGGAGATCCCTGACTGCAGCCTTGATCGTAGTTGATCGATATGGCGCTTCCATAGTTTATCGTCACAGCATTATACTAGGTATGACCTCGGGCCGGTTACACGGACCAGTCGCTTCTACCCACAACGGATCGCCCGCTAAATTTTTAGCAAACACCAAGTTGCCTACCTGGAAGGTACGGCATCGGATGCTGGATCCGTGTGGTTTCTCCGGTTCACACGCTGGGTGTAACCGGTGGAGGTGGGAGCGGAGCTTTCGTCCCATTAGCAGCTCGGCGGGAGTTTTGTTGGTGACGCTGTGCGGAGTGATATGCTGTAAAAAGAGGATTCGGTTTATCTTTTCTTCGATGTTGTCATAGTCCACTTTTTGTAGCATTTTCTTGATGAATTGTACCATGCGCTCGGCCCTTCCGTTGGCCGCAGGATGCACAGGTGAAGTCCTGGGTGGTATTGCAGCTGATAATTATAAGCAGCCAAGAATTCTGACCAGCGAGTCATCCTGGGAGTTAATATGTAGGGAGTCAGTTTATCTCCGGCTATTCTTCCCAGCAAAGGTTTGTGGTCAGTCACTATAGTAAAAGCCCGGCCATACACGTACTCGTGAAATCTTTTAACAGCAGACTTTATCAATCTGGCTATAATTTCGCTCAGTTTTTGAAAGCGTCTTTGAAAAATAGGCAACAGGGGCTTCGCTACCGTTAGGCAATACATGGCTCAAAATGGCGCCCACTCCGAAAGGCGATGCATCACATGTGATAGTTAACGGCAAGGTCTCATTGTACTGTATCAGTACAGTGTCCAAAGTCAGTAGTTTTTTCACATTACGGAATGCCTGCTCTTCTCTATGACCCCATACCCAAATTGCTTTTTTGTCCAGTAAATGATGTAAAGGTTCAGCGACAGTCGCTTTGTGCGGCAGGAATACATTATAAAAATTGATAAGGCCTAGAAACGCCTGGAGGTCGGCCTTATTCTGGGGTCTGGGAGCGTTTTTTATTGCTTTCAATTTGTTATCGGAAGGGTGAATGCCCTGGCTGTCAATTAGATACCCTAAGAATTCAACTCAATCGGTATACAGCTTACACTTATTTTTCTTTACTTTAAGACCTGCGTCTTTGAATTTATGGAGAACTAATTTTAAGCGATCCCGTAAAATTTTTGAAGTAGGGGCAGCGATTAACACATCGTCAAAGTAGGGGACAACGCCTTTAATCCCTTGTAATAGTCTTTCCATCAGGCTCTGGAAAATCCCCGGGGCTACACTCACTCCGAACTGGAGCCGAGTACATTTAAAGGCACCTCAGTGCGTCACAATCGTCTGTGCCTGTGCCGTTTTTTCATTAACTGGTAGTTGCTGATATGCCTGAGCTAAGTCTAGTTTAGTGAAGACTTTTCCGCCCCCCAGGGAATGGAGGAGGTGCTGCACCACCGGCACCGGATATGCGTTTTGCTGCAGGGCATGGTTCAGGGTGACTCAGTAGTCCCCACAAATTCTAATCGAACCATCCGGCTTGATGGGTATCACTCTCCCGGGGAGAGTGATCGGTTGGCTCTAATAATCCCTGGGCTATTAACTTATCAAGCTGTTTGTCGATTTTCGGTTTTAGGGCAAATGGAACTTGACGAGGCTTAAGGAGGATGGGAACTATTTTTGGATTAAGGTTAAAGGATATCAGGGTCCCCTTGTACTTGCCTAGTTTTTCTGCAAAGATGTCCCTGAATTCATGGACGAGGTCCTCCTCCCAGTCACTGCTGCCGATTCGGTTAATGCCTGCCACTTCAATGCCGAGTGGTGCGAACCATTGGAGGCCTAACAGGCTAGGCCGGTCCTTGTCAATCACAGTCAGGGGTAAGTACGCTGTGTGGTTTTTGAACGAGACCCGGACTCGACTGGAATCCTGTTCCCCTGATAGTCTTTAAGGATAAGTCTTTGGGAACAGAGGTCTTGGCGCCGGATAGTAGGGATGAGTTGCTTGAGGGTCTTCCAGGAAACCATTGAGAGAGACGATCCTGAGTCAACTTCCATTTGGCAGGGCCGATTTTCAATGGCCACTTTAATTCGGATTTTCTTGGCATCCAAGGAAGAGGCGTGACCGATAGTAATAGTTTGGTGAGCCTCTTCTCACTTCGTGTGGCGATTTAAGGTTTGGTTTTTAAGGTTTGGTTTCTGTAGGAGTGGTTTACTGGTTCTCGCCTTACAGGAGAGTTTCCTGTTGATTGGCGATAGTTAGCCCCCTTCGAGGTCTGGCTGGGTCCTAGGAAGCTTCTACAGACCCGTCCGATGTGGCCTCGTTTCCCGCACTCATGGCAGACCGCGTCACGGAATTTGCATTTGGACCTGGAATGGTTGGCCCCACAGCCAGCACATGGGTTTTGGGACTTCGGGTAATGGTCCCGATCGGACCGCAGTCGATGGACCTCTTCTTCGTCACTGTCTGACGATGAAGAGAGGTCCTCGTGGTGGGCCGTCAAGAGCTGTCCCTCTGACTTGGGTAAAATGTCGCCGGTCGGTTGGTGTACCGGAGCGCGGTTGCGGTGCAGTTGTGCAGCCGACTTCCTGGTTGCTTCTGCTGCAGTAGCATCAGCGATGGCATTGGCAAGGCTGATGTTGCCTTTCGCCATCAACTTACTCTGCACGTTTAGTGCATCTAATCCCAAAACTATTCGATCTCTCAAAGCCTCTTCCAGGTCGGCGAACCCGCAGAGGCCTCCCAGGTTTCGGAGGTCTGCGACGAAATCGGCAACGCTCTCTCCTTTCCGCTGGTTTCTTTGGTAGAACTCGTGCCGCCTTATGAGCATTGGTACGGTTGGTGCATAGTTGGCCCTCAGTAGGGGTTTGAGGACGGCCCAGTCCATAGCCTTCACTTCAGCGG
The DNA here is from genome assembly GCA_033807585.1 of Hydrophis major. Classification (NCBI taxonomy): domain Eukaryota; kingdom Metazoa; phylum Chordata; class Lepidosauria; order Squamata; family Elapidae; genus Hydrophis; species Hydrophis major. The sequence continues at coordinate 118,625,160 of CM066329.1, forward strand.
TTTTGCTAGGGTCTTGGCCATCTTGAATACGGTCGGCCCGCAATGCGTTAGTAATACCGCCTGCTTCTTCCCGGTCATGGCACCCTTCAAATTATTGGTTTCCAAGAACATTTGGAAAGGATCCATGTAGGACTCCCAGTCTTCTTGCGCTGGGTCGAACGGAGCAGGTGATATGACACCGCCAGACATGGTTCCGCCATTGTGCGTTTTCAGCCATGTGCTTGGTCATTTTCTTCGTTGTTCAGTTAGCTCTGACGTCTCCACATCCCATCCTCATCGCCAGTGTTAGGTTTGGAGCATGGATGCGAATAATGGAGACGAGCCGGTGAAACGGTGAACTTCAACTCTTTATTTACATGGTGTGACAGCTCAAAAACAACAGCTGCTATCGCCTTCCTTATATAGGCAACTTATTAACTATTCAACCAATGAAAACCTGGGAGCGCTAGCTCCGTTGACCAATGAGAATGGCTCGTTAATGGCCAATCAGATTCTCCTGAACGGACCAATCTGATCTCGCCATTTAACAGCCAATCAGAAGTGCACTTAATTTCAAGCTCAAGATAACTTTATTACACATTTATTCATTCACAACAGAAGCCTACTTAGTGAGAATCTTATATGCCTTGGAAGTGCTGGGAAAGTTAGAAAGCTGCTATTCAGAAACTCACTCATTCCAGCCAAGGGGGCAGCAAAGCACCACTGGTTACCTTCAGTCAAACATAGAAGGACATTAATTCCACATATCTCAGATCAGTCTCAAAGCTGGGCTGGGGCTTGCTTTATTGAAGCACAGCAAGAGAGAAAATTATTTTACATTACATTGCTGGTGTTTGGAAAACAATGTTTCTCCCTGGAATGTGTGCCCAAGGTACTCACACCTCTTTCTCTTCCATTCCATCTGTCCTCCACACTTTTGATTTTTGATGGTTGTTCTCTTTGGTGCCTGGCCATTAAAAATAATAATCCCCAAGTGCAAAGTTCCTGTTTGAAGCTCTATAGAAGAAATGGTCTTAGCTCTGAAGAAGAAGAAGAAGAAGAAGAAGAAGAAGAAGAAGAAGAAGAAGAAGAAGAAGAAGAAGAAGAAGAAGAAGAAGAAGAAGAAGAAGAAGAAGAAGAAGAAGAAGAAGAAGAAGAAGAAGAAGAAGAAGAAGAAGAAGAAGAAGAAGAAGAAAAAACAACAACCTCTTGCTCCATAAAGCATACTTGTAAGGCTCCGATGTCTCTGTGAGATGGCAGCATTTGCCTCCCATAATTTAGTCACATATCTGGCATGGAGAATAAGCAAACAGTATTGGGAAGCCTCCCCATCCAAACAGCAACTGAGAAACACTTCACTTTTTGTTAAAATACACACGAAAATGGTTGGGAGGACGCATGCCACACATAGTTTTACTTAAGTACTTGGAGGAGTGATGATGCTACATTCCAAATTCTGAAAAAAATCTGAGTTCATCCAGTGAGGGGTCAACTAGATGGAGGTGTTATTATTGGGCAATGTGTTGATCTTTGTATATGCCCACTATAGGGATACAGTCTCTACTCAGATGCTCCTAAGATTTGGTCTGGTTTTCCTTTGCACTGAGAGAAGAAAGAGAATTGTCTATAGCTTAACTTTAATTTTAAAACAAAACAGACTAGCAGATATTGTTACCAGGACAACATAAAAGGGTTGAAAAAAATCAATTTTATCAGCGCTTGCTTTAGGCAACTAATCACCCAGTGACATTTTGCCACATTCCAAAATAAAAGTGGTGGACAAATTTAGAGGGGTTCAGGGTATCATCACCCAGTACTTTGGGAGGAGTGCATGTACGGAATGTCCCAAGGCCTCCAGTTGTGCATTTTATATTACATTACATCTTCTGACTTTTAATGGTTCTCAATGTGTGTGGCAATGATGCCCTGCACCTCCAAATCTCTTGTGGTGAGGTTGGCTCAGTTGGTTCACTGGATTCACTGGTCTCAGATATGAATATGGTAGAAAGGATGTCGAAAGGCATCCAAAAGAAAACATTTTTCCTATCTGTGCCCAGGGATTCTGTGAGCGCACTTGTCTTCTTGGAAGGAGGAACCCTGAAGATGTCATTCCTCAGGAATCCAGAATGCTGGGTGGCATTAGTTGCTTCACTGCTTAACAAGCTGTCAGCCAACTCCATTTATTCACTCCCTCTGCCTGCCTACTCTGGCCTCCATATAACTAGCTCCCTACGTGCAGTCATTTTGATTCTCCCTGTATTCAGCTTTGGGAGGGGAGAAATGAATAATACTATACTTCTCCCCAAATATCCTATTTTGCTCACTTAAGCTCATTCACAACTCATTCATGATCAGTTGCAGAAGTTCGTGTAATGGGATTTGGGTGATAATTAAGTTATGCAAAAACCATTTGCTGTATAATATTAATTTGTCATTTTTCATCAAAGGATTTTAAGATCTAGTACATTTTTTGAAAATTAAACTTTTAAATTGCAACAACCAGTTTGAAAATGCAAGTTTCAGAAGGTGGTGAATTTAAGACCAGTGATAAAAATTCATTTTATGTCTGCAACCCTGCTTGTGCATTTTCACACATGAGCAGATTTTTAAATCCTTAAAGAGCTCCTCATCCCAATTACTTTGTGATAAGCAATATCATGTAGTCACGAAGATAGTCTCACTGTAGCTCCTCCAAGAACCACCCAGGAGAAAATCAACAGCACAGAAACCCAAGGAAGTATTAAATCACCATCATGCATGTCTTAGCAAGTGTCGAAGCCTTTACAGCTCACATTTTTGAAATATATTTTTCAGGAGATAAGAGGCAGCCCTACATGTTAACCAAGTTCCAGATTCTATCTTATAGTACATAGGGGGAGGAAATTTTCCCCCTTCCATAAGCTATTTTTAGTTCCAATGCTAGAGAAGTGCTTGAAAGAGTTTAATGAGGGTCATGAATATTCAGGCACTAAATGAGGCACACAGATGGCAGCCAGGAGTGCTACAGATGCCTTGGGTACAAGCCAGAGTTTCATTATCATCTTCAGTGTAACCAGAAATACAGCAGCCCTTCCTCTGCCTAGTAATACTCTCACCCATTCATATTTTTATCCACCCAGCCTTTCTTTTACCTGCTAGCTGGTAAGTGATATTTGTTCTTTGGCTTTTTTGGTTGAAATATATGATTAGACATTATTAGAACATGTCACAGAATCAATGAACATGCTAGAATAGTTATTGTTAAATAGAAGATAGATTTGGATTTGGACTATGAAGTTCACTAGGTCACCTTAAAGAAATAGGCATCACTTTAGACTTCAGGATTGCTGCCAGGATTCAGTAAGTTTACATCAAGTAAGATGTAGCTAGCAGTCTTGAGCATACTTGGCCTTCACAGGTATGTTTGTTCTAAGAATCTTATTAAATGAGCCCTCCAGAAGGCAGATGGCAATACATTAAAGAGGGTCTCGGAGAAAGGATGTGTTGTGGCCCGTCAGCTGCCAGCAGAGCTGGTGGCAGACTCTGAGAGTGAGGAGCTTGGGCAAGTCTTGGAGTCTGGGGAAGACTCTGATGGTTGCTCTGTGTTGGAGGCAGAGATGGGGCCAGGGCATTTATCAGATGCCTTTGGAGTTGGAGATAAGTAGGGAAGAAGAACAGCTGGAGCCTGTTCCAGACACCCGTATGCGCAGAGCTGTCAGGAGAAGGGAACAACTAAGGAACAGGGGTTGACTCGGAAGAAAAGGCACAAGTGGATGCTGAATGGCTCCTCCTTTAGGGAACAAATAGAAGCAAAAGGGGAGTGGTGTTTGTAGGAGACAAATAGTTTGCTTATTATTGTGAAAATTTATGCTTATCTGAGTTCGTGCTTCACAGAGACTCCTTTGCCAAGTATTTCATTTTACAGCATTGTGACTGGAAGCTCTCGGCCCACTAAATTATATTTTGCATTACTGAATTAACTTTTTATGTTTTACCATAACATTTTATGTTGAAAATGTCCAAAGCTACTTAAGACCTTCTGGCATGGCAAAACCCTAGTGACAACCTTTTCATACCCACTCATAGGAGCATAGTGCTGGCTGTTGGTAATGTATCAGTTGATCTGACCACCGACCAGCACTCCTCAAACAACCATTGCCTCCCAAACCTCTGACTGTGCTGGGGCCTTCCTCTTCCTTGAAACTCCAAATCCATTTACATTCTTTGAAGGGGGAAAAAAAAGCAGCTCAGTGGAATGTGCTTGTTTTCATTTCTTTTCTGAGTTGCTGCAATCTCAACTATGCCCATTATTCTTGAAATAATAAGCCTTTCAAGGTCATCCAAGTACTTCAACAAGAAAGGGAAGGGAGGTGAAACTAATATGCTGGAGGAGAGATATTCTTGCTATACAGATTTCTTTCCCTCTGAGTTCTAACTTTTCCAGAAGTTGTAGGAAGTGACACACAAGACACAGGGGGTCTAAGCAGTGGTGGCTGTTTTCAGTACTGGGTCTGGCCTGGCCTGTTTAATTTCCAGGGCCAAGAGCTTTCTTTCACCTGAACAACAGGAATCGCTTTTTTTTAAAAAAGGTGGGCGATAAAAAAAGGAACAAAAGGCAGCTGGAGCAAGAAAATGTTTTCTACCTCATACTGTGGAAAGGGAAGTGATTCAAGGCTGTTTTGTAAAAAATGGATATGCTTCTTTCTCTCTGCTCCTTGAAAAGAATGAAAACAATATTTTTTGCAGGGCCCAGGAACTCACCATGTTTCATCCAGGTCTGTTTTGAAAACTTTGCCAAACAAGAACTCAGATGCACAAGTCAAGCTCAAGAATCCATATGTCACCAAGCTCAAGTAACACTCCACCCTTGACCCAATATTTAATTATTTTCCCTTAAAGCAAAATCCTGGAAGCAACTGTGGGTGAAAAATCAGGCGCAACACAGTGGTTAGCACAACAGGATTACTTTCTCACTCATCCTGGTTTCTAGTTTAACTGAAGGCTGTTTATGGGCTTCCGATTATACATTAGTTAAAAAGAAGTAGAATGATATCCATGTCCTGTGTGGCCTGGGCATAAAGAGGATGATTGGCTCCTCTCTCTCTCTTTATGAAATTACATTTCTCTGCTTGTAGATAGATAGACTACAAGAGAATCTCTTGCCTCTCTCAAAGCACTTTCCTATCAAATGGGAATGCAGCTTGCCTACTCATAATCACCTACCAACGTCAAGAATGATGCAGGTTCTTGTTCTAAAAACACATTGTTTCATCTCAATTCTAGAAGGTTATTCCCCAGAGAATTAAGACTCACGCGATTACAAACAAAAACTGTTTCCTGGTGGAAGTTCCATAAGAATTTCCAAGCCATTCAGAAGAATGACTGACTAAGCGGTGCCAGGAATGTCACAAAACACTGAGCATTGGAGTGAGGAAGGAAGTAGAGCAGTAGCCTGTAGCCATGACTTCCAGCAATCAATGTGAGGAGCAACTGGGAGCTCTTCTTGCAAGACCACATCAATCCTGTATGAAGAGGCAGCAGACCAAGACTGAACAAATGGATGCGGGAATTTGGGTAGAGCTCTTTGCCATGTGGCTGTTATGCTGCCCTTTGATATAGTGAAATACACCAACTCTGTTGAAGTAACAGATGGTTGCCAATTTGTTGGCTGCTCTTTGTGAAACAATGGGAAGGATTGTCCCTTACACTAGTCAGTAAAAGATCTGGGGCAGCTTCTGACTTATAAATCCAGAATAGAATATGGCTTTGTGGGAAAACATTGCTTACTGACCATGTTGTGATATTAGTTTCTCTTCTCTTTCCCAGATTACTTTGTGAACCTCATTACATTTTAGTTTCCTTTTTTTTCTGAGGGCTTAGTGTTCCTATATTGTACTATTGCAGTGCAAAAACACCTATCTAAACCATGATCCAGGAACTTAATGCAATCTTCCCCAATCTAGTGCCTTTCAGATATGTTGGATGTCAACTCCCATAAATCTCTAGTAATTCTCAGAATTGGTCAAACACGTCTGGAAACCACCTCGTTGAAGGTTAATTTAAACTGATTATCAACCTCTTCCCACTCTTACTTTGTTATTTCATAAATGTACTATTATTTATACTTAAATTGAGAGTAGTGAAGGAAATGTGTTTCCTTTATCCACTATGCTTGGAAAAAGCTAGTGGCAAACCATAATGTTGCCAATATGGTGGTACCTAAGTTGCCAGGAGTTGACTTGGTTTAATATTGAAGTTGGTTCTTTGTTTTCTGTCACAGTAAAAAGAAACAGAATTATCTAAAAAAAACCAAAAACCTATTGCAATCATTTGGAAAGTCTTTAATGGGAGAATATATGTATTTGGAACTATGCATGCAAACGTGTGTGGATTTACAGGCTCCATGAATCAAGAAATATAGGTAAGGGCTACATGTGATGCCCTTTTTTCTGGATATATTCATTCATCCAATTCTTAAGAAAACCATGCGACAGAAAATGCATATGCAACTCTCAGTGTGGCCAAATGTCAGTGCAGGGGTGAGTCTGTATTTGTGTCTGTGTTCAACACAAACAAACATCTGGATGAAAGATCTGGCAGCAACTCCAACATCTGTTTCTTCCATAATTTGCCTGTCAGTGCACTGAAGCAGGGCAGCATTTGGAAGGCCCCCCATATAGCAGGCAGGGAGGTAGACCAGGAAAGGGTGAATGAGGCCAGAGAAGTATTAAGCCTTGTTTGGGTTCTGCCTTTTCTGCATCCTCCCCAGCTGTTGCTACCTCAGAGGAAAGTAAGGACCTCTGCGTTCTTCACATGCTTTCCCCTGCCCCCTCAAATCCCTGAGCCTGCTTCAGTCCATTTGTGTCAATGAATAACCTGGATTAGTTGTTGACTCTGTAGAGAATTTATGTAGCATCACAATATCCAGCAATGGAAGTGTACCAGAACACTGGTGTACCAATAGCATGAACTCTGTTCTCTAAGGAGTTGATGCCACATAAGGAAAATAGTGGGGAACCAGGGCAGGGAGCTGTTCCCTATATAGAGAATACAGAAATCTATATTTCATGGATTCAGATTATTCATCCTTGTGGTTTGTTAATGTTTATACCCTTGGCAGCAGCAGCTCTAGATTTTCAGACAAGAGTTTTTCCAGCTTTGCTTACAAAGATGCGGATGAAACTTCAGATGTTCTGTATGCAAAACACATGCCTTATCACTGAATTATGGCTGTTCCTGAAATTTGTACTAACTTTCCAAATGGAAGTTATATTTTCCATCCTACACAAAAAGGGGTTTGGATGGGGGTTTGCTACAGGAGTTTGGATACGGGACAACAGTCTTCGGCTGAACCCTGGTTAAGGCGGAGTGGGGGTTTATTATCCTTAGTTCTGGGGTTGCACCAGGGATGGGATTCAAATTTTTTAACAACTGGTTCTGTGGGCGTGGCTTAGTGGGTGGGCGTGTCTTGGTGATCATGTTATTGGCTGGGCGTGGCCAATTCAATATCACTCACATCAAGGCATGCATCTCCTCGCCTGGCCTCTCGTGACTGTGGGGATGCTGCAACAGTCGTAAGTGTGAAAAATGGTCATAAGTCACTTTTTTCAGTGCCATTGTAACTTTGGATGGTCACTCCACACAAGCAAAGTACCAGCAAAGGAGGGAAAAAAAACCTCCATAGACGTTCCTGAGACAGGAAGTCTAGTCCTGCCAAGAATGTAATTAGGGTCAATAATAAGAATGTAATAAGGGAGAGGCAGTTTCTGTAAGCAATACCAGAATGTTTCCTTCCTGCCTTCCTTACAGGATTAGGCCAATAATTTCTTCTAACAACTGGTTCTCTGAACTGCTTAGAATGTTAACAACCGGTTCTAGAGAAGAACAGGAAGTCTAGTCCTGTTCTAGTCCATGTAATAAGTGTTAACGGAGAGGCAGTTTCTGTAAGCAACACCAGAATGTTTCCTTCTTGCCTTCCTTACAGGATTAGGCCAGTAATTTATTCTAACAACCGGTTCTCCAAACTGCTTAGAAAGTTAACAACCCGTCTAGCAAATAGGTGAGAACTGGTAGAATCCCACCCCTGGGTTGCACTACCCCACACAGATTTGGTGCACAATCTGGGGGGCTCCTAGACTTACAATTTCTGCTTGAAGAGGAGGTGGCAGGCATGGTTAGGAGAGTCGTTGTGCAAATTTATGTTGTGCGCCAGCTGTACCCTTTCCTGGGATCATAAGGCCCCGTGTGTACTCACTCATGCCTGGTTGGATTACTGCCATGTGTTCTACATTGCTTTGAAGAATATTTGGAAGCTGCAACTAGTTCATAAATCAGTGGCGTGGATAGTTCTGGAGGCACCTCAGGTGGCTCATGTGTGATATTGCTATTATATGAGCTGCACTAGCTGCCAGTTTGCTTCTGGGTCTACTGCAAGGTGTTGGTCATTACTTTCAAAGTCATTACTTTGTGGCATGAATCCAGGGTACCTGAGGAACTGTGTCACTCAGTGGTGGCATTAATTTTTTTTTACTACCGGTTGTGTGGGCATGGCTTGGTGGGCTTGGCAGGGGAAGGATACTGCAAAATCTCCATTCCCTCCACACTCCTGGGGGTAGGTTACTGCAAAATCCCATTCCCTCCCCACCCCACTAACCTGCTTTCCAGCTCCATTCTCCTGTGCAGGGCAACAAAAGAAGACCCAGACAATCAGCTGGGACTCAATGGGAGGCAGAGAATAGATGGGGGCAGGGCCAGTCACAGGTGGTATTTGCCGGTTCTCCGAAATACTCAAAATTTCCATTACTGGTTCTCCAGAACAGGTCACAACCTGCTGAATACCACCTCTGGTGTCACTCCAGTGAGATTGCCCCACTCCACTCCCTCCAGTGGAAAGGGCCGACTTTGATCTCATCAGCCAAAGAATTTCCACTGGCAGGATCCAAGAAAAGAGCCTTTTCTGCCGTGGCCTCTTCCCTCAGGAGGTGAGTCCATCTCCACATTCCCGGCCTTCTGAAGAATCAAAAAACTTGGTTCTGCCGCTTGGCCTCAGATCTCAACAGGGGCCTGCTGCAGCGGGGGTAGATAGAGAAACCCCTCAACACCAGGCATCCTTCATCTTGGGTTTTAGCTTTTCTATTCAATTTTTCTAATTTAAATTATTGTCTTTCTTTTTTCCTTTTATTATATTGTAAGCCACCCTCAGAGTCACCGTATCTGTGAAATGGATTGCATAGGAATGTAATAGATGGATGATAGACAGACAGACAAATAGACAGAGCCTCCCTTTAAGTTCATAAGACATTTTTCTGAAGTCTTTTTTTAATCTGGCAGAATTATAGGTACAGAAGTAGCAGGGTGGTGTGGCGTGGGTTAGAGTGAGGTTATATCATTGAATTCAAAGAAACATTAGGAAGTTGTAGCAGAGCAGAAGAAATAATTTCAGAACAATTCTACATTGCTACTGGCTGCGCATCAAAAATCCCTTGAAACAGTTTTACACACTTCCGTGTTTTCATTGCACAGAGCTCTCCATGTGTCAGCCTGTGCTCCCTCTAGCTGGCCAATGGAAAGGTGCAGCAAAAGCTGACAGCAGCCAGCAATTCACACTGCTGCATCCATTTATGCTGTGAGCATAAAGGGAGGGAAAAGGGGCTCAATGCATGGGGAGGAAAAGATTCTTGGGAAAACAGCAGCAAGGATCAGTGGTGCAGTACTGCAGGCAGCCAGTCAGGGAAGGAAGGAGGGTATCTCCAGAATCAGGAGATGGGATAAGAAAAAGTTCCCATCCATGGGACAATTGTCTGCCTCAGCTCCAAAGGAAACAATACTATATTCTCAGCATTTCCTTTGGAGAAACAACTCAGCCTGGGTCCAGCCCCAATCCCAGATACTATTATCTTAATATGTAGAAAGGTCTCAGTTACTAATATTATAATCTGGGATCTTCAGCCTTCTGCTCCCAGTTCTTTTGTTTGACTCTCTAGTTCTATGGGAGTTCTATGCATCTTGCTTCTATCTGTTCTTGTCCTTATTCATCTGAACACACTTTGATCATTCTCGGAACTGTTTAGAAACATTAATGAGCAACTATAATAGCTTTATAGTCCTAGAGCCAGGTCCATCTCTCTTCTCTTATTCTCCAAGCTCATATTGATGCAAACAGCTGACCAGTCACTGGAAGTAACTGTACATTTCTCCTCCCTTCTCTGAGTCTGGAAAATGAATAATGGAAATTCTCTGACTGCACTCCCAAATTACAGTGATCAGGAAGGGTGACTGACAGCATTGCCATGTGACTTGTCAATTCATTTGTTGGCAGCAGCTCATTGCATTTTTTTTAAAGCATGGTTCCTTATATATAGCTTCAGCAAAACAATTGATGATAAAATACCAGTTCGTAATCTAACCACAGAGCTCCAAGTAAGTATTTTACTTGAACTGAGGTTATAAAAATGCAGAACTCATGTTCACACAATGTGCTTAAATGATCTACTAAATAATTAGCAGTTGCATTCACACAATGTATTAATCTTGATAAGATTTAGCCTTAGTTGATTTTTTTTTATTTTGCTCTTTGAATCAAGTGGAAAAATTCAATATCCATGTAGTGTAAACACCCCCAGTTTTAGTTTTTTGTTGCCATTTGCCATGTAAAATTGTTTTAAAAGCAAGAAAAAAAGCACAAAATATTTTAGGAGGAAAACAAGGCCCAATCCATCTTTTTAAAATGCATATTTTAAAATTTTATCATACTGAATTATTCTGCTTTGTTAATCATACATTTCAACTTTCAGACTAGATTATTTATTAGTGGTATCCCAAGATCATGAACACTAAGAACTTACACATTGAATGCTAAAGTAACAAGATATCTTATAGTGATTATTGAACCTATTAACTCAAGAAGAATCTCTACACATGTAGTTCTCATCATGAAATAGAATAGAATGGAATGGAATGGAACTCTTTATTGGCCAAGTGTGATTGGACACACAAGGAATTTGTCTTTAGTGCATATGCTCTCAGGGTACATAAAGGAAAAAAAATACATTGATCAAGAATCATAAGATACAACACTTAGTGATAGTCATAGGCTACTAATAAGCAATCAAATCATACTAGGAAACAAATAAAACAATATAAATTGTAAAGATACAAGCAACACAGGTTATAGTTATATGTGGGAAGAGATAGGTAAATATGTGGCCTGTCAGAAATCAAATATCTAATATTCCGGGAATATTGCATACATGAAACAGCATTCATAATAAACCTCCTTTATCACCAGAAAGTAAAATCTCTATGGTACTAACTTAAGAATCAATGAAACATTATACTTGTTCTTAAAGAGATCAACACAGAAAAATTCTCATAATCAAACCAGAAACTTGCTGGATCTGTATCATCAGATCTAAGCTGAATAACTTTCTCAGATCCACAGATCTGAACCCAGTAGAGTAAAGATAAAAAAAATTCCATCACAATGAGGTAACTGAATGGAAGGAAGAAAACACAGAGTCATATAAAAATAAATTGCAAAGTGTTAAGTCCGCGTGGAAGGAAGCCAGGAGTCGCTGACGCCGAAGGGTGATGCGTCGCATGTGATGGCTAGTGGTAGGGTCTCGTTGTACTGGATGAGGACGGCATCCGAAGTGAGCAGGTCCTTGGTTTTCCTGAAGGCGGCTTCCTCACATTTCCCCCAAGTCCAGGTAGCTGCCTTGTCCAAAAGCCTATGCAAAGGCTCCGCCGTGGTCGCCTTTTGGGGCAGGAAGACATTATAAAAGTTTAGTAGCCCCAGAAACGCCTGCAGTTCTGTTTTTGACCTGGGTGTGGGGGCTTCCTTGATGGCTTTAATTTTTTTGTCGGTGGAGTGAATGCCATGTCGGTCTAGGAGGAATCCTAGGAATTCGACCCGCTCTGTGTACAGCTGGCATTTTTCCCTCTTCACTTTAAGCCCGGTTTCTTTGAATCTCGTTAGCACCTCCCTTAGGCAACTCTCTAGTTCGGCCTGGTTGGTTGCCGATACTAGTACATCGTCGAAGTAGGGTACCACCTCCTTGATGCCTTGTAAGAGTCTTTCCATGAGGCTCTGGAAAATTCCAGGCACCACGCTGACTCCAAATTGGAGGCGGTTGCATCTAAAGGCTCCCCGGTGGGTGACTATGGTTTGTGCCTCTGCAGTTTCCTTGTCGACCAGCAGTTGCTGGAATGCTTGGGCCAGGTCGAGTTTCGCGAAAACTTTGCCCCCTCCCAGTGAGTGTAGGAGATGCTGCACTACGGGGACGGGGTAAGCGCTTTGCTGCAAGGCGCCATTTAGGGTGGCCTTGTAATCCCCGCAGATTCTCACTGACCCATCAGGCTTGATTGGGGTGACTATGGGGGTCTCCCACCGGGCGTGGTCTATGGGTTGTAAGACCCCTTGCTTGACGAGCTTGTCAATTTGCTCGTCGATTTTCGGTTTGAGTGCAAAAGGTACCTGCCTTGGTTTTAGGCGTTTCGGGGGAACGTTTGGGTCTAGGCTGAAGGATATAGGGGGCCCTCAGTACTTGCCTACGGTGCCGTTGAACACTTCTTGGAAGTCCCGGGCCAGTTGCTGCTCCCAGTCGGCTTCGGCGATGTGGTCGATGCCCGTGACTGCGATGCCTAGCGGTGCGAACCATTGACGTCCCAGCAGGTTAGGTCGGTCTCGATTGACGATGGTCAGGGGAAGTCTTTCGGTGTGCCCCTTGTATGTCACTGTGAATTTTCCTGTTCTGACTACAGGGATGCGGTTTCCCTGGTAGTCTTTGAGGATTAGTCTCTGGTTTTCTAGTTCCCTCCTCTGGATGGTGGGCACCAAGCGTTTAATTTCTTGCCATGCTACCATCGAGAGGTAGGACCCGGAGTCCACCTCCATTTTACAGGGTTCACCTTCGATGCTTATCTCCACGTAGACCTTTCTGGCGTCTGTGGTAGTTGCGTGGCCGATGGTGACCGTCTGATGTGTCTCTTCTCTCTGCAGGGTTGTTTGCGGTGCGGTCCCTGGCGTTCGGTCTCCACATGCAGTCTGCTGCTTGTCGGGTTGCTTCAGCTGCCGCGGCTTCGGAGATGGCATCAGCGAGAGCGATGTTGCCCTTAGCCATCAACTGACTTTGGAGAACGGGGTCCCAAAGGCCGAGCACAATTCGGTCCCGCAGGGCCTCGTTCATATTGGAGAACTCACATAGTCCTCCAAGGCGCCGCAGCTCTGCAACAAAATCACTGAAACTCTCACCCGACCGCTGGTCCCGCCGATAAAATTCGTGTCGTCGGATGAGAATGGGTATGGCTGGAGCGTAGTGTTTCCAGAGTAATGGCTCAAGGTCCGCCCAATCCATCGCGGTAACATCGGTGGGCTTGGCTAGCGCTTTTGCCATCTTAAACACTGCGGGCCCGCAGTGCGTTAGGAAGATGGCTTGTTTCTTCGGTCCCGTGGCATCCTTCAGATCGTTGCATTCGAGGAACATGTGGAATCTGTCCGTGTAAGATTCCCAGTCCTCACTGGCGGGGTTGAAGGGGGTTGGTGGCGCGATGCTGGCCATCTCGTCGGTTGGCTGGCTTCCGTCGGACACGTGCTTCGGTTCAGGATAAGGATCCCACCCTCGTCGCCAGTGTAAAGTCCGCGTGGAAGGAAGCCAGGAGTCGGTGACTTTGCATCAAGCTCTTTATAGCAGTCAGGAACCAAACTGCCTCTTTGAAAAACTTTGCGGCTTTTTATTCCCAAGCTGTGGCGGCCGCGGCCAATGGCACCGCTTTGAATCTCCCGCGATTCGAATCTACCAATCGCGGGAGATTCTCAGCGAGCCAATCGGCGCGGCTCGCCTAGCCAATCCGATCGTCCCGCGCTTTGGCCAATCAAAGCGCGGGGATCTCAAGAATTCAAATGAAGGTACAGAACACAAAGCACAAACTTTGTAATTTTAGATTAATTGCAAGTCTGAGAGGAAGAAGATCCTCTTCATACATTTCCCCCAAACTTGTTAGATCTAATGTTAATTGTGACATACAGAAGTATGTCTCAATAGCAAAGCTATTGATGAAACAACAACATGGCTAGCATTATAGGAGCTTTTCGTAAACAATAATCATTCACATATTAATGCAGCTTTGAATGTAGCTGATCCTTGAACAGAACCCTGGAAAGAATTGGTATTGCATGTGTGCAGTTATATAAAGAGCAGCTCTGACAGAATTCGTTTAAGAAGGGGGAGGGAACTGCTCAGTGACTCAGTCACTCTTACCTAGACAAGAAATAATTAAAGTAAATTAGCAGTAGCACAGAAATACAGATTGTTCTGCTCTCCAGTGAACAGTGTGCCAGTCAGTTCCCTGAGAATTGTGGGCCTGCTTGAGCTCTTATGCTGGCTACTGTCCCTTTGCATTAGAAATCCCATCCAGCAAGTAAGGCACTGATCAGAGAAGGAAACCCCCCTGTGCTTTGCAAGCAGACCAAGGAAAGGCCATGGCAGGTTCTAATTAACTTTAGCGTCACAGCCTAATAAGCTGTGTGTGTGTGTCAGAAAGGCAGCCAGGCTCAAGCCAGGGCATCGTGTGACTGCTGGTACATCATTCCAAGAAAAGGGAAGCAGAAGTCTGCCTGGAAAAAGATGTCCCTCTCTTTACCACTTAGGTTAAGTCCTGTCTTCACTTAACTGGAATGTAGAAAGGCGGAGAACATCAATCTAAATACCAACATCAGTTGAAATATGGTCTCTAATTCATACTTAGGTCTCCCTGAAGTAATAATAGTCTGCATAAACCTCCAGGGTGGAGATTTAATTTGAGCTCAATGCAATCAAATCTTTCAATCAAATTGACACTCTGATATGAATTAGGAAGTCAATCTGAATCATCAGATTGGGCAGTTCCAAATAGATGGAGCACACACTTGCTATAATATGAAAAATATAATAGACCTGCTTTGACACTTCATATGGAATAAATTGTTAGAACCAATTTGTACTTTGCAGAACTAGATCAATTGGCTCAAATCGATGGTTCAAATCAGATCAGAGATGAACTGTGCATGGCCTACTTTGTGCAACAATCATCTAGAAAGTCCTCACAAAGCAACTTTAGCTTCTAGCCATTTGGAATGAAACCTGGAATGAGACTGCTAATATCTTCCATGGAATAACTGCTGATGCTCACAGCCCTTGGCATAACTGCTTCCACAGTCCCTATCCAGACTATGCCAAATTGACTTTGTGGTTACACCTTTGTGGGTTATACCTAGATATTCCTGACAAATTGACTTTGTGGTTGTAAAATCTGCATACATAACTGGATCAATCATATACCAGCTTTCTCCAGTCCGTATTCCTTGAAATACACTAGGTCTTGGTTATGTGGGTGGGAAACAATTTTCCTGAAAGATACAATGCACTGAATCCCAGCAACAACCGTGTTTAGAGACATTCAAACTTATAAAATGATTTATGTTTCGTTCATTTCTATGGATTGGTTCTAAAATTGAAGAATTAATTGAGATGGTTTTCATAGCCCCAGAATTATCAGTATAACAGAAGCAAAACCTCAGGGGCAAGATTGTGATTGATCATCAAGGCTGCTGCAAAGACATACACACTGAGATACAGCCAACAACATAGTGAGAATAAGATCTAGTTCTTTTTATGCTTTTTCTCTGAATAAAAGTGCCTTTATGCAAATGCCACCTTCAGTTTCTTGAATGGCAACTCTCAACTCTATAAGTCACTTCATTTCTGGCAGTTTACCTCGCAGAAATAGATCCCAGCATAATATGTAGTATAATAACAAATGTATCAGCCAAACAGCATGAATTCCCTTGTCTTTTTAATGATAGCACAAAACTTTTTTGGAGCAAATGGAAAATGAGGGCTCCTCATGACATTCCTGAACAGGGAGAGACTTATACATAACCCCTTACCATTTTTTAATTATGGTCTAGCACTTTATTACTGTCTGCACCGAGGATAACAAATATATCGCCACATCCAAACCACATACTCCTTGAAGCAAAAATTAATGGCCAGGCTGTAATATTATTACAGGTGGTATCATAAATACACTCTGCAATGAACATGATTGTGCTGCATTTTGGAATGTCTGGCTTAGCACAAACTTGTTGCCCCAGGAGCATGGGAACTTCTTTTTGGGGTCCTGCCTAAAGAGAATCCTGAGATGGTCTTCATTTCTTTCCACAAGTCAGCTCTTTCCAATTTCTCTTCAAAGAGCTATTGGTTTCTCCATCGCCAATCAATAGTCTCATACAAAAACAACAGCCTCCTGTGTCTGAATATTTCCTTTTCTTTCTACTCCATCAAGGCATGTTAAAAAGGAAAGATAAAGATTCCCCTTCAACATGCGTGCTAGTCGTTTCTGGCTCTAGGGGGTGGTGCTCATCTCCGTTACAAAGCTGAAGAGCCAGCACTGTCCGAAGACGTCATGTGGCCAGCTGAAGGCTCCCGAAATGCTGTTACCTTCCAACCAAAGTGGTCCCTATTTTTCTACTTGCATTTTACATGCTTTTGAATTGGAAGGTTGACAGAAGCTGGGACAAGTAACAGGAGCTCACTTCATTACGCAGTGCTAGGGATTTGAACTACTGACCTTTCTGATTGACAAACTCAGCGTCTTATCCAGTGAATCACCATATCCCTGGCATGTTAGCAGCTGCTTTTATCCTGTGGACTTTTGTCGGGTCTGCTGACGGGGGAGAGGGAGGGAGAGAGTAGTGACAACTGCAATGTCACTCAAGATGACTAGAAGTCCCTAACTTACATTAACTGCTACTATTCTGGCCTGCCTGGCCTACCTATATCTGTTGCAAGCATATGTGTGGAGTTCAAAACTTGGTCTTTTGAAGGGACTCTACAAGAGACCATACTGGCATCACTATATTGCCTGACCCTGGATGTCATACCTGTAACTTTTAATGCATCCTTCTCCAGGTAGAAGATGAACTGCAGAAGGTTGATCTCATCTGTAACCAATACGAGGCTGCTAATTTCATAATTTCCAATCTCAATTATGGGCAACCTTGCTTTCCCAAAAAACTGGCTGCTCTAAGTATTCTTTTTTCTTCCTGTCCTCAGGAAGTAGCAGATTCAGAACCTAGAGTTCCACAGGTGTTGACTGAATGATCTCTAAGGGCAGCTTTTTTATTCTGAAATTCTAAATATCTAGGTTTGGAGTACAGAATAGGGTGATTTTGTATCTGATATGGTCTGCATTCCTTGAATTACTATAAGGGTTCATTCTGGGCACATGTTCAGAAACAGTTAACCCTGAATTAAGAATTTCAATCTTAAACTGCTTATTTTGAAATGTATTGTAGAATTGCTTTTTTTTAAAATGAGGTGTGTAGAAAAATAGAACGGTCTTTGAACCATTGCAACTAATTGGAAATACTTTCAAGCCTGAAAAGTCCAAGATTGCTGTAAGAGCTCATCATACAGCAATATGATGTTATTACAATTGGTATCAGATTGAGGGTGAGGGTGAGAAACATAATAAAATAAAACAAGGTATCACTTACAGAATCTGCTTGGAGAAAAATAGGAATATGTTTGGGAACGTATTACAAGTTACCTCATTTCTCTCGCAATATGCTAGATACAATACTGGAATGGGAGAAAATTCCTGGCCCTGTAAACTTACAGCTGATGTCGTGTATCTTGGAAGCATCCCATCTCGGAATAAGCAAGGAAATGGAAGAGTCAGTCCAGGAAACCAGAACACTGTCATGCTTCCATCATTTTCCTGGGTGACTCATTCTCCTTTCAATTATTCTTAGTAAGGGAAAAATGGAAGAAGAAAGGAGTGAGATAACAGCAGCAAACTGACAATGGAGCCATTTCCGTGGTAAAGGGAGTGTTTCAGTGGAAGGAAATGAATTGATATTTTACCGGCTGAAATGATTCACAGTTATCTGATAAATAGATGAGAAACAAGAAGGCTTAGTGGATCTAGAATCGAATGTGTGATGAAGTCCAATGCATGTCTGATTCTTCCTCCTCTCTCAGCCATGCCAGGACTCATCTTGCTTCTCAGGATATTAAATCAGCAGCACCGCTGCCCCTGAACTTCACTCCCCTGAGGTCTCCCCAGCCCCTTGCATCTCTTCGTGATTGAGTGATGCGTTTCCTTTCCCCAAAGTTCATGTTGCCTTAAATGAGAAAAAGGCTTTTCCTGACCTGGGGCTAGACAGCTCAGATTTTGGAGGGTGATGTACTCTCCAGAGGCCTTCCTGATGGAAAGCTGGGTAATTAATGAATCCGCATTTGTTTTATTCAGTGCAGCTGGCCAAGGAAATCCAACTGACGGGAGCACAGCTTACACACACAGGCACACACAAACAGAGTGCGGGAGATCCAGAGGCCAGGCGGAGATTGCCTCTCCAATCTGTTTTCAATAAGGATGATTAATTGCTTGTTTGGGGCAGATTTGTTGATATCATTTGAGAACTCACTGGGTAATTATTTGATGAAGCAGGCCTCAGGACAGCTTCTTGACATGAGAGAGAAAGCACGTTATGATGTCCGGCAAACTTGCTCAGAACAGGCCCAAGAGACCGCTGAAGCAGAATCCTCCTCATCAGGGGTGGCATTCAAATTTCTTAACAACCAGTTCTGTGGGCATGGCCTAATATTGTGGGTGTGGCTTGGTGGTCATGTGACTGGCTGGGCATGGGTAGTATGTAAATATTGTAAATATATATGTAAAGATTGATATATATATATTTTTTAAAAGAGCAACTTTTACCCAAAATCAGGCAAAGCAAGCAAGGCAGATTGAGCTGCTTGCAGAATCACAGCTTCACTTCCAGATCTATCTTTCTGCAATCAGCTGCCTGAGTCTGTACTGAAAAATAGAAGCTTCAATCCTAAGGAAGTTTCAGCTCTGCTCTCAGGCCACTTCTCCCTCTCCCAACCCCCTGAATACCACCCCTGACTGGGCCTCAGGGAAGCCTCCTGGGTGGGATGGGTGGGGAGGGGAGGGGCCAGCCAGTGGTGTGATTTGCCAGTTCTCTGAACTGTGCAAAATCGTAACAACCGGTTCTATTGAACTGGTCCAAACTGGTAGAATCCCACCCCTGCTCCTCATGTATAAAATGGCTGGAAGTGGCTCCCCAAAACAGCTGTGCAGATTTTATTTCTTTGTTTCCTGAGATCGGACTAGAGACTGGCTTCTGAATCTGAACTCAGGGAAACTTAGGAAATTGCTGGTCCTGCCTAATTTCTTCTAAGTGGTTCTAGATGATGCCCAGAGCTTGAAACACACACAGTGCACATACTGCGGTTGGGATGAATGTACCAGTGACTGATGGTATCAGTTTACTGCCTAAAGAAATGAGAGGATCTCTTCTGAAATGCCCTCAGGCTGAGCATTTTGTGCTATGCTTCTATGAGACAGTCAGCCTTCC
Organism: Hydrophis major; assembly: GCA_033807585.1. Taxonomy (NCBI): domain Eukaryota; kingdom Metazoa; phylum Chordata; class Lepidosauria; order Squamata; family Elapidae; genus Hydrophis; species Hydrophis major. The sequence continues at coordinate 118,644,541 of CM066329.1, forward strand.
TCTCACTGTATGAGGTTCTTCACATACAATAGCTGACCTCACAAACTTCACCATAGTTTCACTCTCTGCTACAGTTACGTCATCTACAATGAATGATCTTAACAGTTACTTCTTAATCAGTCTGGCAATACTGTCTACTGAAAGGTGATATATAAACCAGTAATAAGACAAGTTTTTTTTTCCTTTGGGAAAAAAATGTTAATTTCCAAAACTTGGGACAGTAAAAAAAAAAAGTTTTTTTTCGGGAGAGGGGGAACATCATAGTTTCCAAAACATGGGATAATGATTCTTCCTTACTGTCATTGGATAATTCTGAAAGCATACTAAAGAAGTTATGGCACACATTCTATTACGTTTAGAGAGCTGCATGCTTTAAATATGGAGCTACCCTCCATTAGAAGCTAGAAATCAGTTGCTTTGGAAAAAACAAAACATATGCCTCATTCTTGGGAATTTCTATACTCCTGGTTATGTGTATATTGAGCCAGTTTGGTGTGGTGTTTAAGGTGGGAGACTAGTTCTAGTCCACCTTGGCACAAAGTTGGCTGCGTGAGTTTGGGCCAGTTCCTCTCCCTCAGTCCTAAGAAAGAGACAACTTCTGCAATCTTGCCATGAAAGCTATAGGCAGTCACCCAGAGCCTCGGTGGCTCAGTAGTTAGAATGCAGCATTACAGGCTAATCCTGCTGACTTCTGATTGCCAGCAGTTCAGCAGATCGAATCTCACCAGGCTCAAGGTTGACTCAGCCTTCCATTCTTCCAAGATCCATAAAATCAGGACCCAGGTTGCTGGGGGCAATATGCTGACTCTGTAAACTGCTTAGAGAGGGTTGTAAAGCTCTGTAAAGTGGTATAGAAGTCTAAATGCTATTGCTATCAACACTGACTCAAAGGGGTGTATATACACACAAACGTACCTCTAACCTCCAAAAAGGGATTAATGATTTGCTCCCAGCCTCATATGTGTACTGACCTCTAATCAGAGGTGGTATTCAGCAGGTTCTGACCAGTTCTGGAGAACCGGTAGCAGAAATTTTGAGTAGTTTGGAGAACTGGCAAATACCACCCCTGACTGGGAGATTTTACAGGATCCTTCCCCTGCCATGCCCACCAAGCCACACCCACAGAACAGATAGTAAAAAAAAATTGAATCCCACCACTGCCTCTAATAGTTTTTTACAGAAAGAGCCACATGCACAATCTTTAATAAGTCAGGAAGGCTACTAAAAATATCTCTGCCATCACCCAGAGACCAAATCCATTTGTGTTGAAATGAGGTTTAGGCCTTACAGAGAAGTGGAGAAATACAAAACAGAAATAAAGAAAAAGGTGCGGTGCCCAGATGGATTAAAAATAAAAAAGTTGTTATTTTAATATTAATATTAAGAGATATTTATTTCCTCCCAAAAGATCAATTGCTATATGATAGTGGTGGCTAACCTTTTTGGGATCCTGTGTCAAAAATTGTGGGTGCACTTGCGCTTGTGTGCTCATGTGCCAGCACCCAGAAGGCAATGCGTGCATCCTCCGCCCCCTGCGCATGTGCACGCAATCCCTCCCCACTGCCCCCTTACCTGCACTGCACCTCCCTGCTGATTTTCAGAGGCTTGAGGAAAATTCTGCAGGCTTTGCAGGCCGAAAAATTGACCCATTTTGTCACTTCCGGTATTTCCGGAAATATAGGAAGTGACAAAATGGGCCTATTTTTCAGCCTGCAAAGGCTTTCCTCAAGCCTCTGGGAGGCCAAAAAAAGCCTTAAACAGGCTGAAAATCAGCTGTGAAGCATGTACATGCTCAGTGAGGTAAGTTTGCCTGTGGCTCGTGTCCCAGCATAAATGGCTTTGCGTGCTATCTTTGGCACGCATGCCATAGGTTCGCCAGCATGGCTATATGATATTATAAATACGAAATGTGATATTTGCCCTTGTGTTCTAAACAGGACAATTTGCTTCTTTTACACTGATGTTCCACTGTAAAGAGATGACAAGAAGATTTTTAATATGTCCATGAGGGAAGTCAAAGCATAACACCTGCAGTAGTGAGTATGGATTTACCACAATTATTTCTGAACAATTTCTATCTTAACTGGTCTGCTTTCTGAGCAGCCATGTCAACTCCTCTTCTTAGTCACAAGGGCTCACGAATGAGGAAATATGAGGTCTCCAATTGGTAGTTATAGAAAGACAAGTTGGAACATCAAATCAGCCTTGTTTTGGATTTTTCATCCAGGTCCATCTCCAGCAGAGCACCAGAGGGTTCTCCACCTGGCTAATCCAATCCCCAGGAAAGATTAACTGAGAGAGGGATCGACCACTTCTTCCTTTCTGGCAGTGCTATCACTCCCCATCCCTACCCCGAGTCCATCTGGTGTGCACAGGAGGTTGGCAGAACCTGCACCCCTCCCCATCATAGAAGCCAATCTTCTATGTCATTTGACAGCTCTAATAGGATTATGAAAACCTTTTCATAAACTCAGGTTCCTAGCTGTTCCCCTATCCACTCATCCCTCCTTCTTCAAGCATGCACTTCCATCTTCCATTACTTTTCCTCCTCCTTTTTCAGCCTTTTTATCATCACATGGGAATCTATTTTTTACAACCATCCACTTGAATTTTCAACCTGCTAGATGGAGATCATTACTGACAACCCTTTCTGGAAAAGGGATAATGTCGTCTCTGTTAAGTACTTGGACATGGGTCGGAGTAAATGGAGACAGCCTCTGAATAGTGACTTTCAGCTCTTTATTAGCATAGTGACTTCTCAAAACAACAGTGAACCCTGCCTTATATAGGCAACCTTTGTGAGAATTGTTCAATAGCGAGCTATGAACGCAAGTACTTTAAACCAATAATAATCCTCTGTTAAGGGCCAATCGGATTCCTAAGAACTAGCCAATCCGATCTGGCCACCTAACAGCCAATCAGAAGTGCAGGGCCAGAACCCTGCACTTAACCTCAAGCTCATACTTTATTAACTATGGTACATACATAACACCCCTTCCCCCTGGCTTCTTAATTATGGTGTAGTTATATAATCCTTTAAGTAGGATAGTTGTCTTTTAAGTCTTTCGGATTTTCGTTGGACTGGTTGATTGCAATCCTGTTGAGGTAGATTGTTGTTTGGCAGTGTCTCTGCTTCTTGCTCAGGTGCAATTTCTTGTGGTGCAAACAATTCTCCTTCCTGCTCCATTTCTTGAGTCTCACTTGATTCGTCGCTCTCTTCGAGCAGGTTCCCTGGAACGTCATCTTTTTCTTCTGTACCTCCCCCCCCCTCGGTTTGGTCATGGGGGAGTTGTTGACTGGCCGTTATGAGTCGTGACCATAATTGGTCGATATGCCGTTTCCACAGTCTATTGTCACAGCATTTCACTACGTAGGATTTGGGGCCGGTCACTCGTACTACCGTTGCCTCTATCCATAACGGGTCACCTGATAAGTTCCGTGCGTAAACGCGGTCTCCTACCTGGAACGTGCGACAGCGGCCACTGGATCCTATTGGCTTTTCCGGTTCGTAAGCAGGGTGCAACCGGTCGAGGTGGGAATGGAGTCTTCGTCCCATCAGTAGTTCTGCGGGAGTTCTGCCGGTGACACTATGTGGAGTTATGTGTTGCAAAAAGAGAATTTGGTTGACTTTGTCATCGATATTGTCATAGTCCATTTTTTGCAAAGTCTTTTTAACAAATTGGACCATGCGTTCCGCTCGGCCATTGGTCGCAGGGTACGCAGGCGAGGTGAGCGCATGGTGGATGCCGCGGTCAGCGAGGTACTGCTCGAACATCAATGCCGTGAACTGTGGCCCGTTATCGGACACCAGGACATCAGGCAATCCGTGGGTTGCAAAGAGTCTATTTAGGATCTTAATCACTGCCTCAGAAGTTGTGGCTGTCATACGATGAACTTCTAACCAATTGGAATATGCGTCGACTGTCAGCAGGAAGGTATATCCTTTGGTTGGCCCCGCGAAATCCAGGTGGATTCTGGACCAGGGTCCACGTGGCATTTCCCATTCAGTAGGCATGGCTTTTGGTGGGGCATTGCTGGCTTGTTGGCAACTGGTACACGCTTTGACCCACTGCTCGATTTGCCGGTCCATGCCCGGCCACCATGCGTAGCTTTGTGCGAGTGCTTTCATCCGCACGATGCCGGGGTGGCCTTCGTGCAGGGTTTGTAGTAGCATCTTCGGGAGCCGTTCTGGGACAACGACTCTATCGCCCCAGATAGAGTCTTTTGGGGAAAAAAGTTCAGTCTGTCTTGCTTTAAATGGCGCAAAATCATCTGGGACTTGGTCCAATAGCCATCCGCGTTCTACCCAGCCTAGGACTCGAGCTAGGGTGTGGTCTCGTTTGGTTTCTCTCGCGATGTCTCGGGCGGTCATAGGCAGCGAGTTGAGTGTTTCGATCTGCAACGTGGTTGCCGTTGGTGCCGGATCGTCGAGAGTCTCTGGAAGCGGTGCTCGGCTTTATGCGTCGGCGTGGGGAATGGCTTTCCCCGGGCGATATTGAAGGCGATAATTATAAGCAGCGAGGAATTCTGACCATCGGGTCATTCTAGGGGATAATATGTAGGGGGTTGGCTTGTCCCCGGCTATTAGCCCGAGCAATGGTTTGTGGTCAGTTATAATGGTGAATGTCCTTCCATACACATATTCATGAAATTTCTTTACAGCTGCAACAATTGCGAGAGCTTCTTTATCAATTTGTCCATAGTTCCGCTCTGCATGTGAAAGAGTCTTCGAAAAGTATGCAACAGGGGCTTCGTTCCCATTAGGCAGTACATGACTCAAAATGGCGCCCACCCCGAAAGGCGAGGCATCGCAGGTTATAACTAATGGTAAAGTCTCATTATACTGCATAAGTACAGAGTCAGATGTGAGCAATTTTTTAACATTCCGGAATGCTTGTTCCTCCCGGTAACCCCATACCCACAATGCTTTTTTATCTAATAACCGGTGTAATGGTTCAGCAACAGTCGCCTTATGCGGTAAAAATACATTATAAAAATTAATGAGGCCTAAGAATGCCTGGAGATCGGTCTTGTTACGTGGCCTGGTGGCATTTTTTATCGCCTTTAATTTACTTTCGGTCGGGTGGATGCCCTGGCTATCAATCCTATACCCTAGAAACTCAACACTGTCAGTATATAAGCGACATTTGTTTTTTTTCACCTTAAGTCCTGCCTCTTGGAATTTTTTAAGAACACTTTTCAAACGATCCTGCAAGATTTTTTTGGTAGGGGCTGCAATTAATATGTCATCAAAATACGGAACCACGCCCTTGATTCCCTGTAACAACCTTTCCATGAGGCTTTGGAATATCCCCGGGGCTACACTAACCCCAAATTGCAATCAAGTACATTTAAAAGCACCTCTGTGCATTACAGTTGTTTGGGCCTTAGCTGTCTTTTCATCCACTGGTAGTTGTTGATAAGCTTGAGCTAAATCTAATTTAGCTAAAACCTTACCGCCCCCCAAGGAGTGGAGGAGGTGCTGCACCACCGGAACTGGATACGCATTCTGCTGTAGGGCGTGGTTTAAAGTGGCCCGGTAGTCCCCACAAATTCGGATTGACCCATCTGGCTTAATGGGCGTTACAATAGGGGTTTCCCATGGAGAGTGATCGATGGGCTTCAACACCCCTTGAGCAATTAACTTATCGAGTTGTTTGTCGATCTTAGCTTTAAGAGTGAATGGAACTCGACTGGGCTTCAAGCGAATTGGGGCTACTTTTGGATCTAAACTAAATGAGATTGGGGTCCCCTTTTACTCGCCTAAACGGTCCGCGAAGACGTCGCTGAACTCAGAAACAAGGTCTTCCTCCCACTCACAACCACCGACTCGGTTCACCCACTCACAACCACCGACTCGCCGGCCACCTCGATGCCTAGTGGCGCGAACCATTGGAGGCCTAATAGACTAGGCCTATCTCTGTCGATGATCGTTAGAGGTAAGTATGCTGTATGTTTTTTGAAGGAGACTCGGACTCGGCAGGACCCGACCACAGGGATTCAATTTCCTTGGTAGTTCTTGAGGATGAGGCGTTGAAATTGGAGGTCTTGGCGTTGGATTGTAGGGATAAGTTGCTTGAGTGTCTTCCAAGACACCATCGAGAGGGATGATCCCGAGTCGACCTCCATGTGGCAAGGCTGGTTCTTGATGGCTACTGTGACTCGAATTTTCTTAGTGTCCATGACTGAGGCGTGACCTATAGTGATAGTATGGTGAGCCTCTTCTTTTTGCAAAGCGCGATTTCTGTAGGAGTGGTTTACTGGTTCTCACCTTACAGGACGGTTTCCTGTCGATTGGCGATAGTTGGCCCCTTTTGAGGCCTGGCTGGGTCCTGGTAAGCTGCGGCAGACCCGGCTGATGTGGCCTCGTTTCCCGCACTCATGGCAGAGTGCGTCGCGGAATTTGCATTCAGCCCTGGCATGGTTTGCTCCACAGCCAGCGCAACGATGTAAGGGCTTAGGGCGAGGGTCCCGGTCAGACTGCAGTCGATGGACCCCTTCTTCGTTGCTGTCTGACGACGAAGAGAGGTCCTCGTGGTGCGTCGTTAGTAGCTGCCCTTCTGAGTTGGGTGAAATGTCACTGGTCGGTTGTGTTGCCATAGTGCGGCTTCACCGTAATTGTGCAGCTGACTTTTTGGTCGCCTCCGCAGCTGTGGCTTCGGCGATGGCATCAGCAAGGCTGATGTCGCCTTTCGCCATCAGCTTGCTTTGCACGCCTAGTGCATCTAATTCAAGAATTACTCGATCTCTTAGTGCTTCTTCTAAATCGGCGAACCCACAGAGGCCCCCTAAATTCTGGAGGTCTGCCACGAAGTCAGCCACGCTCTCTCCTTTTCGCTGGTTCCTCTGATAAAACTTGTGGCGTCTCACGAGTGTAGGCACGGTTGGCGCGTAATGGTCTCTCAGGATGGGTTCGAGGTCGTCCCAGCTCATGGATTTCACTTCTCGAGGTTTGGAGAGTTCTTTAGCCATCTTAAATACAGCTGGGCCACAATGCGTCAGGAACAGTGCCCGCTTCTTTGCTGGTGTGGCGTCCTTCAAATTATTCGTCTCAAGAAACATTTGGAAGCGATCCATGTAGGATTCCCAATCCTCTTGGTTTGGATCGAATGGAGCGGGTGGTATGATGCCGCCGGACATGGTTCCGTTGTTGGTGTTGTCTTATCACGTGCTTGGTATTGCTTCCTGGCTTCTTAGGTTCAGATGTCTCCAAATCCCACCCTCGTCGCCAGTGTTAAGTACTTGGACATGGGTCAGAGTAAATGGAGACAGCCTCTGAATAGTGAACTTCAGCTCTTTATTAGCATAGTGACTTCTCAAAACAACAACAGTGAACCCTGCCTTATATAGGCAACCTTTGTGAGAATTGTCCAATAGCGAGCTATGAACGCTAGCTCTTTTAACCAATAAGAATCCTCTGTTAAGGGCCAATCGGATTCCTAAGAACTAGCCAATCCGATCTGGCCGCCTAACAGCCCATCAGAAGTGCAGGGCCAGAACCCTGCACTTTACCTCAAGCTCATACTTTATTAACTATGGTACATACATAACAGTCTCTGTAATAGATTTGCATTTACTCCAACAACTTCCCACCCACTCTCTCTCTCTTTCTCTCCTACCTACAGAGCTGAAAGCAAGCCAACCCTTTTGGCAGAGAAAAGAAAGCAAAGAGACCGGGCAGCTCCAAGCTATTCTTTTAATGTCCAGCTTGTCACTTTCCGTAGAGAGTAAATAATATAACAAATCAACATAATAATGGGCAAAAATCCAAACATTTAACAAAAATGATACAACATTAAAGGCAAATGACCCTGCTTATGCAAAGAAGCATCTGGTAATTCAAGCAAGGGTATTACTGGGGTACATAGAGAACAACAGGTCCTGAGGACTTGTGCCTCAGAATCAATAGTCCCACTTTGCATCTACTATTTTTGTTGTCCCCTCCTAAGTACTGTTTTCTATCACCATCATTGCATTGTTATTTAGATTATTTACATTTCAGACCAAGCAGAAGCCTATTCCTGCTCTATATGGCTAATCCACTAAGCTGCTTATTGCATCTTATGTCCATCAGGCTTGAAGAGCTGCCCAGAGCTAATCTACCAAATACCAGATCCTGGCCCTTCTGACAGTCTCTGTTTTGCTTGGTGAACTTCAAACCAAAGGATATAACTCTGCTGAAAGGCAGCTTGCTCTAGATATTCTTAACTGCCCAGCAGAGAAGGTTGGCAGCAAGCCTAATGCAGAAAATGTCAGTCACAGAGTTTATTAAGTGATGACTGGGCAGCAGGATATCTCTAGGCCACCAGAAGAGGGTACAGTACATGGCTCTATATATGTAGCTGGTACAATCCTTTTCCAATATTTATTTATTTATTTGATTTGTCAATCGCTTACAAGATAATAGGCATTAGTATAAACATGAATAAGAATATAGGAAATAGATAAGAATAAATGGAGACAATAGGACAGGGATGGTAGGCACGATGGTGCACTTAGGCACACCCCTTACAAACCTCTTAGGAATGGGGTGAGGTCAATAGTGGATAGTTTGAGGTTAAAGGAAAAGATCTCTTGCTATAGTATCTGAGAATGACTTTTGCTCAGAGTAGGAAATGCTGGGTGAAACTGACAATAGATTAGACCTAGATCTTGGTAGCAAGAGATATTTATGTTTTCCATGGTGGATTTTATCTGTTGGAGAACTTATATTGCATTGTTAGCCCAACCTCCTATTAAGGTAAAGTTTCCCCTCACACATGAATGCTAGTCATTTCCGGCTCTAGGGAGCAGTGCTGATCTCTGTTTCAAAGCTGAAGAGCCAGCGCTGTTCAAAGACATCTCAGTGGTCATGTGGCCGGCATGACTAAATGCCAAGGGTGCACGGAACGCTGTTACCTTCCCACCCAAGTGGTCCCTATTTTTCTCCTTGCATTTTACATGCTTTCAAACTGCCAAGTTGGCAGAAGTTGGAACAAGTAATGGGTGCTCACTTCATTACTTTACCTGTTGGAGTTTACCTGTTGAAGAACTTGTATTGCACTGTCGGTCCAACCTCCTATTAGAAACCTCCTATTTTAATAATACCACATTCAACAATAGGAAAGGAGGATGTTTTATAAAAGGGAGACGTTTTCCCCAGGAAGCAGAAAGAAGAAATTGTGATGGAGATCAACAAAATAAGAGAAATAAAAATTGGAGATCATGAAAGAAATGAAGGAAAGTAGTGAGATGAATGAATAAGAATAAAAGGTGAATGGAGAGCAGGCAATAGGGCAATAGATCCAAAGAGAAGACAAGGAAAGGCAACAGAAGGATAGTGTGGAGATGAAGGAAGTAAAAGAAGCAAAGAAAAGTGAAGGGTGAACACAAAGAAAATGAAGATCGTAGGAAGTATTCACACAGATAAAAAGGACAAATATATGGATGGTGGATGGAAATAGTAAAATCATTCAGCAACTTTAGGAAAAACTACATGTTGGCAGTAAATACATATTTGTTCTCAAGAATTGTTTAGCTCGTATGAAGAGGCCCCTCCAAATTCTGAATCATACAGCAGAATAGCCCCAGGTTTCTCTAAGTAACACACAAAGTTTGCTTGGCTTATATTCAAAATTGGCTCATGCTGCAATCCATACTTAAAATATTTTATCCATGGTCAATGAATGTAGGACCAACACAAAAGTTAGCTGTTAGGCTGCAAGGAGGCTATATGAAGAATTTACTATTTATGTGAAACACGTGGTCATGATTTCTGCCTGCCTGCCAATTCTTTCAAATAAAAGGTTCCTGTCTTTTACTGTAACATATTAAATAATTTTTCTCCCATTTGTGCTACTCCCATAAAGACTCTGTCTTTGGAGTTCCCCATCTCCCAATTCTGTCTTTTTCAGATGTGGAACAAATAAAATGCCTTTTTTTCTATGGCATTTCACAGTTAGATTAAACAACTGTAGTTATTCCCCCACCTACCTAAATATATGATGCTCTCTTTCATTTCTATGTGGTTGCTGTGATTTAGTTAAGAAAAAATAGCCCTATGGTTTCTAAATTCATGTTTAAGTTTGAATGCATTTAATAATTTTTAATTGTAAAATGTTTTCAGAACCAGAACAACTGAGAGGAAGTGTATAAATAGAGTAAGTAACTAGGTAAATGAAGAAATATTTCTGGTTTCTCCACCTGCTTGGAACATGTAAATATGTGTGTGTGCATAATAATAGATGCCAGTGCTGGCCCTACATTTACAGAATGTGTGTAAAATACTGTAAGCACAGGTTGCAATCTAACATAGGCAACATGAATCTATACCAATTATAGAATTGCAAGTTGCACCTTGCTGAGTATGGTTTAGGATAAGAAGCTGGCAATGAGATAGAATCTGCATGATAGGAGCTAAGCAACTCCTAGCAAATCCCATAGCCAACATTTGCATATTACAGTACCAAGCATGGATTAATTTAGATAATTATGGGAAGGATTGTGTATGTTAGTGTTGAGAATGTGGGAACTCAAATACTAGAGCTCAATATATCCTGCACCCATCCCAATATCTACAGAGATACAAATCAAGATCCCAATAGGAACCAAATCCAACTTTGTGAACAGAGAATGAGCTCAAGCTGGAAATGCAATATACATTAATTTCTCCATCACAGCAAACCTGGAAAGAGTTTAAATCCCAGCTCAGCAAAAATAACACATTTTAAAGTTTAGGAGGCTAAAATCTGCACATTTTCTCTGCTTCATATTCAAGTCATCTCTCCAAAGAAAACAAAGGAAGGAATGGTACTTGAAATCTAAAATTAAACTTGAAAAATTCTTAAACAATGAGAAGGATTTTCTATAACTTTCCTTAAGGAAATGAGGCAATAGATATCAATCTTCAGATCAGCCAAAACTAGCTAATGATTTTATTTCTTGGAGGCGCCCTGGGATCATTTTATATCATATGAAAAAGCATCGTTTTACATTTCTGGGTTTTATCTTACAAAAACTGACACCACAATAAATGTATAAGCTTTTCAGGCCCCAAAGAAATCTTTCTTGGTTTTGCCCAAGATATTATTGTCAGGAGCTGATATCCATGATATAGCTAGAAGAAACTTTTGATGTTCAATTGTCCTGTCTAATTCATACATTTTGAGTTTCAGACATCAAGAGTGTTCCATTTGCAATTGTCTTCTCTCTTCTGACATGTCTGTTATGTATTTTTTTTTAAAGAAGAGTAAAGAAAGAGCTTTAGCAGTTGCATAGTTCCTTTCCATGGGTAATGTTAGAACCTGTCGGCCCAGAACAATTCTCAAGGGAAGAAGTAGACAAGATCAGTGGCGGATTTAGGCTCACTGGTGCCCCCGTCCTTTGTACATAATGTTCAAACGAAGCCATCTTTTCAACTTTGTGGTGCCCCCTTTGGGCCTGGTACCCTAAGCACATGCTTAGCCTGCTTAATGGTTAATACACCACTGGACAAGATACAAAACTTACAGGAGTACAATGGACTTCAGAATGATGCTAAAGGGTGAGTTTAAGCTTCACCTGGATCACACATGAATTTTTAGGGAAAGATAATGGCTTAGCAGTTGAGCAAATATTTTATAAAGTTCCTGTCTTCCTTCTTCAAGAAATTTTCATCTGGAAATTCAGGAAGTTACCTTCAAGATACAATCTATATCAGATATAAACATATATTGAAAACCAAAATACTTTCAAGAATGCATCCTAAATCAAACTCTAACAGTATTCACTGACAGCAGGCATTGAACAGCACACTCAAGCAGTGTGAAAGATGACTCAAGATTGCACACAACTGGAGACCATCCAGAGGAAAGCTATGCATATTTCTACCCTACCGATATTCATTTACAAGCCAAAATGATACAAAAATATGGCTGAAACATTTGTCTGTTATATAGATGTTTACAAAGCTGTTTGAAAAGCTAAAGAATGCAACCAATAGAAAAAGCTACAACATCATTAAATTACACATCAGAGACAGAATAAAATACAGAACACACAAACACAGAACACCAAGGGTGAAAATGGGGTAGAGTAGCAGAAACCAACCGCAGCTGGAAACTTTCAGCATATTGTTAAAATACTACCATTTAAAGAAGTGAAAACTTGCTGATGTTGCATTTCAACATTAGGAAAAAAAACCCACTACATATAGAAATACAGTTTGAAACGGTTCTAGAAGCTCTCCAAGCAATGATTACAAGAAAGAGATTCATAGCATACAGTAACTATTTAGGTTGTCATGATTTTATTGCTTTTTTTAAAATAACTCTTCAGCTCCCTCATAGTTATTCATCGTAGCATTAACTCTCTATTGAGTCTTCTTAAACAACTCTTCAAAATCCTATATACTAAGGAGAAAGTGATACATGTACACTGAGAAAAGTCTGTGTTGGGTGAAAGTACTCAGCTGACCTTGGCTGTCTTCAGAAAAGGTAAGTGGGCTTGAAACTGTGTAGGATTTGAATGGGAAACCATCACAAATTCAGAGGGCCAGAAGCTAGATTGAGGAGTTGAAAAAATATGCTGGGGAAAAAACAATGGCAAACCATATCTGAATTGTTGACAAGAAAATTAAATATCTGGGTAGATACCCAGACCTGAGCTTGAATCAAGAGCATTTTCACCATGAATCTGAAATTTGAATGTTCAGAAACAAAATATTAAGAGCTTTGCAAATATATCTGCCTGATTATTATCTGATTATTTAAGGCTTAAGTATGAAAATCTTCCTCATGCACCATCTGGCTTTTGTATTTATATAAACATTTACATCACAATCATCTAATTTTTTATGGCTAGAAATTTTGGAGGTTATCTTCCATTATGTCTGAAGGATGTTAGATGGGAGCTGAAATAAACATCATGGTATAAGGGCAGGGGGCCCCAACATCCAGTCCATGGACCAGCCCCAGTCCTCAGCATGCCTGCAACTGGTCGACACAAACAAGCGAAGCCCCATCCATGGGATGCAGGCAGCATGCAAAACCACACCACCACCTCTGGTCCACAGAAAAACCTTTCTCCATGGAACTGGTCACTGGTGCCCAAAAGTTTGGGGGATACTGCTATAGGGGACAAAACTGGAGGAAAATGTTTTTGTTGTTTTCTATAGATTCTGAGAGAGTTATTTTTCATTTTGATTTATATATTACTTTTTGATTAATTCAAGAAAAGAAAAAGGTTAGAGTACAGGATTCAAAGGCAAATAAATTTGTAGCAATGCCCCTAAAAGAGGAATGTACCTGTAGCACATTGATATTGATGGCTCTCTCAGTTCCTTTACTTGTCTCCTCAGGCGCAGGCAAACAGATAAAAATATCACTGAAACTGTTATTGGGAGGTACCACAATGATCAAATAAACTACTTATCATTTACTTTTCATTATAAACCTTCTCAAGTTAGGTTTTAAAACTTGATGCAGATGGCTTTTAAAGTCATCTAAAAAGTGAATGAAGCCCAACAATAATAAAACCAAGTTATGAATTAAGTCCAGTAATAAGCAGTTATTCAGGGGTGGGATTCTACCAGTTCACACCTATTCGCTAGAACGGGTTGTTAACATTCTAAGCAGTTCGGAGAACCGGTTGTTAGAGGAAATTACTGGCCTAATCCTGTAAGGAAGGCAGGAAGGAAACATTCTGATGTTGCTTACAGAAACTGCCTCTTCATTAACCCTTTTTACATACTTGGCAGGACTAGACTTCCTGTCTCAGGAACTTATCTGGAGTTTTTTTCCCTCCCTTTGCTGGTACTTTGCTTGTGTGGGGTGACCATTGAGAAAAGTGACTTATGACCGTTTTTCACACTTACAACTGTTGCAGCATCCCCACAGTCATGAGAGGCCAGGCGAGGAGATTCATGCCTTGATGTGAGTGATATTGAGTTGGCCACGCCCAGCCAATAACATGACCACCAAGCCACGCCCACCAACTAAGCCACGCCCACAGAACCAGTTGTTAAAAATTTGAATCCCACCCCTGCAGTTATTTTTTTTTTTTTGAAACAAATTTTTATTAATTTTAAAGATAAAACAACACATCATTAACCATTAAATACATAAACACATAAAACCTCTTAACATTGTAAATCCTTACAAGTCAAACAAAACATTATTTTTATACAGCATAATTCCAATTTATCCCATCTCCATATGGACACACAAACATCTTTCAGCAAGTTTCTCATTTTTTCTCTTTACTCCTATTCAATTTCATTTCTCTTCCATATTTATCCATTTTATAGTCGTCATATTCTTTTCTTTCTGGCTTGTATAAATTATTCTCGTCTAGCATTCCTCCAAGGTTTTATTGATTCTTTCCTTTTTTTTTTTTTTATAAAAAACAAATTTTGTTAGTTTTACCATAAGCACAATACACAAACATACAAACACAAAACATAAACAAAACTAAAAGATCTTTTCTGAAGGTTGTCTGTTCCCGGGTTAAAACTCTTTACACAGACACAAATTCAAACATCATATTCAACCCATATCTCCTTCCAAATCTTATTATCATTTTTTTTATATATATATATATAAAAACCATTTTTATCAGTTTTATAAAAACAATGCACAAAAAATCAAGGCATAGCAGCTTATAAATTCTTTTCTAAGAAAAAATAATAATAATAGACCAATAAAGCATAACATTTCCAGATTATAATATCAATATTTCATATAATATTAACTTCATATCTTGTCCCTACTTCTCTTTTCCATCCAAAAAAGGAGGAGATTGATTAGAAGTCTTTGTGGATCCCAAAAGAAGATATATGGTAATTGGACCTCTTTGATTAAAAATTAATTCAGAAAGAGAAAGAGAAGAAGGAAGAAAAGTATTAACTTTTGGAATTTTTTTTCTTTTTTTAATTGCTTTTGATTGTCTTTGATTAAAAATTCTTGTGGTTGTTTTGGAAAAAGTTTCCCTTTTCATAATGGCATCGTCTGTGGATGAACTAGAGATTGAATATCAAAAATATAAAAAAGAAGATACTTTGGGCGCTTTGTTTCAATTCTTAGAAATGGCGTTATGTTCCTTTGAAAAGTTGATTACGCAGCCACCCCTGCAGTTATTTATACATATATAGCAGAGTTCCATAAAACTCAGTTCAATCTGATATTTAGGGCATTCTTGAATAAAATGTAACAATAGTCCCTGTCAGTTGAAACAGAATTCTGCATTCTGGGTTCAGGGCACCACTGCTTGTACACCAGTCCTCTCTGCCTTAAAATGGACAAATGCAATGCTGGTTGATCTCAAAGAATAGGCAAATTGGTATGGTTGATGTCACCTGGAGCCAAATTGTTCAGATCTTAAAGGCCAGGGTCATCACCTTCTTGAAGAAGAGTCTGGTGGTTCCAAATTTTAGGGATGAAGCATCTTCACTGTGGAATTGTGGGCCCACGGACTATGCCAAGCTGGTTGTGTGTATCATCTGGCTCAAATGGGATTCATCTTCTCACAGACTTTCTGAAGAAAATGCTCTTTACAAATATAGAAGCAACAAAGACTGCTTCAGGCAGAATCTGCTGCAGAACACACAGAACTGAAAGCTAATGGGGTTCATGTTGGGCTGGAAAGTTTCAACAAAATAGAAACTTGCAGAGGTGTTGGCTGCTGGGTGGACTACTTAACTATGTTGACATTTGGATGAAAAATCAAGGCTTTCAAAATAAGATTGTCATCAGAGATAAGCATTTTTCAGCATCCTTGGAAAGTGATACCTCAGAATCTTCATGTTGTTACACCCTTCTGTCTTTCTCACACAGACACCCATAAACACACTCCTGTACTGGATAGGAAAACAATGATAAGAATTGATAAAATTGAGGACACAGAGCATTATCTTCCTTGCATCTTCACTGAATGGTTCTGCAGATTAAGCCAAGAGAGAAGGGT
Organism: Hydrophis major; assembly: GCA_033807585.1. NCBI lineage: Eukaryota > Metazoa > Chordata > Lepidosauria > Squamata > Elapidae > Hydrophis > Hydrophis major. The sequence continues at coordinate 118,660,459 of CM066329.1, forward strand.
AAACCAAGACAGAAGGGGGAAGTGAAGAGACAACAGCCATGAGAAGACAGTGAACCAACTCTTTAAAACTGCCTTATTCAAGAACTTCCCAGAATTGAGTAAGTATTACTGCTGAAACTTTCTTTAAAAAATCAATGCAATTTAAAGTTGCTAAGGTTGAGAGACACTGATTTAGGCCAAAGCTAATTAATATGAGGCACTCCAGATAATTTTTGTACCTAGTTAACAACTCATCCATTACTTCAGGGCACATTTTTAACTTTATTGGGAGGAAAACATACTGTTTATTTATTAAAGATATTCCTATACTTTATCACTCACAACAAACTTCCTTGAGCTGTTTAAAAACCTAAATTATAAAAATAAGTTGTAATAGTTTACATACATGAGTTTAAGGGATTTGATTGAAAGAGACAGAGCCAAATATTTTCCCTGTTCTCTCTCTCCCTCTCCCTCTCTCTCTTCATTTAAAGACAGCAAGAAGAAAATCCAGCCAGATTTCATTAGAACAGGCAAGAAGTTTCACCTTCCTGACTTAATCACAACTGTTTTGGATTTTTTTTTAGAATAAGTTGTTCTTCCTCCTAAATGATAGGAGGAACGCACAAAGTGAGCATTATTTTTCTGCTCTCTAACCAAACCTCACAACAAATTTAAGAAACCTATGTTAGATATGAAATGAATTTAACATACATTTGTACTTAATACACACCCACTCTCAGTATTGCTAAATGTTATAATAAACATGCCTAACACTCCTTCCTCCTCCTATGTTCCCCACAACAACAACCCTGTGAGGGTTGGGCTGAGAGAGAATGACTGTCCTAAACTCACCAAGCTGCCTCTCATGCCTGTACTGGGACTAGAACTCACAGTCTCCTGCTTCCTAGGTCAGAACCTCAACTACGGCACCAAATTGGCTCTCTATTAATTATTAGATACTCTAATGGTATCTTAGATCCCTCCTATAGCACTTTTGCTCCTCAGTGAGTTTTTCTTTGGGTCTCACTCTCAACCCTTTCATGGACTTTATTCCACTCAGCCTTCAACACTATATAATTTTTCTCTGTATTAAGATGAACAGACCTTGTTTAACAGCTACTAGAGTTATCTAAATCAATTTCAGTCATTTTATAGCACCTTTAGCTGTCTGCCATCTCCTCCATGGCCAAGCTGTTTCTTCCTACAATTCTCTCTGATGTTAACTTTGTCATCCAGGTATTTTAAGACCAACAGGATGTCAATTCTGGTTCTATGCCTCTTCTACAATAGCTATGCCTTCTAAGAATCTATAAGCTATCTTCTACAACTAGGGAGTTAGTTAGTTTACATTTCTGCACAGATGCAAAGATTGTAACAAAATTTACAAAGATTTGTAAATTTGTATTGTGTCTCCAGAGAGACACAATAATGAAGAGAAGGCACACCTCATCAACATTTTAAAACAAATGTTCAACAGATTTTAGAATATGACAAATATGTGCTGTATGTACAAAAAGTGGAAGAACTTTTTTTTCTGGTTTTATGTGAAATTCCACTGTCATATTCTATGATCCTGTCTGTCATCTCCCTAAAATATTCAACCGGTATCAGAGAAAATATATCAAAATAGCATAATGGTTTTTCCTCTGGAATTCACTGGCATTTCTGAAAGCATTTGGAAGTCAGTGATACTTTCTGTGAAGTCCATGTATAACTTTCAAGACATTAATTGTAGGGTTTAGCAAAGGACCAGATCAGGTTACAACAGCCAGATGTGCTGATCAGATACCATATAATGTACTTAACTCCTGAATATCTCATTTGGTGTGTACATTCTTAGAGTTCTAGCATTTCCACAAGTTTGAGTTTTTCTCCAACTTTTGTCCTCAACACAAATATAATATAGCTTCATCATGTGTAAAGGGCTGCATTGCTCTGGGGATTGTATCTTCTGACCATATTCTGCTTTGGCCTTTGAATCCCCACCAAGATGGGGTGTCCTAGCCTTGGCAATAGTTGGTCTCAGCCGAAAATGTCTTTGTGGGTATTTAGAAATTCCTTAAAGCTCTTGCACCTGTTCCTTGGTCTTTAAACTTCACCGTCACTCTCAGCTGTACTCTGAAGGGCCTTTTTTTCTGTAATAATAAGGGTTAACCTGTTCCTGGAGGGTGAATGGAAAGCACCACCGAGAGGCCTCCATGGAGCTGTAGCCTCTGTTATTCAATGAAAGCCTTTTAAAACCCCTGACTGTTTTGAAAGTCAAACGTCAAGCCACAGACAAAGCCAACCTGAAAAGGCATTATGCCTGAGTGATCAGAAGTGGATGAACACACCCATCCAGTTAAGGAGCCCACAAGGCTGGTGAAGGGGGAAAAGAGGGCCAAGGGAGCTCTGATAGACAGTTATCACTCCCACTGACTGCAGGCCTGATTCACAGTGACAGCCAAGAGAAGGAAAGTGAGGGGAGTGTAATCTGAGTTTTGTAAAGGTGATGGACAGGCAGTAGAGTCTACATAATGACCCATGACCTCCTCCCCAATCTAAGTCCCCATAAAATGCTGATGGTGGCAAGCAACGTGGGAGCAGTCTAATCTCTAACTTTCCAGATGATGAGTGGGTGGGGGGATGAGAAGAGAAATATTGGAGGCCACATTATGATTTGGGGAAGCCATAGAGATGCCCTGTACATTCCTGATGCATTTTAAAAAGACCCTGTGGGGAAAGAGCGCTTGGAGAGACTTCAGGCTTCTCCTTTGTGCAGATCACATGTTTCTGGTTAACAGGTTCTTCTGAGTCTCAGCTAAAGAGATGTGGCAGCTGCCACAAGATATTGTGAGATGAAATGCTCTTCTGGAGATCAATCCTGCCCTCTAAAAGGATACTCCATTTCCTCATCAGCACCATCTAAAGATCAATGAATAGGTTTTGCCCTGGTTTGTTTTGTCTCATCTCCACTTGCTTATTTGTATAGGGTATAGGGTTTGTGGGGTTCTTTTGGAGGGAGGGATAAGATAACTTTCAGACTTGAATGCCTAACAATGTTGATATTTCCTCTATGGCGATTTGCATGCACCTGGAACCTCTAAGACCAGGTGCACTGGGGCAAGATGAACTGGGGGATGTGAGCGGAGAGACTGTCCTGTGCTGGCCAGCTGGCTGGTTAGAAAAGAGAGAATGGTATGTGAGAATGACCTTGGGAGGCAGGAACCCTATACAACAACAAGATAAGAGGCAGCTGAGTCTACAGAAGAAATGGGGACAGAACAAACATCTCAAAAGAGACCTTCCCTAGTTTTTGGATTGTCAAGGCATGGGGGACAGATGTATTTTCAGACTTTCAAGATTCTGTTAATGTAAGCTTATAATAAAGTTAGAGCTAGTACTCTTGGGGAGGGGTGTGTTTCTTGTCTGAATAATATTCTCTATCTCCTACTAAAAATAATATAAATGATCCAAACACTTTTACCAGAAACAAGTGAACTTAACAGAATTCATTGCAGACCAGTTGAATTTCCAGCAGAAATAAAAATTAATTCCCTTTTCAGGTTTGGGAAAAAAAGACTAAAATCTTTTTAAAAAGGGAATTAAAACCCCAATTTCAGAATGGAACAGGTTCTTTTCATGAATTGACCTATCAATCCTCTAAACTTAGCTAAGAATCTGAGGGGTGACTGTTAATTCAGAATCCCACAAAACAACTCACTCTCTACTAGCCAGTTTCCATCATGCTGGGGCAATAGTGCTAATCAATGCCCTCTAATCCACATGTTTCAGTTGTGAATATCCTGTCTTTCTGAATTCAGAATCTGCTGAAAGACATGTGCTAGATGCTCAGCAGAGGTACTCTTTGCCCTCTGAGAAATTTAGATCCCCTGCCCAGTGCTCTCTTGCCATTTTACTTGGAGGATTTGGGAAAGACCCCTCTATTCCCCCTGGGAATTCTTTGTGAGAAATTCTGAGCCTTGGTATCTTCACAGCACCCATGTTTCCAAATGAAACAAGTTATTCATAAGAGAACAACTCATTTAGGAAACTGATTTTTAGCAAAGTATCTTATCTCGCTATACAGTCAGAAGCCCTATATTGTAGTAGATCAACAAAAACTCATTGCCATGGCTGGCCAACAGCCTAATCCTCTTTTAATTGGCTGTGGACAGAAAATAATGCTGGAACTCCCAGGCTCTATCCAACCAATGAACACTCAGAACTTTGTCCTGGGCCAAAAGCAGAATATGAATTTGGAAGGGTCTTAAAAATACAAAACTGCTTTTTCCTGAAACAAATGCACATGTCCCAGTGCATTTTAGTAGTGACATGACCTTTGCACTATTTAGTATGATGAAAAGTAATAGCATCTACTGGAAGTTTTGAGTAAAATAACATTTGTTTTTATTTGATGGAGGCATTAAATACTACAGTAGATAATATTTTATTTTCTGTTGAGTAACAATACTCTGCATGAGTGAATAGGGAGAACAAATAAGAATTTGCCAGTGAAGTTCAGGAGGGGAGTTTAAAGGAAAATCCTTAACAAATGTTCTAAACCGACAGTGTGCAGTTGGCTAATCTGAGAAGGGAACAAGAAAAAATGAAGGCCTTGATTGCTGATACCTTAAGCAACCAACATGAAGATCAATGGGCAAAAATATGTAGTCGTAGCATGTTTATGCTTCTGCCTGAGAGGAATATCCTAGAGAGGAACCACCTGGCCTATATTTCTAGCAGATGAAATCAGAACAAATAAATGAAGTTCTACAATAAATAGTGGCAGATGAAGATAAACACAGTCCCAAACCCAGGGGACTAGATCAAGCAAGAGATGGGAAGATAAATTGCACTGCTATCCCAAAGAGAAAGATTTTGAACCCTTACAGAGGAAAGAGACTTTGAGCTTTCCGGAGAGAAAAAAAAAGTGACACAGCAAACAGGAGAAAAAGACAATGGATCCCAAAACAGTGCTATGTTCTGCAATAAGACAACAGCAGAACTGGGCACCTGAGACATTTTTATCTGGACATGAAACTGTCTGATAATTTCATGATGTATGTCATTTACCAGAAGCAAAAATGAAAAAGTGATAAAACAGCTTCCACAGCCTACTAACTTCAGTTGACAATTGTCAAGTGGACAATTACTCTTTCCTACTAAATCAAGTGAGGACAGCTGCAATCATATCACTTTTGACTTTGAGGACCTAGGAAGCAAACTAAAAGACTCCAGTAGCTCATATGGTGTTTTTCATCCATCCTTGCAGCCTGGAAGAGATCCAGAAAGGGAAAATTGAATGCTACAGATTAATGGCTGAGTATACAAATAGTGTCTCAGGGAAAGATTTGGTTTCTGGGATTAAAGCCTGAATTTTCTGAAAGATGGGCTATTGATACAAAATGCATATCACAAGGATTGTAAAAATATCTTAAAACAAGGCATAGCAAGTGTTAAGTACTTGGACATGGGTTGGAGTAAATGGAGACAGCCTCTGAATAGTGACTTTCAGCTCTTTATAGCATAGTGACTTCTCAAAACAACAACAGTGAATTCTGCCTTATATAGGCAACCCTTGTAAGAATTGTCCAATAGCGAGCTATGAACGCTAGCTCTTTTAACCAATAAGAATCTTCTTTTAAGGGCCAATTGGATTCCTCAGAACTAACCAATCCGATCTGGCCGCCTAACAGCCCATCAGAAGTGCAGGGCCAGAACCCTGCACTTTACCTCAAGCTCATACTTTATTAACTATGGTACATACACAACACCCCTTCCCCCTGGCTTCTTAATTACGGCGTAGTTATATAGTCCTTTAAATAGGATGGTTGTCTTTTAAGTCTTTCGGATTTTCGTTGGACTGGTTGATTGCAATTCTGTTGAGGTAGATTGTTGTTTGGCAGTGGATCTGCTTCTTGCTCAGGTGCAATTTCTTGCGGTGCAAATGATTCTCCTTCCTGCTCCATTTCCTGAGTATCACTTAGTTCGTCGCTCCTTTTGAGCAGGTTCCCTGGAACGTCATTTTCTTCTGTACCTCCTCCCCCCTCGGTTTGGTCATGGGGGAGTTGTTGACTGGCCGTTGTGAGTCGTGACCATAATTGGTCGATATGCCATTTCCACAGTCTATTGTCACAGCATTTCACTATGTAGGATTTGGGGCCGGTCACTCGTACTACTGTTGCCTCTATCCATAATGGATCGCCCGATAAGTTTTGTGTGTAAACGAGGTCTCCTCCGTGGAAGGTGCGACAGCGGCCACTGGATCCTATTGGCTTTTCCGGTTCGTAAGCAGGGTGCAACCAGTCAAGGTGGGAGCAGAGTCTTCGTCCCATCAGTAGTTCGGCGGAAGTTCTGCCGGTGACGCTATGTGGAGTTATGTGTTGCAAAAAGAGAATTTGGTTGACCTTGTCATCGATATTGTCATAGTCCACATTTTGCAGTCTTTTTAACAAATTGGCGTTCCGCTCGGCCATTGGTCGCAGGGTGCGCAGGCGAGGTGAGCGCATGGCGGATGCCACGGTCAGCGAGGTACTGCTCGAACATTAGTGCCGTAAACTGTGGCCCGTTATTGGACACCAGGACGTCAGGCAATCCGTGGGTTGCAAAGAGTCTGTTTAGGATCTTGATCACTGCCTCGGAAGTTGTAGCCGTCATACGATGAAATTCTAACCAATTGGAGTATGCGTCGACTGTCAGCAGGAAGGTATAGCCCTTGGTTGGCCCTGCGAAATCCAGGTGGATTCTGGACCAGGGTCCACGTGGCATCTCCCATTCAGTAGGCATGGCTTTTGGTGGGGCATTGCTGACTTGTTGGCAATTGGCACACGCTTTGACCCACTGCTCGATTTGCCGGTCCATGCCCGGCCACCATGCGTAGCTTCGTGCAAGTACTTTCATCCGCATGATGCTGGGGTGGCCCTCGTGCAGAATTCGTAGCAGCATCTTCCGGAGTTGTTCTGGGACAACAACTCTATCGCCCCAGATGATACAGCCTTTTTGGGAAAAAAGTTCAGTCTGTCGAGATTTAAATGGTGCGAAGTCATCTGGTACTTGGTCCAATGGCCATCCGCGTTCTACCCAGCCTAGGACTCGAGCTAGGGTGTGGTCTCATTTGGTTTCTCTCACGATGTCTCGGGTGGTCATAGGCGGCGAGTTGAGTGTTTCGATCTGCAACGTAGTTGCCGTTGGTGCCAGATTATCGAGAGTCTCTGGAAGTGGTGCTCGGCTTAACGCGTCGGCGTGGGGAATGGCTTTCCCCGGGCGATATTGCAGGCGATAATTATAAGCAGCTAGGAATTCTGACCATCGGGTCATTCTAGGGGACAATATGTAGGGGGTTGGCTTGTCCCCGGCTATTATCCCTAGCAACGGTTTGTGGTCAGTTATAATGGTAAATGTCCTTCCATACACATATTCATGAAATTTCTTTACAGCTGAAACGATTGCGAGAGCTTCTTTATCAATTTGTCCATAGTTCTGCTCTGCTTGTGAAAGAGTCTTCGAAAAGTATGCAACAGGGGCTTCGTTCCCATTAGGCAGTACATGGCTCAAAATGGCGCCCACCCCGAAAGGCGATGCATCGCAGGTTATAACTAACGGAAAAGTCTCGTAATACTGCATAAGTACAGAGTCAGATGTGAGCAGTTTTTTAACATTCCGGAATGCTTGCTCTTCCCGGTAACCCCATACCCACAATGCTTTCTTATCTAATAATCGGTGTAACGGTTCAGCGATAGTTGCTTTGTGCGGTAAAAACACATTGTTAGGGATAACATTGTTTTACCCTAACTGGTTTAGGTAAATAATAATATGTAATCATAGTTTGTATGTTAAAGTGTCTGCAACTTTAACTGTGGGATAGTAATTAAGGGAGTGGTTGTGAAAGCACTTTAAAAGAAGCAAGGCTGCAGCTTGCTCTCTCTCTGGCTTTGATGATCCCTGATTACTGCAAGGACACAAGACTGCATTGCTCGAACGGGAGAGAAAACAAAGGACTGACTTGTAAGTGAATTGACATAGGATATTTCTACACGGACTTTGCTAACTGAATATCCCTGAATGGACTGATTAAATGATACATGACTATTGGACTGTTATTTTGACTATGCTATGAACTTATAATGGAATAAACTATATCTTTGATAGCACAAGCGTATCTGTTATTTTTACTGTATGTTAATAAACATACAAGCTTAGCTCACTCATTTATCTGTGTGCCTATCTGACTAACGCTGCACATTCTGTTTAGCTTGTCTCCCTAACCCTGGTTGGGGAAACCAGGCTTAACACTGGTTATGGGCCCAGAGGCTACAAAGTCAGTTTAACTAGGATAAAACAGATTTATGTAAAAGTGAGAGTTTGTGTTGTTATACATTACAGTAAACAGACAGCTGTGTTTTATTAATTATAGTTTTATATCCATATAAGAAAACATGGCACAAGTCAATTTACAAAGTTTGTCCCTTATATCCAAGCTGGATGGAACAAACTATGTATCATGGTCTATGAAATGTAGTCTGCTTCTACGAAGAGAAGGTTTGTGGAACATAATTGAAAATCCACCAAACGTAGAAGAATGGGATCCAGAGGATGAGGAAGATAAACTAAAGATAGAAGAATTTATGCATAAAAATCAACAAGCTATTTGCATTATTGCTTTAACCTTAACTGATATGCAACTTGTTTATATCCATGGAGAGAAGACAGCTGTTGGGTGTTGGCAGAAGCTGAAAAGGATTTATGTTCGAGATAATGTTGGTGCTCACATAAATTTAACACGGAAACTTTTCAGTACACATCTCCATAAGAATGGTGATATGCTGAGTCATTTGAAAACTATGCAAAGCATTTTTCAAGAACTGCACGAGAAAGAGCTTATTTTCTCTGAACTACACCAAGTCTACATAATTCTATCTTCCCTTAACGAACGTTATGATAACTACGTAACTTCCCTTGAAATTTTGCCAAAGGAAAGCTTAACTTTAACTGATATAACTGGCAGATTGATTGAAGAAGCCAGAAGAAGGCTTGAAAGAGATGAATTAAGGAGGCAGCAACCTCAAAAAGAAGATAATGAATCTCCTACTGCATACGCAATTAAAAAGTGTTTTAATTGTGGAGGAAGAGGACATTTGGCAAGATTTTGTAAAAAAGCAAAACGCCAGAACGCTGGCCAGAATACAAAAAGTCATCAAAAGATAAAGAAAAATTTAGAGTTAGCCATGTACACTAACGGAGCTGTAAAAAATAATTTATGGGTGGTTGATAGTGGAGCATCATATTGCATAACAAATGATAACAAAATTTTTATTAAAATGTCCAAGAGTACACAGCAGATATCGTTAGCCAATGGCTGGAAACTGAAAGCTAAAGGTCAAGGTATAGCATATTGTTCTTTTATAAAAGAGAATGTAAAAATGTTATATGTACCACAACTTAAGTTTAATTTAATTTCAGTAAGAATTTTGGTTAAACTAGGATATGTAGTTACTTTTAAAGGAGATAACTGCATAATTGAGAAAGAAAATAAGAAAATTACTGCATCTTTAAGAGGTGAATTATATGTGTTAAATGATGATGGTTTAAAGGTGGCTAACACAGTTTATGAAAATAAGAAACCTCATGATGAATGTATTCACTTGTTACATCGAAGGCTAGGGCATTTAAATTTTAAAATGCTTAAGAAAACTGTTGAATTATCTAAGGGAATAAGTTTGAAACCTTGTAATAAGTATTTGCAATGTAATATCTGCAATCAAAGTAAGAGGAGGGTCACACCGGCTAATAGAGTTGATGGATTTACTACCAAAGAGCCTTTAGAAGTAGTATTTGCAGATTTAATAGGTCCGAAAAAACCAAGTGTAGGAGGAGCTCGTTACATACTAAGTATAATGGACCACTATTCTAGATATGGGTTTTGCTATTTAATGAAAAGCAAAACTGAAACGTATCAAAATCTCTTTAATTGGATTAAATTTGCAGAAAGGAAAACTAAAAAGAAATTAGTAACTCTTATAACAGATAATGGTACAGAATTTACAAATAATAAATTCCAGAACAGACTAAGAATGTTAGGAATTCAACATAAAATGTCTGCACCATATAGGCCACAACATAATGCCTTTATAGAGAGAAGAGGCCAAACATTACAATCAATGACACATACTATGATGTCTGATTCAGGATTACCTGACAATTTATGGGGAGAAGCAATAATGTGTGGTAATCATATATTAAATAATGTTGTTAATTCAACAACAGCTGAATTACCATTCACATTGTGGCATGGTACAAAACCTGATTTAAGTTACATGCACACATTTGGAGCACCAGCATGGGTGCATATCCCGACACAACTTAGACACAAAGGACAACATAGAGCTAAAAGATTATATTTTGTAGGATATACATCTAATCATAGATCTTATAGATTCTGGGAACCAGGTACATCTAGAGTTTATACCAGTGCTAGTGCAAAATTCCTAGAGCATGTAGGATGGATTAGATTAGAGCAAGATTTAAATAATGAAGTAATTATTGAACCCTACAAAAGGCAGAAAGATCAGATTAGTTATAAGAAGAGTCCAATTAAAGAAGAAGTCCACGAAGAGCAAATAGGACCAGAACAAGAGGAAACAGTTGATCAGGAAGAGTTAGATAATCAAGAAGAGTTAATAAATGAAAGTCCACCTGTAAGTCCTGTAATACCTAGACGTACTACACGTGTAACTAGACCACCTGATAGGTATCAAGCAAGTATAGTTTGCCAAGTAACTAAAGTTCCAACTAGTGTAGATGAACTTAGGAAGTATCCTGCTAAGGATCAGGAGAATTGGCAAAAGGTAATGGAAAAAGAACTAAATTCATTAAAGATAATGAAAGTATATGAAGATGCTAAATTACCTCCAGGAGAAAAATCCATTGGGTGCAAATGGATATTTAAAGTAAAAACAGGAAATGATGGGACTGTTACTCATAAAGCTAGGTTAGTAGCTCAAGGATTTAATCAAACTGCATCTGATTACGATGAAGTTTTTGCACCAAGTCTTAAAGCAACATCTTTAAGAGCAGCATTAGTGTGGGCAGCTAAGAAAAACTATGTCATTAACCATTTAGATGTAGAAACTGCTTATCTACATGCACCATTGCAGCACACTATATATTTGAAAAAACCAGTAGGTATAAAAGACAATAAAGTAAATAGTAATGATTGTTGGAAACTCAAAAAGAGTCTTTACGGGTTGAAACAATCTGGGTTTGAGTGGAACCAATATATTGTGAAAGAGTTAAACAATATAGGTTTTAAATCTGGTTTATCAGATCCATGTGTGTTTAAAAGAGAAAATAATGGAACGGTGTCATTATTATTATTATTTACAGATGATATTGCTTTGATAACTAAGACTAATAATGAAGCTAATGAGATTATATCATTATTAGCCAAAAAGATAAAATTAAAGCATTTAGGTGAAATTAAAAAGTATCTAGGATTGACAATTAACAAAACAAAAAATGGTTTTAAGATATCTCAAGAAGATAAAATTTGCCAATTAATTAAAACGTTTAAAATGGAACTTTGTAAACCGGCAAAGACTCCAATGAGTCAGGAAGTTTGCCAAACTAATGATCAAAGTCCCAAATTTGATAAGTCCATATATCAATCTTTGATTGGTAGCTTATCATATATAAGCAATTGGTCTAGGCCAGATATAGCTTATAGTGTAAATCAGCTGGCACGTTTTAATTCTGATCCACATCAATGTCATTGGCAATCATTAAAGAGAATTTTAAGATATCTTAAAGGAACAATGAACCATGCATTGTATATAGAACCAAAGGGTGATTTGAGTCTTAGTGCCTATGCAGATGCAAGTTTTGCAACTGATATAAACACAAGAAAATCAACATCTGGGATGGCTATATTATTTGGTAAGACACTAATAGGGTGGAGGTCAATCAGACAACAGCATATTAGTTTGTCCACAATGGAAGCGGAATTTTCATGTCTGTCATTACTATGCACTGACTTGATTTTGTACAAACAGTTATTATTAGACATGGGTATAACTGTAAAAGATTCCATTATTGTGTTCGAGGATAACCAAGCAGCTATAAAGTTAGCTACTAGTATTGCTGTAAAAACTAGATCAAAGCATACTGATTTAAGATACTTAAATGTTAGAGAATCTGTAAAGAATGGGCTAATTAAATTGGAATACTGCATGACAGAAGAAAACATTGCAGACCAATTTACAAAAGCTCAAGGAGTAACTAAGTTTCAAGAAAGTTGTAACAAATATGATTTAAAGATGTAAATAGTTATATTTATTATTATTTCCTAAAAGGGGAGAATGTTAGGGATAACATTGTTTTACCCTAACTGGTTTAGGTAAATAATAATATGTAATCATAGTTTGTATGTTAAAGTGTCTGCAACTTTAACTGTGGGATAGTAATTAAGGGAGTGGTTGTGAAAGCACTTTAAAAGAAGCAAGGCTGCAGCTTGCTCTCTCTCTGGCTTTGATGATCCCTGATTACTGCAAGGACACAAGACTGCATTGCTCGAACGGGAGAGAAAACAAAGGACTGACTTGTAAATGAATTGACATAGGATATTTCTACACGGACTTTGCTAACTGAATATCCCTGAATGGACTGACTAAATGATACATGACTATTGGACTGTTATTTTGACTATGCTATGAACTCATAATGGAATAAACTATATTTTTGATAGCACAAGCGTATCTGTTATTTTTACTGTATGTTAATAAACATACAAGCTTAGCTCACTCATTTATCTGTGTGCCTATCTGACTAACGCTGCACATTCTGTTTAGCTTGTCTCCCTAACCCTGGTTGGGGAAACCAGGTTTAACACACATTATAGAAATTAATGAGGCCTAAGAACGCCTGGAGATCGGCCTTGTTGCGTGGTCTGGGAGTGTTTTTGATCGTTTTTAATTTACTCTCGGTAGGATGAATGCCCTGGCTATCAATTTGGTATCCTAGAAACTCAACATTGTCAGTATATAAGTGACATTTATTTTTTTTCACCTTAAGTCCAGCCTCTTGGAATTTTTTAAGAACGCATTTCAAACGATCCTGCAAGATTTTTTTGGTAGGGGCTGCAATTAATATGTCATCAAAATAAGGAACCACGCCCTTGATTCCCTGTAATAACCTTTCCATGAGGCTCTGGAAGATCCCCGGGGCTACAGTAACTCCAAATTGCAATCGGGTACATTTAAAGGCACCTCTGTGCGTTACAATTGTTTGGGCTTGGGCCGTTTTTTCATCCACTGGTAGTTGTTGATAAGCTTGAGCTAAATCTAATTTAGCGAAAACCTTTCTGCCCCCCCAAGGAATGGAGGAGGTGCTGCACCACCGGAACTGGATACGCATTCTGCTGTAGGGCATGGTTTAAAGTGGCCCGGTAGTCCCCACAAATTCGGATTGACCCGTCTGGCTTAATGGGTGTTACAATAGGGGTTTCCCATGGAGAGTGATCGATGGGCTTCAACACCCCTTGAGCAATTAGCTTGTTGAGTTGTTCGTCGATCTTTGCTTTAAGAGCGAATGGAACTCGACGGGGCTTCAAGAGAATGGGGGCTACCTTTTGATCTAGACTAAATGGAGGTCTTGGCATTGAATTGTGGGGATGAATTGCTTGAGTGTCTTCCAAGACACCATCAAGAGGGACGATCCTGAGTCGACCTCCATGTGGCAAGGCTGGTTCTCAATGGCTACCGTGACTTGGATTTTCTTAGCGTCCAAAACTGAGGCGTGACCTTTAGTGATAGTATGGTGAGCCTCTTCTTTTTGCAAAGCTCGATATCTGTAGGAGTGGTTTACTGGCTCTCGCCTTACAGGACGGTTTCTGTCGATTGGCGATAGTTGGCCCCTTTTGAGGCCTGGCTGGGTCCTGGTAAGCTGCGGCAGACCCGGCTGATGTGGCCTCGTTTCCCGCACTCATGGCAGAGTGCGTCGGGGAATTTGCATTCGGCCCTGGCATGGTTTGCTCCACAGCCAACGCAAGGGCGTAAGAGCTTCGGGCGAGGGTCCTGGTAGGACCGCAGTCAATGGACCCCTTCTTCGTTGCTGTCTGATGACGAAGAGACGTCCTCGTGGTGCGTTGTTGAGAGCTGCCCTTCTGAGTTGGGTAAGATTTCGCTGGGTCGGTGGTGTTACCGGAGTGCGGCTTCGCCATAGTTGTGCAGCCGACTTTTTAGTCGCCTCCACAGCCGTGGCTTCGGCGATGGCTTCAGCAAGGCTGATGTCGCCTTTTGCCATCAGCTTGCTTTGCATGCCTAGCGCATCTAATCCCAGAATTACTCGATCTCTTAGTGCCTCTTCTAAATCGGCGAACCCGCAGAGACCCCCTAAATTTCGGAGGTCCACCACAAAATCGGCCACGCTCTCCCCTTTTCGTTGGTTTCTCTGATAAACCTCGTGGCGTCTCACGAGTGTAGGCACGGTTGGCGCGTAATGGTCTCTCAGGATGGGTTCGAGGTCGTCCCAGCTCATGGCTTTCACTTCTCAAGGTTTGGCGAGTGCTTTAGCCATCTTAAATACAGATGGGCCGCAATGCATCAGGAACAGTGCCTGCTTCTTTGCTGGTGTGACGTCCTTCAAGTTATTCGTCTCGAGAAACATTTGGAAGCGATCCATGTAGGATTCTCTTGGTTCGGATCGAACGGAGCGGGTGGTACGATGCCGCCGGACATGGTTCCGTTGTTGGTGTCATCTTATCACATGCTTGGTATTGCTTCCTGGCTTCTTCGGTTCAGACGTCTCCACATCCCACCTTCATCGCCAGTGTTAAGTCCTTGGACATGGGTCGGAGTAAATGGAGACAGCCTCTGAATAGTGACTTTCAACTCTTTATTAGCATAGTGACTTCTCAAAACAACAACAGTGAACTCTGCCTTATATAGGCAACCCTTGTAAGAATTTTCCAATAGCGAGCTATGAACGCTAGCTCTTTTAACCAATAAGAATCCTCTGTTAAGGGCCAATCGGATTCCTCAGAACTAACCAATCCGATCTGGCCGCCTAATAGCCAATCAGAAGTGCAGGGCCAGAACCCTGCACTTTACCTCAAGCTCATACTTTATTAACTATGGTACATACACAACAGCAAGTTTGATCCAAGTGGGTTCCAGCTGAATCCTGAAATTATAGGAGATAGCTATATAAAGTCTGAAATTAAAAACTCAGGTAAAGTATCATGACTTTAGAAAAAGTAAGCTGCTGTAGTAGGGCTTATTAAATTACTCAGTGAAAAATCAGAAACACTATTTACTCATAAATGGATCAAGCTTCATTATCTGTACATTAATGATAGAGTTAGGGTACTGAAATGAATGTATAGGAATGCAAATACTTTTAATTAATCAAGATGTGGTGGGATGGTTCTCATGGATAGAATTCGTTAAAACTCTAGAAAACATAGAATGGCATTGGATACTAATGAATGAACTTGGTGATGATGTAAAGAGTTATCACCTGCTCAAAAATCCAAACGAATGAATTTACTGATATAGTAGATAGCATCTGGTTTAAAAGAGAAACAAATGAAAACAATAGTGTTTTTTGTGTCTACTATCACCCACGTAGCGAAAGAGTAGATATGGATGATGCTTTCCAAAAGCAAATTACAGATCATTCAAAGAAGCATGAAGTAGACTGGTAAGGGGGCTTTATGGAAAGCACTCTTACATCTGTTGGGAGACAAATTCTGCCAAGCTTAGTCCTTTCAGTAAATTCCTGATTATGTGGTGCTGACAACTTTCTCTTTTAGAAGATGAAGGATCAGCTATTTGGAACTAGCCAACAGGGAAATTTTAGTTGAGGAAGTGTGAGTAACAGGAACGTTGGTGGTAATTGATGGGTAATGGTGGAGTTCTTCTCTTAGTTCAAGCAAACCTTGGACTAAAAAATAGTGGGTTTTAATATAGCGATGATAATGAGGATTCCTTGGCAAAAGAGAAATGGGAGAAGGAATTATGACAATAGGAATTCCTAAAGAAGACAGTATTAAAAATTATGATTACAAACAATTCCAATGAGAAAGAAAATGGGGAAAGCACCAGAAAAAAATATAACAACCTGAATGATATTTTAAAAGAATACATATAGTAGGTATAAAAAGGAAAGGATTCCCAAAGAAGGGTATCTATCTATCTATCTATCTATCTACCTTTGTCACCCAAAACTGTAAAGATTGCAACAAAAAGTTTCTATATAAGCTGACATAGGCAAAAAAAAATAAATAAATCCTAAGAACACAAAAATTCCAAAAAACATAAGGGTGCTTTAATTGGGATTCCTGCATTAACTAAATGCCCTAAATGTTGCCTTTCTGTTCTGTGATATTATGGTTCAACAAAGACAACATTTTCCTTAAGAAACAGACTGGGTGGCACAATTAAGAGCAATCTGTGAAAGCTATCTAGATAGATAGCCTTCCGGTTTGCAATGTTTCGGCAGCGGCAGGGATTCGCAATACTGCATGATCCCTGCTGCATTCGCCAAGGTTCCCCCGATCCGTTTGGATCTGGGGGATATAGCTGCCCCCTAGAGACAGCTGAAGACAGGGGGGATCCGGACAGGGGCTTGGGGGTGTCGCAGACCCCCTCCCCAGCCAGCAAAACTCCCTTTTCCCAAGGCGGAGGAGCGGAGGTCAGCAATGGCTGCCACGAAGAAATCTGCAGCCGGACAAGCAGGTGCAGGAGGGAGAAAGTTGGAAAAATTATGAAAGTTGCTTTCAACTGGGACAAGGCAAGAGAAAGTGCCCTGGAATCTTGAAGGCTGCTAAGGATACATTGTTTCTAGTGAGAGTTACAAGCTGCGAATATCCTAAAAGGGAAAGTTTTTTGTTTGTTTGTTTCACTCTCCTTCCTAATGTGAAAGTGGATGAAAAAAACATTTTTGGCTGTGAGTGGGAAGGGAGAGGAAAAAAAAATGGAGCAAAATTTGAAAATAAGGAGAAGATTGCCTAGAATTCTAAAGAGTTACTAAACATCAATAAGACTTCTAAAAAATATATTTTAAAGGGAACTTGGTGACTAAACTTTAACCCCAGAAAGAGAAAGTGAAGAAGGAGAAAGCATTTAAAAGAAACAGCTTGTTTGGATTGTTTGGTGATTTTGGAACTTCTGAGAATTATTTCTGATTAAAAGCACTTGGGTGGTTGTTTGGAAAAACTTTTTCTCTACACAATGGCATCACTTGTGGATGGACTGAAACTTGTATACCAAAAATATGAAAAAGAAAAGCAAGAAGGGAAAGATGTCCTTGGCACTTTTTTTCAATTTTTAGAAATGGCGGTTTGTACTTATGTAAAGTACAAACTTTACATAAAGTTTGAGCAACAGGATGACGGGGACAAAGAAGAAGCCATCTTTGATGAACAAATAACTTTGGTCGGAGAAGGGAAAAAGAAAGAGAAAAAGGAAAAGAAGACTTTAAGACCTGCAAAAACAACCCAAAAAGAGAAGAATAAGGTGAAAAGGGGACATTATGTTAGGAAACAACAGAAAGGGGGAAAGCAGAATAAAAGGGAGGTGGAGAGACAAGGGGTTAAAGAGGACAAGGAGAAGAAGAAGCAAGGGAGAAAGGAAGGGATGAGAAGCCTCAATGGTGGGGAGCAAGATGCAAAGAAACAAAAGTCTTTTAGACATAATGGGTAAACTTTATTGAAAAAGGGATTCTGGAAAGGTACATAAGATTGTATTTTTATATTTGTACTTAGAAATAACCTTAGAAAATTGGAAATAATATGTAATTTTAAATGTGATAAAATGTTTAGTATAATTTAGTGAAATTTTTGTTAAGAAAAGGAGAGCACTTCAATGAAACAATGATTTAAGATATGTGATGTGGGGGGGGGGGAATAATTTTGGAAAGCATATCATACCAGAAAGGCATGATATTTAATTGAAATGGGTAAAATGTTTAAGATATAAATGATTGTTAATATTAATGATTAGACTATGTTATCCTAGTGAAACTTTTTGTGAAATGAGAGATTTGAAGTAGAAGAAGGGGGAACATTGTAATGAAATAATGATCTATAATATGTGATGTGAGGGGGGATAACTATGGAAAATAGGTGCTCCCATAAAAGTATGTGATTTAATTGAAAAGTAATCTACTAAATGTTTAAGATATAAATGAATATCAATATTAATGAATAGATTTGTATTGGTTTTGATAATACTGTATAATTTTAGAACGTACCAGACAGAATCCCAATGTAAGTTATGTGTTCTATATTAAGTATTATAAATATAGGGGAAAGAGATAAAGGCATCATACTCCATTTAGTGTACAGGAGAAATTTTTTTCAAAGAAGAAAGATAAATGGATAGCTGGAAATAGAACAGACAAAGAATAATAAATATTACGATTTGAATTGAGAGGAGATAAATAAAATAAAATTGAGAAAATTTAAAAGAGAGAAGTTACATAGAAAATTGAAAATGCGAATAAGATATTGGATTGATATGTAAAATGAATATGAATTTGAATTTGTGTCTGAACCAAGAATTTTAACCCGGGACTAAGCAACTTTCAGAAAAGAGATTTCTTATGCTTTTATGTTTTGTGTTTTTGTGTATTTATGTTTTGTATGTCTTTAAAAATTAATAAAATTTGTTCAAAAAAAAAAGAAGAAAGCTATCTAGATAGATGGGTAACAGATGGATGGATAATATATACCTTCCCACAGCTCAGGTTTGAAATCATTTTGCCTGCTTTGTTTATGGAGATTCTCAGTCATCCAGGTCATAGTTGCCCCAAAGGTACTTTTTTCAAGAGGCAATTGGACTTTCTGGTTTTTCTTTGAAGACCTTTCGCTTCTCATCCAAGAAGCTTCTTCAGCTTTTGCCTGTTTTCCATTCCTTCAAGAGGAGCTAGGGCTTCAGCTCCCAGCATTCCCAGGTAGCGTGACTAACAGAGAATTCTGCAGTTATAATCCCAACACATCTAGAGGACATCGATCTGTAAAGTTTTTCAACTATAAGAATATATTTTATTTTGCTGAATCAAATGTCTCAATTCAACTTCATTCGCAATTTGCTTTTTTTTTTTCATCTAGAATCCAGTTTTATAATTAAATCAAGTCTGCAGTCCAAGACCAAAATAATTTAATCACTTTACATTCTGCAAGCTGATTATAGGTTCCATAAAGCAGAACCTATTATATAACAGTTCTAAAATTTTAAAGTCTTCTAACTGTTTTTGGTGACTCCACTTATCAGGTTATGAAACAGCAGAGGGGAAATCAAAGCTGGTTCATTTCTAGTGTGACTTATAATTATATATCATTTATCTTCCAGCTTTGCTATTCTATTGTTGTCTTCAGCAATCACCTACATTTCCTTGATTGCCATCTGAATTCCTCTCCATACCAGTCCATTAAGAAGCATTAATAGTGGGCCAATCAGATGGTTCTTAGGCAGTAAAATTGACTGCCCTTGGTTAAATAATTCTTTGTAGCGAACTGAAGGAGTAGCCAATTTAAGGCAATAATGAATCAACCCTACATTGGATTCCTGAATTAACTATATAATATACTGAATTGTGCAATACCACAAACCTAATCATGATGAATACTAAGCAAGTTTATTGTGTTCTGCAAATTGAGACAATAATTATTTCACTGATTTGGTTATGTATGTTGTACGGACACATCTCTCTCTCTTCAGCAACTTTCATCGTCTGCTCCTTTATCCAACCCATCTATCAGTCATCTAATTCTTCTATCCCTCTACCAATACCATTCACAGCCTATTGGTTGTCTATTTCTCCTTCTTCCTTTCCCATTGTATTCACTGCAGATAGAATAGTAAACCATGACTGTAATTTTAATCAGTGAATCCTGGAACAGAATTTTATTTCTTTAAACGAGTTCCATTTGGATAAAATGATCTAGAAAACCGGATTTTGTAATTTTGTTTCCTACACATATGTATGCTTTCACTGGAGTCCCTTTTCTAGCATGACATTAGAAGAGCTCTTGACAGGTTAAGCCATCTTGCTGTCATGCAAATGACATGTCCAAGTTCATTTTGCTGGAAAAAGCTTCCTTGCTTGTATGGCAAGCAACATGTTATGAATCCTGGTCTAGTGCATATTTGTGATTCGGAATGACAATGTTTTAGACAGTGCCAACAAATCTTCTTCTGGACACAATTCTCTGTGTATGTGCCCTGAATGCCTACCATGCAGCAAAAAAGCCCTAAGGCATTCCTCGTTTTCCTACGGCTTAGAATGTTATTAAATATTTTAGGCGGGCACAGAATTATCTTTTATGCTGTTTTAGCAATTAATTTGACATTCCCCCGATCTTTCTTTTGTCCATTTGAGATAGATTGCAAATCCCAGTGCCCTTTCTCTGTCCTGTATTATACCTCCCACATGGATGGCATTTTAGTGAATATCAATTAGTTCCCAGTGCTAAATGTATTTTTAGCTCAGCTTTGCTGCTAAGCAATGGAGAAGTGAAAAATGGCATATCTCTGAATAAGTTTAAGTATGCAGATAATCAGTAGCCCCTTTTTCTTAATTCAGCCACTCTGAATTTATCGTTAGAAACTCAGTCATTGTGAAAGGGAAGATATCTCTTTCTCTCTCTCTTCTGAGTTCCTTAATGCTAAACATTTTCTGAACTATTTTGGCTTGGCTTTTAGCCAACAATAGTTACACTTCTGGATTTAGACAAGAAGTAGATCGTTTTAATTCCCACAGGGAGATCCATGTGGAAGAACGATTTTAAGTATATGCAATTATTGTATACCAATAACATGATACCCCTATATCCCCGGTGAATGTTCTTTTGTTTTTAAAGGAACTTGGGCATCAGAAGTTGTCATTACAATCAACAAAACTTATTCCTTTGGAGGAGAAAGCCTTCCCAGGTGCATCAGGAGGATGTCCGCTACGCCAGCAAAACCAATTACATGTGCTCTCACCCAATTAGTTTCTAATTATGGCCTTGTAGCACATTCAACATAATTAACATGTAAATTACACAGCATGTTTATATTCAATAACTGCTTCCCAGTGTTCCTGTCAGCAGGAGCTGCTCTGGCTTATGCGTCTGTGTAGGATGGGGCTCGGCTTTTCTTGTCTCTTCCTTTCTAATCTGGCTGACTGAATTTAATTTAATTGAAATGCCGTCAAGAGTGATCCCGTACTGTATTTTACCACCTCAAAGGTACCCGTGCTTAATGGCAACTTGTCCCTAAGGAGTGTGTGTGGGGGGAAAACTGGGATAGAGAGGCCTCCCAGTGAAGTCCCACGCTGAGAGGCCAAAGCCATAAAAGGGAAGTGCTAGACGGAGGTAAGCTGGCCCAAGGCAGCAAAGCACAAGATGATCCCCTTTCCCTTTGGGAAGAGCACAGGAGCTGCCTGGGGGGGATTAGAAACCAGGGGAGAGACACAAAAGACATTGGCAGTGTGGGGAGAACAGTCAGAAAGAATTAGGCGGATAGGATCCATGCAGCTGGAGAGGATAGGACTTAATGTCCAGCATCAGGGAGCTTAGTATCTGAGGGCATCGGGGAAATTGTTTTAGTCCATCTCTGGAGGTTGGGCAGGTAGTCCTCGACCTTCAACAGTTTGTTTAGTGGCCATTCAAAGTTACATCAGCACTGCAAAAAGAGACACATGACTGTTTTTCATACTTACAAGTTGCACCATCCCCATGGTCATGTGATCAAAATTCAGATGCATGGCTAAAGTTATGACAGTTGCAGTATCTCGGGGTCGTGTGAAGTCAAGTTCACTTTAAAAACCTTGTCATTAACTAAACACCTGGAGTGATTCACTTAACAACCGTGGCAAGAAAACTCACTTAGCAAATGTCTCACTTAGCAAGAGAAATGTTGGGCTCAATTGTGGACATAATTGTTTGATTCACAGATCAAACTGTGAATCGATGAATTGGGAAGAAGTGCAAGTCTCCAAAAGAAGCCCTTTCTCTTAGAGAAAGCTGTTCTCCCCCCTTCCCATCCTACAGCAATTTGAACAATCTCTAATCTCTCTGATACATTTTTCTTTAGCATGTCCATTTCCTACGAGTTACAATCAGGGTTGGGATGCTACTGGTTCTGCCCGGCTCTATAGAACCGGTAGCTCTGAAGAGCAGCAGACACCAATCTCGTTCTGTGTTTGCTGTTGTTTGGCCCACTTGCCTGCCCGCGCTTTTACTTGTCCTTTATTTTCTGCTTTTTCAACCTCAGCTGCTTTGCATGGCACCGCTGAGGTTGAAAAAGCAGGAAAAAAGAGGCTTTTCAAATGCTGTGCACCTGCGCACTGCGTTTTTCAGCTGTCCAGGCAGCACAGCTTAATGTTTTTTACATGCATGCACAGCACACATGCGCGCAAAAAACATAGTCACCCAACCGATAGTAACACTAGTTGAATCCCACCCCTGGTTACAATCTGTCCTTCTTTCCTTTACTTCTTTCCACCATCACATGTTGCCTTTTTCCTGACTCCCCCCCTCACCACACTTTAACTATACTCTGCTTTCAAAAATCAGTCTACTCCTAATCATAGAATCATATGGCTAGAAAGGGTCTCGGCCTAGTCCAACCTCTGCTCAGGGCAGGAACCTTATGCCATCCCAGTTAAATGGTCTCGTCTTGTCAAATTAGGCCTTTTCTTTCTTGGCTTCATCTCTCAAAAATATTTTTTTTAAAAGCTAGCCTATCTCTATTGGTTTTCCAACATTCTGCTTTTTCCATTAGATTTTATAATATGAGACTACCTCTTTAAAAAATTATTTGATTTCAGAAAAAATCTGTCAGGAGCTGATAAGAATTATTAGTATTCAAGGGCATAGAATGGTGTGGTAATCAAATAACTGCAATACAATATCTACAATATCCAAATGTATAAAAACCAAACCAACATGGATAGTTTCATGACTGACTGCTCCATGATTATCTAATTTATTCATAAAAGAAAATCTGCATACCCAAAGGAATATGCCAAAAACTGGAAAACATGATGTGGCTTTTACAAAAAAAACCCCAAAACCTTGATTTCACTTTACCTTAATATATTTATTTATGTATTTATTCTCTTATAATGCTGCCAGATTACAATGACTCTGGGCAGCCGATAAAAGTAACGTAAAAACAATAACACGCAAGAAATGATTCCATATAAAAACAATGAGAAAATCATGACAAGAGGTTAATACAAACAACAAAACAAAATACAGGATTTAACAGTGATATAAGGGAGGAGGAGGAAGGAGAAGGAGAAGGAGAAGGAGAAGGAGAGGGAGAGGGAGAGGGAGAGGGAGAGGGAGGAGAAGGAGAAGGAGAAGGAGAAGGAGAAGGAGAAGGAGAAGGAGAAGGAGAAGGAGAAGGAGAAGGAGAAGGAGAAGGAGAAGGAGAAGGAGAAGGAGAAGGAGAAGAAGAAGAAGAAGAAGAAGAAGAAGAAGAAGAAGAAGAAGAAGAAGAAGAAGAAGAAGAAGAAGAAGAAGAAGAAGAAGAAGAAGAAGAAGAAGAAGTCTGGTGACAGAAACAGATGAGTAGCCATTGTGATGTCAAAGAAACTTCCATCCTGTATTTCAATTATTCACACTTAAAGGCAAAAGCATCCACTTGGCTTTCTTGTATCCATTTCAATACCATCTCTATGTTATTGTAATGGAACAGGAAAGATAAAGCTATATGGGAAATACACCTTTCCCATATAGCTCCTATTAGGTTTGCAACTGTACAGTCCCAGTCTGACTGTCTGTTTACAATTTGTTATTTGCAAGGCAAAATAAGTTCAATTGTATGGAAAGATTTCTAGCTCTTAGGTGCTCTGCATTTCTTTGCATACATCAAAACTGAAGTCACAGTCGCTGCCTGCAGGGATCATGGGAGGGAGGCCAGACCAAGGCTGCCCAGCCAGAAGGTTGGGTGGGAGAGGGAAAACTACAGTAGATGGGAAATGTCTCCCTTTTCTTTGAGATAACAAATTAACCACATAAATGGACTGAAACTGTAACTCTAATCAGGAGTCTACCACTTCCCCCAGTTGAGCTTGATTAGGATTCCCCGAAGACAGGAAGGCCTCCTGGGGGTGGGAGAACACTAAGGAAAGGCATGCAGAGGAAGGAGGAGGCATGGGGAATAGCTGACAGATGAACACTGTCAAGGCATGGACAGGAATGAAGGCCAAAAAGATACTGATTAGCACAAGAAGAAAAAGATACAACCATAAGCAGTATTGGTCTATCCTGCTTGAGGCAATCCTAGTAGTTAGGAGGTCCCGATGGAAGGTTGTGTAAGTGAGAAGGTTTCATCACCTTCTTGGACGAAAGAATGACAAAAGCTGTCTTCAGCTATTAGTTAAAATGAATGCGAGGATGGGTCTGTGCTGAGTAACTCTGGTGCCCTGACACAGCATGAACACCCCTCTTTCTGAAATTTCTGCATAGAAAATGAGATTGGTTAGTACACGCAGGTATATGATTTCAGCTATCCAACATGATGGTGTTTCATCTTGGCTTCTGCCACAGGGACTTGAAGAGGATTGAAGTTTTGTGTGTTGCCTAACCTTTTTTTTTTTTTTGAAACAAATTTTTATTAATTTTAAAGATAAAACAACACATCATTAACCATTAAATACATAAACACATAAAACCTCTTAATATTGTAAATCCTTACAAGTCAAACAAAACAATATTTTTATACAACATAATTCCAATTTATCCCATCCCCATATGGACACGCAAATATCTTTCATCAAGTTTCTCATTATTTCTCTTTACTCCAATTCAATTTCATTTCTCTTCCATATTTATCCATTTTATAATCATCATATTCTTTTCTTTCTGACTTGTTTAAATTATTCTCATCTAACATTCCTCCAAGGTTTTATTGATTCTTTTTTCCTTTTTTTTTTAATAAAAAACAAATTTTGTTAGTTTTATCATAAGCATAATACACAAACATACAAACACAAAACATAGACAAAACTACAAGATCTTTTCTGAAGGTTGTCTGTTCCCGGGTTAAAAACTCTTTACACAGACACAAATTCAAACATCATATTCAACCTAAGTCTCCTTCTATATCTTATTATCATTTTCTTTTTTATATATATATATAAAAACCATTTTTATCAGTTTTCTAAAATCAATACACACAAAATCAAGGCATAACAGCTTATAAATTCTTTTCTAAAAAAAAATAATAATGATAGACCAATAAAACATAACATTTCCAGATTATAATATCAATATTTCATATAATATTAACTTCATATCTTATCCCTACTTCTCTTTTCCATCCAAATTATTTATCAATTAAAATTTTATTGCCTTTTATCAATATACAAAATCAAAAAAAAAAAAGCATATATATCCTTCCATTATTACCATTTTCAACAACATTCTTTGTCTGTTCTATTTCCAAACATCCATTCATCTTTTTTCTTTTACTATACTTCTCCTGTAAACCAATTGGAGTTGCATCTATAACACATTACCTAACTTAAAAATACAACATATAAATCTTTCTTGGGATTCTGTTTAAAAAATTCTTAAAATTACATAATAAATTTTTTATTCTAAATATACATACATATAAAAACACACTCTTAAATACCCTCCAGAATCCCTCTTTTAGTCTAAATTAAATTCACCCATTGTCTCTAAATAAACTTTTTTTCTTTAAATCTTGCTTCCCCCCATTAAGGCTTCTCCTCCCCCCTTTTCTCTCTTGCTTATTCTTCTCCTTGCCCTTTCTACCCCTTTGCTTTTTCCTTTCGCTTTTCTTGCTCCTTTTCTTTTGTTTTCTAACCTTGCCTCCATCTCTTCGCTCATTTTTCTCTCTTTTGGTTGTTTTTATAATTCTTAAAAACCCCTTTTTCTTATCCTTTTTCTCCTCCTCTCCGGAAGGAACCCATTGTTCATCAAAGATGGCTTCTTTTTCCTCTTCTTCCTTGTCCCAGTCCTTCTGCTGCGTCAACTTTTCTAAGGAACATAACGCCATTTCTAAGAATTGGAACAAAGCGCCCAAAGTATCTTCTTTTTTATATTTTTGATATTCAATCTCTAGTTCATCCACAGAGAATGCCATTATGAAAAGGGAAACTTTTTCCAAAACAACCACAAGTATTTTTAATCCAAGATAATCAAAAGCAATTAAAAAAAGGAAAAAAAGAAAAAAGTTCCAAAAGTTAATACTTTTCTTCCTTCTTCTCTTTCTAGTGTGTGTTGCCTAACCTTATAGTGAAATACATAGCTGTTTTCTAGGGTTTCTAAAGAGATGCTTGCTATTATCAATTTGGGGGCCATTGAGGCTTCCTGAAAATGTGAGTGCCCGATGATTGGCTGTGGTTCTGTGGGCAGCCTTCCAGGAAATTAATCACTAAACTTCTGTACAATTCATAATCCCTGTTATATGATTTTAAAGCCACCAGGTTTATTGTATCAGGCTGTCAGAACACACATGCATTCTGCCTTTCTCCTTTCGTATATGCATAGAAAGAATGACCTTTAAAGTTCTGTCTTGCAGATGCAATCGTTTGTTAAGCAAGTAATCCCACAATCTTGTAAATGACAAGCCCTAGTGTTTGTTTGGATCGTTTTGTTTGTTTATAGAACATTTCATTATAAACCTAGAAATTACAGATCTGGCAAGACTCCACTGAACTATTCCAGAAAATATGCTTTTAATAAATCATTATAATTGCAACTTACATGTATCAATGCTAAGAGTAGGCTTTCATCCAAACATTACTACCAGAAGTAATTAAAAGACGTGTATAGCTCATGTTAGAAACCCCACAATATCTTTTGAATGCTTTCAGAAAGTTGAGCACATGTATGGATGTTGAGGAGTGTGGAGACTATTACAGTCATCAGCTGAACTGCACACACACAAAAAAAGAGTGAATCAGCAGGGTACATAAATCAAGAACTAGCTTAGGCAGTCCTCTAAGTACATGGTTCCAGAGACCAGGGATGAGGAACTGGAATTGGGTGATACCAAGTCTGTAGGTTCAAGGGTGGGATCAGCCCTGATATCCTTAATCTTCTGTCGAGAAACAAATCCTTCCCCCACTGTACTTACGCCCAAGCAAGAAGAACCACTCTGTGAATGGGCCCAAGTAGATACCATATTTCCCTGAAAATAAGACTGGGTCTTATATTAATTTTTGCTCCAAAAGGCACATTAGGTCTTCTTTTTGGGGAAATATAGTACAAAATGTGTCCATCTGGCTGACAATCTGAACTGGGGCTTATTTTGGGGTAGGACTTATATTATGAGCACCTTGAAAAATCATGCTAGGACTTATTTTCTGGTTAGGTCTTCTTTTCAGGGAATTTCACCAGACTGTCTGTCTTCCTTTGGGAAACAGCAGATATAGACTTCAGGGTTTGATCTCATACGTTTCCTCCCTGAATTGACTCTATGCTGGACTGTCTCTTTCATCTCCCTAAAGAGGTCCCCTCCCCTTCAGATGGTGAACCCACCACATCCATAGTCTATGCACATCCACATTCAGTCTGAGGATGAAGGAATGAGATAGAAGCACCAGACTAATGGCTCTCCAATGTCTTCCATAGTTGAGGACAATGCAGGATAATTTTGGGAGCAATTTGTCTGTTTTGAAATGTCAGTCAAGACTGTTTCATCCTGACTATAGGGATCTGAGGATCTGAATAATGAAACTAGTTGCTTTATAAATGAACCAATATATTTCTTTATAGAACACATTTTTTTCTAGATGTTGTCCATAGTAGTCGGACAATAAATAGACACGTGTACGCAGACACAAACACACACTGGTTTAATGCCACTTCACTCTTCAGGCACTTTTTTTTTTAGATAATCAGAAATTATTAAGAAATGGTGTCCATCACACTTGCTAAGATGCCATGTGATGAAATGATAAAAGGAAATTATTTTAGAAAATATCTGAAAGGCTTACTTGTAAAATATTAAACACTTCTGTAAAAGAAAGAGTTTTACAATATAGTCAAGGCCATTGCAGAATTCGGGGGCAGGGGGGGTTGAAGCCAACTGGAACCATTATATAATTATGTTTTTAATTAGACTCAGAAATACTACAAATCAGCATTACACATCCTGGTGCCTTACAGATATGTCAGATTACATTTTGATCAAGTTAAGGTTACCATATATCACACCTGAAGGATATAGCCAGGTGGGGGAAGGTTGAGGTATACAAATCTAACCAGAGATGGAAACCATCCTCAAATTTATATAACCAGTTTTGTAGATAACAAACAAATAGGAGTGGAAGGTAAAACAGAGGAGAAAATGCTTTTTCTGGCATTTCACGGTGCCAGAACAAGGAGGTGAGTTTTTGACAGATTTTGGAACTGGGAAGAACTTCTTCTATTGGTCTCCATGCTAGAATAGAGGCATCCAACCATCAACCTGAGTTCTGGCTGATAATGACAGCCAACTAATTTTTTCCACCTGGCAACATGAATATTGCTTCTGGGGTAAAATACATTTGAGGTTAGCAATGTGGCTTGGCATCTCCTTGGTTTATTGAGGAATAGCCTTCACGACAATTTGCCTTTTCCAGGTAGATGTCATTCTCTGTTCCTATACTCATATATTCTCACAGGATATACAAAGTTATTTTTCTTATATGTATCTATTTCATGTATTCATAACTATGTTTATACTTATACCTGTTATCTTATAATCGCTTGATAAAATAAATAAATAAATAAATAAAAATAAATAAATAGTTTTAGTTCTCAAAAAGAGAAGAAGAGAAAGTAAATGCAGGAAATCATTTACAGAGAGGAAATCATTTAAAGGAAATCATTTAAAGAGAGGGCAACCTCAGCTGAGTCAAGTAATTTTCAGATTTTTGTTATTTGTTTGATTGCTGTTAACTATCCACAATTATTTTATATGATAAGGGTAGCCATACAAATCTTTTAAATCAATCAATTAAATTTCTCTGTGTCTGATGATGATAAAGGACTACTGATGACATGGAGGCATATTGGATTATATTACATTCCTCCTCTAAAGTCCCGGAGTGATTCAGTCCAGACACAGAATTGCTGCTTCATCTGTTATTTGGTGGGAACTGTTCTTTGGACTCTGAAAGAAAATACAGAGGTTGACCTGTGATCAGAAGGTCAAACAGATACTATCCAGTGAGTCTCTGCAGAGGCAGTGGTGACACTTGAAAACTTTTAATGGCCATTTAGAGATGCTACAAAACACAAACCAAACAAAACCACAGATGCAAACCCCTCATTCTTAATCTAACTGTCTGTGTGGGTTGAATTATTTACAATATTTATTCCTCACCATATTTCCTTGGAAAAAGGACATGCAGAGGATTAGAACCAGACTGAGATTCTAACATAGATGTAAGATGTCTTTAATTCTTTACCTCCCACAATGTCCACGGTTCAAATAGTCCTGACCCCGTGTCTTTGGTTTACATTTCTAAAAAGTGGCCAATTTATGTGAATAACTATTTTCGGGGCATGTAAAAAAGAAATCTAGTTAGGGACCAAAGCATGACTTAAAGAGTTAGAGCGCGTATATTGTACACATATATTGATAACTTGGTTATCAAATCACTTTAGCCCTTTTATGGTTCACACAATCATAAACTAGCCAAACTGTTGGATCTAGCATTCATGAAAATGGGAACCCACAAGGATTCAATCCAGTCAAACTTGACTGCAAAGGGATAGTCATAGATTTCTCAAAAATGAGGGAACTGGTGAAAGGGAATGAAAAGACAAAAAGGCCCAATCTGTGTTGTAGGTTTATTTAAAACTACAATGAGGTTCAACGGGAATATATTACACCATGTAATAAAGGTTCAACTAACTCCAAGAAGAGGTCTCTAGTAACATTCAGGAAGCTGTAAAGGTTAAAAAAGCTTCCCTCAGGAAATGGAAAATCTGTCCCAACAAGAAGAACAAAAAGGAACACACAAACTCTGGGAGAAAGTGTAAAGCAATCACAAAGAATGCAAAAGGGAGGAGGAGCATTATGTCAAAAAGCATTAAGAAAAGCAAAAAGAATTTTAAATACATTTGAAGCAAAAAGAAGACAGGAGAACAGTTGGACTGTTAAGACATTGAAAGTATGAACGGGATGCTCAGGGAGGAAATGGAAATTGCAGAAAAACAAAGTTACTTTCTTGGCAGTTTTTGCAACTTTTAAAACTTGTGGGTTTCAACTTCAGAATTCCCAACCAGCAATCTGGGAATCCATACAACTTAAAATTGTCCAGGTTGAGAAATACTGCTCAGATAGGTTCCGAGTTGTCTATAACTTAAACAAGGAAAAGATAACAAACATATGGAAGATCTTTCAATAAAGTATAAAACAGCATGGTGGTATTTGCTTTGGTCAGCTTGCTTTTCTACAAAAGTGGAATCTAAGCTAAAATTTCAACTTTGTTTGCAATGGTGGAAAGAGTAACGTGGTAGTCCATGTTTGCTTAATAACTCACTTGATTTTTATTCCTTTTACAATTTTTGCAGATGTTTCCAATTTGGAAATTGTGGATGGAATACAATAAATACATTACACATTATAGAATAAGAGACATTTACAGAACAATATATACAAGGGAGCTCCAAATGAGCTATGTAAGCATGAATTTACATATGCATTTATATAAAAAGCAACTTCAGGAATTAAGGAGTAAATTTTATCCTGCCCTTGTTTTGTTTTGCTCCATGTAATATGTAACATTTGTAAGGTAATTTATTCATTTATTACATGTATAGGCCACCCATATCTCTCACAACTCTTGGCATTATACAGCACAATTTGGAACAATTGCAACAAACACATAAGCATCTAATAAGGCAGGGGTGGGCAAACTATGGCCCGCGGGCCACATCCGGCCCGTTGGTCTGTCCAATCTGGCCTGCCCCTGAAAAAAAATCGCTGGGCATGGCGTTCCTCACTAGTCCAACACATGGAAGCCACAGGTCATAGCATCAACTTCAATGGCACCAAAACCCTAGCCACTCTAGAAAATCCCAGCCACAGAATCATCAGAGAAGCCATAGAGATTGAAAAAAGACCAGAAAACATGAACAGAAGTGATGATTCCACCAGGCTGTCAATCATTTGGAAGCCTGCACTCACAAACAAAAAAATCTCCACACCACAAGCCAGACAAACACCTGGGCACAAACAGATCCCCCCTGATACCTCCAGCTCAAACACATCCCAACCAGGCACCCAGATGAAACCCAGCTTCCTAACTAATGATAGCCGTCCATTTATCCGAAGTCAAGCTGCACTAAAGACCTCCAATAAAGTAACACAATGTTGCCAGCCAATCAAGATACAAAAAGAGCCAAAAAAACAGACAGAAGATATTAGAAGCAGAACACAGCAAACTCCAAGACCAATAAACACAGACCAAGACTCTCAACCAATCAGGAGGAAGAAAAAACCATTCTGGCACAGCAATAGGCTGCCCCAAATTGAAACCTGAAACCACTGTAAAAGTCTAACTCACAGACGAACACGATACAGAAGCCTGATGATGGCAGATGAGATTCTGCTGAAAGGTTGCTACAACTTTAAAAGCACCACTACTATGATGTGGGAAAATACCCGAACAAAGCTGAATGCCATACATGTAAGTACCCGCGAAAACTTAAGTATTTATATATATATAAATTCTGAGGTTCTCGCCGGTATTTGTATGTGGATCTTTGGTTATTCGGGTTTTCTCCCGCATAAGATTGGAGAAGCACAGAGCTGAAGACCAAGCCTGAAAATGATGAATGAGACTTCATCGAAACGTTGCCTAGATACTTCCAATCTTACGCAGGAGAAAACCCGAATAACCAAAGATATATATATATATTTATATATATTTATATATATATGTTTTCTTAAGTTTTCGCGGGTACTTACATGTATGGCATTCAGTTTAGTTCTGCTGAAACATTGCTACAACTTTAAAAGCACAACTATGTGGCCCCTGACAGAAATTAATTGCCCACCCCTGTAATAAGGGAACAACTATACACAATGTAATATATGTAGTTGGTTTCTTAAACATATGCAAAGATGTTTTGCTAATGCTAATGTTTTGTTTCTGCCATGGATGGTAAAGTCTGAGGAGCATGAAGAACTGCCCTTTTTCCAGAAGTTAGAATTATTTCTATGTCTCCATTTCAAAACTAATAGCCATTGTGTTTAAAGTATTTTCAGATGCTAAATATGGCATACATACATTATTTAATGTAGAGAAAATGCTTAAGGATTTACCATGGAGAATAGACACATACATAGTTCAGCATGCACAGATATGCAGTGTATATAGAAATGAGCCTATGCAAGATGCGGAAACAGGCTTTGCCCAGACTTGTTCCTTAACTCCCATCTATTCATATAACATATGTGTGTAGATTGCCTATGCATGATCCATACCCTTGAGAAATAGAGGTCAGTTCACAGGCCGGGAAGGATACACCTATCTGCATAACATGCAGGTAAAGGCTTCCACAGACAAGATCTCTCTTTGTGCAACTTATTTGACAGGGACCTGTGGCTGAGACTGCAAATCCCCCCTTCTGTACCTTTATATTCATCAATACCAATGCAAGGTTCATGTGCATTTTTGGATGATAAACAATCCATCTGATACTGGGGGAAAGAATTCTGTTTCTTCTGCTTTTCTTGACAAGGAGGATGTGGTGTTGAAAAAAGAAGATTATGGCTACCAGATTTCCATGAGTGTCAGATTGCTATAGGAGTCAGACAAAATTACTTATCTGTAATCGGGTGGGATTCAACAGTTTGCATCTATTCACTAGAACCAATTGTTAACATTCTAAGCAGTTCGGAGAACTGGTTGTTAAAAGAAATTACTGGCCTAATCCTGTAAGGAAGGCAGGAAGGAAACATTCTGGTGTTGCTTACAGAAACTGCCTCTCCATTAACCCTTATTACATTCTTGGCAGGACTAGACTTCATGTCTCAGAAACATTTCTGGAGGTTTTTTTCCCCTCTTTTGCTGGTACTTTGTGTGGAGTGACCATTCAAAGTTACAATGGCACTGAAAAAAGTGACATGACCATTTTTCACACTTACGACTGTTGCGGCATCCCCACAATCATGAGAGGCCAGGCAAGGAGATGTGTGTCTCAATGTGAGTGATGTTGAGTTGGCCACACCCAGCCAGTCATATGACCACCAAGCCACGCCCACCAACTAAGCCACACCCCCAGAACCGGTTGTTAAAAAATTTGAATCCCACCCCTGGAGATAATCTAATGGAATCTGCACTGAGCGGGGTTGGTAAAATTACTTCTAAGGTATTCTGTGATTCTCTTTCTAAATCAAGCCTTAGAGCTCCAAACAAAACAATGCTGGACCTGACTGAAATGAAGAGTATTGGAAACACTCTTCCCACAATTTTTTTTTTTTGATATAACATTAGATGGTAAAGTAACTGCTTTGAAAATCAAAGGACAAATAAGCTGACATACTGTAGGAAATACTTTTACCAAGGATCCCCACAGTCACGAGAGGCCGGGCGAGGAGATGCATGCCTCTATGTGAGTGAAATTGAGTTGGCAATCATGCCCAGCCAATAACATGACCAAGCCGCGTCCACCCAGTCACATGATCACCAAGCCACGCCCACCAACTAAGCCACGCCCACAGAACTGGTTGTTAAAAATTTTGAATCCCACCCCTGTCTGTAAGCATTTAGTGATTGTCCTTTATAAAAAAATGATTTCAGAGTTTCTAGTCCTGGTAGGACATGAAAAAGAAACAGCACCTAGAGCAAGGCATTGTGGCAGATGGAATCAGTTTGGCAGAGAAACTGCCTTTTCTTTTTCAGGCTAATAAATATTTTTAATTCACTTGTCATTATTAAAGCCCTGTTATGTACTATAGAGGATTCAGAATGACAGAAACATTTATAGTAGAATGCAGAGGAGTTGGTGGTGGATCAACTGCAGCCAAAGCATTTCCTTGAGGCTTCCATAAATAAAGGCTATCCAGAGACTGGTAATCACCATTTGCGGTCAAAAGGTCAGTTCATAGTTCATGGTTGCAGAGCCTGCTGCCTTTAAATCTGTGGGAAATCCCAATGAGTGTATGGGAGGAAACATCAAAAATAAAAAACCTGCCATGGGGGGGCACAGTAAGTTGCAGTTGCTGGTGTTTTCAAAACTCTGCATGGTCTTTATCTGTCACAAACATGTAACAAAAAACAGAAAGGTCCTTTCTCAGCTTTCTACCCTACCATCCTCTAACTGCATTCTGGGAAGTCTGGCTATACCTGTTTCCCCAGGTGAAATCATTCCACCTGGGCAAGAGGTTAAGCTGCAACCACTTATTCTGGAGTAGTAATATTCCTTCCTTCCTTCCCTTCCCTTCCCTTCCCTTCCTGATTTTGGACTAATGACTTAATCAGAATTACTGGGTCTAGGTAATTCTGGAATACATAATTCAATTCTAAAGTAACATATAAACAACAAAGCGAGATCTTGAGAAATAAGACAGATAAAGCAAGTCATAGAAGGCCAAGATCTGCATTTAAGACATAACTATTTTTAATTAACAAATGGCAGACATTGTGCAGAACAAAAATAAAATTACACAATTGAGAAAAGCAGCCCTAAAAATAAAGAAAATATCCCTACTCCTTCTGTCTGTGCTTTTCTTGCCAGTTTTACCCTATCCGTTCTTGTTCTCTTAAGACCTGTGCAGTAGAGAACCTGAATCCTAAGACCAGAATCCATTATTCTGTTCCTACAATCTTTGCCTCCCTCACAACCCATAGCCAAGAGCAACTGGGAGAAAGATACCTTGAGTGCATCTTCCAGTCTAAATTTGACCTCTCTGTTTCTCACTCAAAGAGTCACCGTCTACATAACCTGCAGGCACCTATGCCTGCTATCATTTCTCATATGGAATAGCAACATAAAAAGAATGAGTATGCTTGTTGCTTTAGTGTAAATAAGCTCCTAAACGAGGGCAAATATGAAAAAAAAGTTCACAGCAAAAAAACAAGAAGTCAGGTTTGGAGATCTTGTTTTCTTTTTGTTATTATTTGCTCATCAAGGACAATGGGTAAATGCATCCTTCCCCAATCAAGGGTACTCTAGATGTCTTATCCAGAATTGAAGGAGCTCTAAACGAAACACTGACTTTGTAATATCGCAAAGGTGCTTTCTTTGAACAGGCATCTGGACTTTCTCGTTTTTTTTCTTGAAAACGTTTCACTTCTCATCCAAGAAACTTCTTTAGTTCAGCAAAACATCTTCAAGCAAAAGGAAAATAGCCCAGTTGCCTTTTGAAAGAAAGCACCTTTGGGATAACCATGACCTGGATGACTGAGAATCTCCATAGACATTGGACTTTGCAATAGTGCTCTAAAAAGAGAGCCATATAAGTTAAAAAGAAAATGCAAGAAGCCAAAATAATGTGGGTGGGGTTTTTTAAAAAAAACTATTTTAAAGGGCATCCTTACTCCAGGCTGGCACACACCTGGAAATCTATAGATCAGCTCCTTCCTGCACTTATTAATAATGCAGGATTTTGTTGCTGCTTGGAAAACACTGCTTTGCTTTTCAGGCTGGGATATCAGATCCCACCCAGTTAAAATGAACACAGTGAACAGAAGCTGCTGTAGCTCGCTATGGAACATTGCACAGCACCCCCAGTCTCTGGCAATTTCAGCATCAAGGAAAGATAGGACTTTCAGAGAGAAAGGCCCATACTGAGGGGTTCCCCCCTTTCTCCATTATCTTCATTTGTTGTTATTGGTTGGATCAAAGTTCCATATGGGTCGTGTTATAGAAAGCAGAATTGCTGATTTGTTTCTTTGTTTCTTACCCTTGATGGGCTATTTATGATGTAATTAAGCTAATTACAAGTAATGAGAGTCCTACTAGCTCCGAGCCAAGCTCTTTCCTATTTAACAAATTCACAGGTGGTAGGAAACTGGGGGGGGGGGGAATGAGGGGAAACAACCCTTGGAGTTGAAATGTTTCTTTACTCTCAAGTGTTTTTAATGCAAAGCACTTCCCAAATAGAGAAGAAGCATTTTGGTATATGTGATAACCTAACATCCTCCAGGAAATTCAGAAACAATCAAGTCAGTGAGGCTGATTTGGAATCGCAGCAGGAACCAAAGTCTCTCATGCTTGAAAAAGAGCAGGGAAGGTTTTTTTTCACTCAGTTTAGGCTCTTTAAAAAAAAGTATTCAGGATCAAACTCCTCTTCAGGAATACTAACAACAGAGGAGAAATCCTTATGCAAGAAGCCATTCTAAAAAGTTAAATGCTTTTCAGGTCAGGAGCCCAGATCAACCCTAATTCAGATTCATAAATTCAGTGTCATTTATAAAGCTCTAACAAAGTGTGTTTAATTTCAATGACTTTAAGTTATGTAGATTTTACTTCCAGAATCCCCCAACATGCTGCCTGGAGAAAGAGCTGATGTCCAGCTTAAAGTTACCTGTAACTTTTTAACAGATCCAGTGTATTATTAATGCAACCATCTTAATAATCAGTTTCTCCTCCTGAATGACGTACCCTAGAAGAGTTCTGGAGTACCCGAGAATGGCCCACACCATTTTATTATCTTTTTATTCAATCTGTGTGGCTGATCATCGTAACTTTGGGCAGTGAAGAATAATAAAATCAATTAAAAGCCAATCTACAATAATGATACAAAAGGAGAAATTAAATAAAGCTAGTCCTTGACTTTGGACTGGTCTTTTGAGGACCATTCACAGTCCTAACCACTGAGAGGAAAAAGTGTTCTGAGCTTTTCAGAAAAAAAGGCATTTGCTACTGTTTTCCCCTCCAGAATGGAAGACACTAGTGAATGCCATGGTTCCCATGATCATTCTCCCTGGTAGGATGGGAAGAAGGCCCAGGCCTCCAGTGTGTGGTAAGAGGCCAGAGCCCTCTTCTTGGGAGGCTTGGGCCCCCTCCCCAGTACTCTACATAATGGCCTGTGTAGTTGTTTAACAACCACAATTGTTCTGACCCAACCAAGTTCCCAGAGAGCAAACACAGACAAAGGCAGCAGCCACCACCTTTAAGGTTTAATCATAATTCTGTTCCTTTACAGATAAAAGGCTGCTTTCTAACAATTAGCTCCAACAAGAAAGAGCCTTGCCAAGTTGTCAAACCCAGAGATAAGAACTAATTTTCAGAATTCTCCAAACATGAACTAAGATGTCCACCAGTTGAGTCTCAGAGCTTCTTTGCTGTCTGCAAAGAAAGCTTTTCCAAACCTGGCTTTTATCCTCTTGAGGGAGGGCCCATTACATTGCAGCCTTACTCCTGAGTCACCTGTGCTGCTGTAATTGTTCTTTCCTCCAAGCAATCCTTCGTGCATGTGCACTTGGCACAGGCTCCTCGGGAACCTCCTCGTCACTGCTGCCAGCCCCCACAATCTCTGAAGGCAGCAGTCCACTCCCTGATGGTCTTGGCCCCTCATCAGAGTCATCATTCTCCTCAGCCATCTGCACCTGCTGCTGGCTAACCGCAACAACAATTTGAAGAAATGGGATTGTGATCATTGAGTGAAGCAGCTGTGGAAGATCACACAGACTGGCTACAAACCAGAAGTGGTATTCAGCAAGTTCTGACCAGTTCTGGAGAACCGGTAGAACCACTTCTGACTGGACATTTTACAGTATCCTTCCCCTGCCATGCCCACCAAGCCACACTCACAGAACCAGGAGTAAAAAAATTTTTAATCTCACCACTGCTACAAACAATGGCATGACAAAGTAGCAGCAATAGTGAACTGGAATATCTGCAAGAAATATCATTTGCCTGCAAGTATGAACTTGGTGGGATCACAAAACAGACAAGTAAAAAATGAAGAAGCTAAAGGGTTTTGGAACTTAGAATTCAAACAGACAAGCACCTGTCACATCACACTCCAGACTTAACGACTTTCGATAATAATGAGCAAAAAGAAAGACTGTATAATGAATGTGGCAGTACCTGGAGGCAGCATAATAGAAGAGAGAGCACAGGAGAAAACCACAAAATACAAAGACTTGCAAAAAGAGGCTGAATGACCGTGCAAAAGAATGCAAAGCTAGTACCAATAGTGATAAGACACCTTAGGTACAATCCCAAAATATTTGGAGCACCACTTGAACACCATCGGCATTGACAAAATCATCCTCAGTCAATTGCAAAAGGCAGTTTTACTTGGACAGCTTATATCCCGCAACAATATATTTTGCACCATCAACAACATTTGCTTATCCCAGGTGCTTATCTCAGATGCTTGGGAAAAACTTGATAGGTAGATAAAAATGCCAAATCCAGTCATAATAAAAAAATATTAAACTGGTATCTACCTGATTCTCAGTGACTCTGGGTGGTTCACAACAATCAAAGACATTACAATAAAACTGATAAAAGGTAGCAAAAATGACAGACCTGATGGAATAAAGCAAGGGGGTCTCATTCTCTTTTGTCAAAGAATGGAAGAATGGATAATAGATAGATAGATAGATAGATAGATAGATAGATAGATAGATAGATAGATAGATAGATAATTACCACAAAAATCAGTCTTAATGGCCTACAATAGAAAATATACAAATTGATTAATAAATTAAAACGAATAAATTGTGGCAGTTGCTGCCAGTAGAAATCATGACTTGCAATCTCCAGTTGTTTGGGCATATTTTACTATTGGGATGATTCAATCTTCAACTGAGGATTGAAAAGGAAATATATGAATTCACTCACAAAGAAGAAATGGTTGCTACTATATAATGCCAATGCTATTTTTCTTTTTGTATATGTACTTCATAAAATTAAAACCCACGTTTTATTGTCCAAAGTGCTGAGTTTAGAATGGTGTTTTTTGGCATTCTTGTGCCATGATTTGTACTTCATTAAACAGTCATTTAATCTCCTCACAGTGTTCCTCCATTATTATTTGAATAAATTTATTTTATGCTGGTCATTGTCATACTTCATCTCTCTCATTATCAGAGCCTTTTTTTCTTTAAAAATATGAGCTGATTATGCGCATATTTACTTATTCACCATGGACACCTTGCTAATTTCTTCTGATGATTTCTTCTGGGTGGGGATGAAGAGGGGGATGTTAATCCTGGCTACTTTACAGTCTTGTGCAGACATAGCCTCCATTATTTTTCCCCCCTGCATACACTTTGGCAGTCGCCTGGATAAGGATAAACAACTGTTTATCATTTTAGCACTTTTCGTCAGAAATGAAAGAATAGGCCTGATCCCACAACACTAAAGGAAGAAATACGTAATGCAAATACACAATCAGAAGCTGAGGCAAAATGGGCCAAGCAAATCAAAAGCAATACACCTTCAGTAAAGCAAAGGCTTAGCCACATATTCTACAAACAAGGAGCACAATGCCCGAATGACCAGAAAGCATCGTCTTTAGGCAAATGTATGGCTTTTAAAATCTCACAGGCAGCACTTAGTTGATTGATGTCCTTCAAGTGATAGGCAGGATCAGAATTGAGCCTAGCTACAACTAAGATATCAAAAACCAAGTGAAACATCAACTCATGAGGTAAATTTAATCATTTGCTAATTGTTCCACTGAAAGGTTACCCTGGGACTTGTTTGTAGGGTAAAGGGTCCAGAAAATGCATGCTGCTCAATGTTTTTGAGAGTAAGAGAGTTCAGCAGGGGAAGCTAAGATGGGTCTGAAAAATTTAACATTCAACACCTATAAAAAGCTTTGATTCCTCAACTATAAATTGGGAGATGATATTAATTATGCCCTTGAAAGAAGCACTAAGTTAAGGAATAGAACATACCAGAAGTGCTAGCAAAACCATTAAGAGAAACACAAGGATACTAGCTTAAATTCAAATATGAAGTTCTTTACCCTAGCCAACACTCTGTATTTGTTTATAGCATAGAGGAATGGTTTATGAACAGGCAGACAAACTGTTATAACACAAGAGACAAATAAAATCAAAATTTCTTATGACAATACAGAGTGAAATGGATTCACATGAACAGCTTGCCCTCCTTCCATGGTTAACTCCAGAAAGAATGTTCTGGCAATCTGCTTTCTCAGTGTTTGGGGAAAGGATCAAAGCAAGACTGTAAAATGTAAAGTAAGCCAGAGGAACTTCAGTATTTGAAAAAAGTTTTGCCCCAAAATCCTAATCTCTATGTCAAGGCCTTTCATTTTCCATACGGAGTCTTTTGGTGTCTTCAGGACGGAAATCCTTGCTGGGCCTACACTATTATTTTGCCTAGAGAAAACAAACTCTCCATGGCTAATTGCCTTCAATAAATCATTCAGACATTCCCAGCATTTTCCACCAGCTTCTTTCCCCTCCTGAATTTCCTCTCGACCCTTAAAAGCCAAAGGAACTGGCTTCCAGATAAACATGTCATCCACTTCAGTCCCATGGGGGCTCCTTCTGATGATCTGGGATGGCCTTTGTTTTTTGCATGTTCCTATCTTCAAGGCAGTTTCCTCTGAATCTGACAAAAAGCCAGGTTAATCAAATGTCCCCAGAGTATGCCAAAATGGGCAATAAAAAGACAATTAAAAAAAAAAAAAGACCTAATTCAAATGCTATTTTAAATAATGTTCTATTAAAGTCAAGAAAGCCAGAATGTTATTCATGCTCTGGTTTGCTACATCTCCTCCCAGAATCTTGGGATGCCTTGCATGGTATCAAGCATAATCCTGTGAAATGGGTTAGGTTCAATAATTTTCTCGGTTACCCGCTCAGAGAAGTTCAGGATCGATTATGGATTTTTAAACCTCATTTTCCCAGCTCAGATCCAGTGCTAGTCCTCTTCTCATGCTCACCCAGGCATTCAATGAACATGTGGAAAAGAAGGACAGAGTTAAATCTTTTCGACACTGAATTCTCTGTGCTGGGAAGAATTTGAGAACTGAGCTCCTGAAGTGCCTCTTTTTGTGTTCTGAAGCCACCAACTGGTGCTGGGGATACAATTTATACACTCTCCATGTACAACTGGAGTGATTTGCTTTACAACTGTGGCAAGAAAGGTTGTAAAATGAGACAAAACTCACTTAATTTTCATTGCCTTTCTTAGCAATGAAAATGTTGGGTTCAATTGTGGTCATAAGTTGAGGACTATTTGTGCCCAGTTTAGGAGCCTCTGTGGCTCAGAGTGCAGTATTGCAAGCTACTTCTGCTTCAGCCAGCTGCCTAAAATTTGGCAGTTCAAATCCTACCAGGCTCAAGGTTGACTCAACCTTCCATCCTTCCGAGATGGGTGAAATGAGGACCCAGATTGTTAGGGGCAATAGGCTGACTCTAAACCGCTTAGAGAGGGCTGTAAAGCACTGTAAAGCGGTCTCTAAATCTAAGTGCTATTGCTATTATATTTGCTCTATATGGAATTACAAACATGGAATTACTTATGGAAGATATCTTTTAAATTTATGTCTCAAGTTGCACCCTAAACGAAGGAACTGAGATTCTGTTTTCTATGCATCGGATAATGCCACATACTACCATATATATACATACTTTTTGATAAGTCCTGCAGAGGATGTGTGTATGCACTAACCCAGTGGTGGGATTCAATTTTTTTTGCTACCAGTTCTGTGGGCGTGGCTTGGTGGGCATGGCAGGGGAAGGATACTGTAAAATCTCCAATCAGAGGTGGGATTTGATGGTTCTCTGAACTACTTAAAATTTCCGCTACCTATTCTCCAGAACTGGTCAGAACCTGCTAAATACCACCTCTGCAGTAACCCCTCTTAGCTTAACATGGAGAACCACCTATGATTCAGATTAATGAGTCTGTTCTTTTTGGCATCTTCAGATGCATATTGTGGTTTTCAGCTCTTGTTTAAACAAAGAAAGTGTTCAAATAAAACAAATATTTTCCAAAATTCTTGGCTGTCAACTTTTGAAAGCTGCCTTTACAGACTGGAAGAACTGGTATAAGATATACACCAGCTGTTCCTCATGAATAGAGACTAATTCAGAAGGGCAGAGCAGGAATTTCTACATTCAGTAGCTGAAAGAGCAGGGATAGAAGCATAGTACAAAACCGGTTGGTTAACATTTCTCTGCATGAAGTTACTGGGATCAGCAGTTCAGCGTATACTGCAAATAGGAAGGATTAAGGGTTCTGTTGGAGTCTATGAAGCAATGCCACAAAATATTTTTTAAAAAAATAGCTCAATAATTTTTATCCAGTCGCTACTCTGTTCTCACATCTCAGATAAGGAACAGAATGTAAAATAAGAGAATAAATAATAATTATGAAATTAATTCACCACATACAATTTTTGATTAAAATAATCTTAAGAGGCAGTGTTGACTAGTGGTTAAAGTGGTGGACGTGGAATGGAGAGGGCCAGGTCCCAAGCCATGGAAACTCCCTGGTGATTTGGGTCCACTTATTTCTCTGAACTCAGCCTTCTTGTTGTGGGGGAAAATGTTTTGTACTGCACTTAGTTATAAACTTGCATCAAATAATACTGTTACTGAACTAAATTAGAGATAAACTAGAGAAAAACAATGTATGGATAGAATACAGCCTTTCTATGACTTCTCCAACCAGATATCTTGTGACTGCACCTCTCAGCATTCTTAGCACTTTCCAGATGTTTGGATTGTCTCATAACATACTTGGCATTCTTCAGCTGTACAAAGACTCTGACCCAGAATTTTCAACCAGCTGCCTGGGAATTCTGAGAATAAAAGTCCTCATATACTGTAGCTGGGGCGCAACAGGTTGGAGAAAGCTGCTATCAAGTTGGAGGTGTAATTTCAAATAATGGTTTCAGTAGGAAAAGACAGTGGCCTTAACTTTTTCCCTATTTGTCATTTGGAAAAAGAACAAGGAGGTATTTCAAATTTTCAAGTGGTATTAGAGAAGGCTTCAATTTGTTTCTTAAATCTTTGAATTAATGGATGTACAGTATGCCTAAGTCTAGGTGGTATCAGTTTGTTTTCTTACTTTAAAAAAAATATTCATTTTGATATAGCAATATATATGTCTTGCCATCACTCTGCTGAACATCTAATTCTCACAATACTGTGTAATGTCTGTGTATATTTACCTGTGTAGTATCTAATCACACTTGGCCAAATACTTCTATTCTATTCTATTCTATTCTATTCTATTCTATTCTATTCTATTCTATTCTATTCTATTCTATTCTATTCTATTCTTTTCCTTTCCATTTTATTCTACTGTACTCTACCCTGCCCAATTGTACCCTACTCACTCCCACCCCATCCCTATCCTATATTTGTATCAAAAAATGTAATATTTACAATAGTTATGGATTTATTTTTATTTCAGATATACTGTATTCAATTTATCACAAAGCAAAAGATAGTTATTTCTATTATAGTTGTTTCATGCATGGGAGATACACACACACATGCACAAACACGCACAAACACACACACGGATGGCTAGCAGCTTTATCAAGGCTGCCTGCCAGAAAAAGTTCCTTCATCTGTGTTACAAGTGCACAGTGTGCGTCGTTTTACAAATATACACAGTGTTATGCAGAATGATACATTATTTCTAAAGAAAAATAAACAACTCGTAAAATGTAGCATGCTCTGACTTTTTAAAGATAAAATTTGTAATTCTTGCCTGTCTCCCAAATGTCTTAAAGCCAACTATTTCCCATGAAGAAGAAAGACATATATAGAAAATCTGTTCGGTCCTATGCATTTTAGCCAGGGGAATGTAGACAAAATAACTAGTAAGAAAATGGAAAGACTGGCAAAGTGATATTACATAAGACAGGAAAAATGTAATGTCAAGCATTCATTCAGGGCTATATTTCCCTAAGACAGAGGTCCCCAAATTTGGCAACTTTAAGACTTGTGGACTTCAACTCCCAGAATTCTCCAGCCAGCATAGCTGGGAAATTGAAGTCCACAAGTCTTGAAGTTGCCAAGTTTGGGTACCCCTGCCTTAGGAGAACATTTTTTCAAGAAGAGACTGGA
Organism: Hydrophis major; assembly: GCA_033807585.1. NCBI lineage: Eukaryota > Metazoa > Chordata > Lepidosauria > Squamata > Elapidae > Hydrophis > Hydrophis major. The sequence continues at coordinate 118,704,409 of CM066329.1, forward strand.
CAGCCATTTGTTGGGGATGTGTATACGGTCTCCTGCTCAAACAAGGGATTGGACAAGACTCCAAGGTCCTTTTCAACCCTATTATTTTATGTTCTAATTATTTCTGAAAATTTAACAAGCTGGGGGCAAAAAGAGAAAAAGAAGCATAACAACTACATCAGGCTCCAGCAACCTGATGTTCTACAATTCTGTGCACACCTAAGATCTGGGCAAGACTGTAGAAGTTTTTGTTTTGCAGCTCTTCAAGAAACTATTATCTTGCACTGAAGCAGTAGCCAGGTCTAAGGCAGTCATAAATTCAAAACCTCACTTTCAACCATAAACCTTTCATGTAAGATGACATTATTTTTGCTAGGATAATCATGTACCTCTGACTTTCTAGAATTTATCTCTTCCTCCCCATCTCAAGAATTCAATAAATAGGAATGCAAGTTTAGTACATAAAAAGGACAAAACTCAACTTAACAGAGTTTGTGTTTAAGTGAAGATTTGGGAGAATGGATAATTTCATAATTGGCAAGTAATGAAATTTTGACTTTTTCCTTTCTTCGTTGACTATTCTGGAATAGGATGATTAGCCTCAGCTCACTGTGGCAGAGTGACAAATAATGGCTCTGAGAAGCAGAACACACTGAGCACGTGTTGATCAATGAAAAGAAGGTCAAGTTAAGAATAAATGTGTCTGCATAAAAAAAAAGACCCGTGACCTTCTGGAGATACTTTTTATACTAAAACTACATGCTTTTGCCTTTTTGTTTAGCTATTTTTAAAATTCCAAAGATCTAAAATTTTTATTTTTATGGAGGTATGTCATGCCCCGAGGTCCTCCAATACAGAATAAAAAGATTTTGTGTATTTTAACTTAAAGTACGTGTCCACTTAGTTTTCTGGTGGATTTTGACTGGTAGATAACAGCCTTTTTTTTATAGCAAATACCAGGGATTTCTTATTTTTGTGCCAGAAAATGTTTTATTTTAAATTATGACTCCTTATAGCATACATTTATTGCTAGTTTTCCCACTGGCTTTTTCCCATTGTTTTTTTCTCTGCAGATCCTCAACAGTGGTGCAAACATACCGTGTTTCTCCAACAATACGGCCTCCACCAATAGGAAGCCTCACCATGTTTCTTTGGCATAAAATCAAATTAAGCCCCTCTCCCCAAATTTAGGCCTATTTTAAAACATGCAAAATAAGGGGGAAAGGCGGGGGACTTGCCGTTAGGAGTGCCCCCGGGCAGCAATTCCTCGCCACCAGCTGCTCCTAACGGGTGATCATGGTGAAGCACGGAGAGCTCCCTACTCCCACCTTTTCTGCAGACACCTTTGGCACCCACCGCTGTTGCTTTCCCTTCTGCCCATTCCGCCAATTTGGAGCTGCCACTTCCGTGTTTGGAGTGCCGCTGCCATTTGGAGTTCCAAACAGCGGCAGTGCTCCAAACGCGGAAGTGGCAGCTCCAAACATGACGGCGGGTGATCTTTTTATTTTGGTCTGCGTGAAGCTCAGAGCAAGCAAGAGAGGGAGACTGCGATGCCTCCATCCGAGATGGCAACCTCACTTGTGGATCACAACGTGGCTGGAAGCCCGAATCGGCGGGAAATGATGGTGATCTTTTTGCAGCGAGAGGAAAGGGAGAGAAGAGTTGTGAGGAGTAATTTGCAGGAGGAAGGGGATGTACCCCACGGCAGGGAGCCCAAGGAAGAAGGGCTGGTAGGCAATGGAGAGCGTCCCGTAGCTCCAGAAGCAGCTTAGAGACGCGCATGGGAAGAGGCGCAGATGCTGCCTTGTAGTCCCCAAACCAACTGCGTGTGCCGCCTTTAGTTATATGCGTTCTGCGCTTTGGGCATCTCCGTGTGATCGCAACCCTGTCCTTTCTACCTGGCGCCCTTGCTGCTTTCTGGCTCTTTAGCAACTGGCTTCGCCTTTGGAGCACTGCCGCTGTTTGGAGCTCCAAATGGCGGCGGAAGCTCCAAACATGATGGTGGGAGATCTTTTTATTTTGGTCCGCGCGAAGTTCAGAGCGAGCATGATAGGGAGACTGCGATGCCTTGCTAAAGAGCCAGAAAGCAGCAAGGGCGCCAGGTGGAAAGGACAGGGTCGCGATCACATGGAGATGCCCAAAGCGCAGAGTGCACATAACTAAAGGTGGTGCACACAGTTGGCTTGGGGACTACAAGGCAGCATCTGCGCCTCTTCCCTGGTGCATCTCTAAGCTGCTTCCGGAGCTACGGGACACTCTCTGTTGCCTACCGGCCCTTCTTCCTTGGGCTCCCTGCTGTGGGGTACATCCCCTTCCTCCTGCAAATTACTCCTCACAACTCTTCTCTCCCTTTCCTCTCGCTGCAAAAAGATTGCCATCGTTTCCCGCCGATTTGGGCTTCCAGCCACTTTGTGATCCACTAGTGAGGTTGCCATCTTGGATGGAGGCATCGCAGTCTCCCTCTCTTGCTCACTCTGAGCTTCACGCAGACCAAAATAAAAAGATCGCCCGCTGTCATGTTTGGAGCTGCCACTTCTGCGTTTGGAGCACTGCCGCTGTTTGGAGCCCCAAATGGTGGCAGCACTCCAAACACGGAAGCAGCAGCTCCAAACTTGGCAGAATGGGCAGAAGGGAAAGCAACAGCGGCGGGTGCCAAAGGTGTCTGCAGCAAAGGTGGGAATAGGGAGCTCTCCGCGCTTCGCCATGATCACCCGTTAGGAGCGGCTGGTGGCGGTGATGCAAGGGTGGGAATTAAGTCACCCCCGTAAAGACATCCTAGCTGTTTTTTCGGGGGTCAAAAAAAAATAAGGCCCGGCCTTATTATGTGAGAAACACGGTAGGATTGTGAAACATATGTGGAGGGAGAAAAGAAGGGAGGGAGGATGGAGGAGAGGAAAGAAAGAAGGAATTTCGTTCATGATCAATTTATTTATGACATACATTCAAAGTTACAAAGGCACTGAGAAAAGTGACTTATGACCATTTTTCACACTTATAGCCATTGCAGCATACTAATGGTCACATGAAAAAAAATTAGATACTTGGCAACTGACTCATTAGTTAAGCAGGTTACAGTATCCTTTGGTCATATGATCTCATTTTGCAACATTATGACAAGCAAAGTCAATGGGGAAGCTAGATTCACTTAACAATTGTGTTACTAACTTAACTACTGCAGTGATTTGCTTAACAACTGTGGCAAGAAAGGTAATAAAATGGGGCAATGTTCATTTAACAAATGTTTCACTTAGCAACAGAAATGTTGGACTCAATTGTGGTCATACACCAAGGACTATGTCAATTTATAAAACATTTGGTCATCTCATAGGCAAGATTCCATGCAGAAAATCCAACCAAGTCTGATGGGGAGGTTGCAACCCTAAATTATATATCTGCACTCAGTTTGCTTTTGCTTTATACAGGTCACCTTCAAGAAGTGAGAGGAGCCAAATGTCAACTCATAAAACATTCCTATGCCTGTTTTAGTAGTTGCCATTAAAACAAGGGGGGGAGGGAGGAAGGAAATCTGGAAGAGCAGTACAGCAGTTTGAAAGCAAAAGTATATTCCAACTCTTATCTTTAAAAGATTGTAATTAAAATACCAGAGCTTTTGCTTACAAATATATTTAATCAAAGAATGTGAATGATGACACCCAGCCAGCGAATGTACTCACTTGGGGAATCTAGTTTATGAAACACCCAGAGGGGAGAAACAGGGTGATAGGTGACTGTAAATTATGTATATTAGAGTTGGCTACATACAGGGCAGTGCCAGTATGTTGCCTCTAATAAATCCTTTGAAGTTTTAAAAAGTTTGGCTCGAGAATCATGATTTAATTAGGGCGATTGCTGGAATCCTGACAGACAACCTGTGTTTGCTATGACCTTGGATCATAAGAAGCACCAAGAGTGGACAGGAACAAAAATTGTCATTTATAAATATATAGATGGTTTGTATCTGAACCCAAATATCTCACATAAATAATTTTGTCTACAGGGAAAAAAAAGTACAATTTCACCCAGTATAGAAGATGAGCCATTTACTTGTAAGGATAGTGACATGCCATATAAGGAGACCTTAAATAATCCTGAGTTTCTTCATCTGTATATATTTTGATTTCTTATCAGTTATTTTTAAAATATTTTGGGCCACTCTATAACTTTGAAACAATATTTACTTGAATGCTTCAAAATTGATTTCACTGGATTAAAATCTTTGGCAAGAAACACAGAGAAAAATCTCAAAAGCTTCTCCATATTGGGAAATCTTCTTTTATTGAAGCCATATCATATTCTAAATCCATACTTCAACTTTTAGCATTTAGTTTGGGAATTTAGTGAGTCTGGCTAAGCAACCATAGAATAAGTACACTACTTTTTCCATTCACACATACAAACATTTGCATACACAAATGTAAAATACCGAAGGATACATGTGTTTAAAGTAATCCATTGTTTCTGTTTACAAAATCTAAAGATAAAAGTAGGTACATGGAAATTAAATCTAGTCCCTCCATTTCAGTCTATCAAAATTTAAGGTCCAAAGAGCAGTTCCAGTCAAAATCTCAGCACCAGACAACAGCAGTTTTCCATCATGTTTGCTGAAAGGCCATTACTTCAGTACAATTCACAGGTTGCTTTTTTTTCTGGAACATTCCAAACAAAAGAAGAAATGGTGACACAATAGAAGCCAGGTTAATTTAAGACCACCAACTTGTTCTGCTTAGGCCTCAAATCTCCTTACTGGTAATCACTCTCCTGCCCTGTTGACCGGGAGGTGAAAGGTGCCATCTTCTATTCCAAGTCCCTGGGGCTTCTTGTTTTCTTGTTCTATGGAGGGATTTTGCTGCAGTCACAGTTTTGATACAATTTCAGTTCAGCTGACACATGGTTGGGTGTTGGGACATGGAATAATTTGCATAGTGAAGAAAGCACATTCCTATTTAATGTTAACAGCTCATTCTCATGGCCGTTATTACCTTTTCTGCACTTCAAACTTTTGCTGTGGCTTTATTGTTGATTTTTCCAGATTCATCTTACCATCTTCAGCCTTCTGATGTTGTAACAAGGTGAGAAAAGGGATCATTACAGGAATTTTCACTGACTAAAAAAAACCCTCTTGAGTTTAGCTAGTTGAATTTGCTTTGCAAATTTCCTCATAAACACCTTGGGCCCAAAGTTAATATAGTTTGACAGCACTCTTGATTGCAATCTAGACAGCTGTTTGCTTGTTTATTTTAAATCAAGTTCCTATCTCATCTATTATGCTATTATAGGCATATTGATATTCTCTCAGGCATGGTGATCAAACTCGAAGGTTCTAATATGGTTCTAATATGATTTTTAATTGATTGCCTATGGTTTTAATTTTATTTTTTTTATGGGATACCCCATTGTGTCCTAGCCCTTTCTCGTGCTTCTTCTCCCTTGGAATATTTAATTCAGATCTCCCTTAGCAAAAGATCATTAAAAAGTAAAGTTTCCTTCAAATCACATTGATCTGCTACTATTCTATGGACATGACCATGTTGTTTTCTGACCACAGAGCAAAAATGATTTGCTACTTTTGATAATTTTTTATATTTCTCAATGTAGCCTACAAATGTAAAAGTTCTTGGTGGTCCACCAGCCAGATACTACCCAGATCCAATCATACTTTACTTTTTCCAGATTAGTGAGATGCTGCCATTATAAAAAACAAAACTACTACATGGGACAAAGTACATGAAATACTCTTAGATTAATAAGCATTTGTAAATCCAAATGATGAGGCTTTGGCATTTTGAAAATTAAAAAAGGAATAAAAAAATATGTGCAGACAATCTCAGTTGTCCATTCAAACCCCTTGGCTAAACTCTACCAACAATTTATATTATAGATATATTGAGTTCATATTCAAGCCTGAAAACCACATGTGTGGTATGCATGGATGTTGCTCATTCTTATAAGAAACCAAGAGATTAGAGAAACTCTTCAGATCTGTCCATGAACAATCTGCAAATAATATTTGAGAAAGTCACACTGTTTTCTATTAATTGTTACTTGATATTTTTCATTGTAATAAAATAATAGCAATGAAATTACATTGATATGATTGCTTCCACCTTATTTTCCACAACAAAAGTAATATGATTCAGGCTAAAGTACTTAAATTGAATGCTTTTTGTTGGCAAGCAAATTAAAGTGTAAGACATAACATTTTTATGCCTAGAATACCAAAAAATTAAGGCATCCAATAATAGGATGTAATGGAAAGTATTAGGGGTAAAATAGGATGTAATGGAAATTATTAGGGTTAAATGAAGACACCATTTTAAATAGAAAAAGCAAAAACAAAAAAAACCCTCCAACCCTGGCAGATTTCTGAACCACCCATGATTTGGAAAGAATATGGTTTAGTAGAACTAAGACATCCACAAAACTAAGAAGTCCTATAGATCAACAAGAGTATTAGAATTGAGAGGAGAGGAAGTGATTGAGGTAGCAGTGCTGAAATTGATGCCTTCACAACAGAGTCTCGATTCCATCTCCACAGCCACAATCATGGGTCTTACTGTGCCTCATTTGATAACCAGGGCCAACATATCCTCTGAAATATCTAAAAATTCAACAAGGAACTGCTAATTATATATACGTGCCATATACTTGTCCTATGTGCTTTTAGGACAAGGAACTAATATATCGGGATCTATGAACCAGCATTTGGTAGTGGTGCAGTGGTTAGAATGCAATGCAGGCTACTTCTGCTGACTGCCAGCTATTAGCAATTTGGCAGTTCAAATCTCATCAGTTCAAAGTTGATTTAGCCTTCCATTTTTCCGAGGTTGGGTAAATATGCTGACTCTGTAAACCTCTTACAGAGGCTGCAAAGCACTGCAAAGTGGTCTGTAAGTCTAAGCGCTATTGCTATTTTTAAAAATAATAATAATAATAATGGCGGTTCAAGCCTGGTCAGTACTTGCACGGGAGACCAGCACTGTAGGCTAGACCCCCAGAAAGTTCCAGAAGCACAGATTAGCTGCTTCCATATTGTTGCCAAGGAAACTAGATGGATGTATTCAAGAAGTTGCCAGCAGTCGCGCACAGTTTGAAGGGAGACTTTATCATTTTATTTTGTGAAAATATTTAAATAGAGAGGACAGCTGTAGAGGATAAATCATATTATTCTTAGAATTCTTAGAACTCCAGTCTTTGGCCTCATTTCACAGAAGGCCCAACTTCATTGCTGCTGGCAGCTAGAATTGCAAGGGCAAGTCTAATGATTTGACCTTAGTCAACCAGGCAGGGAGAGATTATGCCTGAAAACAGGCATAATCTGTTTCTCTTCTGACATTCCCCCACATTCCCCTGTGGAAAGCAACTGGGTGGGATGGAACACACAAACACTTTCCCCTGCCCTCCAGCAACAGGTTGTTTTCCCCACGGGGCTTTCACTGCCTCTGCACAGCCCCAGCGTAAAGTGCATAAGGGGAAGCGGAGCCACCAAACCTACACTGCACTCTAGTTATCGTCCCTGCTGCTCAAGCATACCCAGCTTTATTTTTCTTTTAGGACCTGATCCAGGTCCTTGAATAAGAACAAACATTTCTCTAAGGCAGAATTCCAAAGCAGCTCCCACCAATGGGTGGCTCTTTCAAAACTACATTTTCTTGTCCCAGCTGGAGCATCGCCAAATGCAGTCATCGAATGGTATCTTTGGAGAGGGTGGAGTAGAGCTATTCAGCACATACACTGCCGCAACTGCCTATTATACGGCTTAATTCCCATGGGTTCCTTCACATGTGACCAGGAAGCTAGGCAAGGGCAAGGATCTCCCCTGAGCCCATCCTTGTCGTGAGAAAAATGGGGGAAATGACAGCTATTAGAAACCAACTTCTGCTCATTACAGGACGGAAAATGCTGGCTATTGTAATTGGCAGTGCTTCCTTTCTTGTTCAAACATGAGTTTTCCACAACTGGAAAACTCAAGCTGCCTCTCCTTTTCCTCTTACCCTTGCTGGTTCTGCTTGAATTGCCAGAGAAAGTGCTTATATTTCTAACGGATAGGAATTAAATAGAGGAAACGGATCGTCAAGATATTTTGCAGCCTGAAATAAAATAAAAGGCTCCTCCTAGTCATCCAAGCAGAAGATCTGATGGTGGAGCATGCATTGTGATGGAACATTGCTGTTTTCGTTATTTACTTCCCCATGAATTCACCCTCTGCACCCAAGTCAATTCACATGCCACTAAAGTTGCTTCTGTCCTTAGAAGTAAAAAATTCATCAATAACCAACATGATACCTCAAAACCTCTTGCCTGGTGTGACTACCTCATTTTGTTTAATGGTGGTTTCAGTCATATTATGGTTGTTTGCTGGCATCAACTACTGTTGTCCTACATATCAGACTACTTCTGAGAAGAGAAGCTCTGGAGATGCTTCTTAACCATACACTTGCATGATGTGTAATGCACTGGACATGCACCAGAGATGCAGCTGACTATAAAAACTGGTGTTCAATGATCCGAAAAGCAGACCCTGAACCTGCAGGAATAGAGCAATAGCACTTAGACTTATATACTGCTTTATAGTGCTTTACAGCCCTCTCAAAGTGGTTTACAGAGTCAGCATATTGCCCGTAAGAATTTGGGTCCTCATTTTACCTATCTCGGAAGTATGGAAGGCTGAGTCAACCTTGAGCCTGGTGGGATTCGATCTGCCAAATTGCAGTGGGAGTAGCTTGCAGGACTGCATTGTGCCACTGTGCCACTGAGGTTCTCTATGCTTGGAAGAAGAGGAGGAAGAGGAGGAAGAAGAAGAGGAGGAGGAGGAGGTGCTGGTGCTGGTGGTGTAATGCACTGGCTTTAGCTGAGAAAGAAGTCACTGAAGCATTTGGGTCATCAATGTATGGTAACTGGTGTCTTTCATGTATGATTCAGGTTAGTGTGTCAGTAGAGTGCATTAAACAAGGATGCTGACAAATATTTCATCTTCCAGTGCAACTGATATGGAGTTTTTTTTTTTCTTTACAGCTATTTTTATCATTTTTAATTTGCTGCTAGGAGTTCAACGAGACTATGTCTTTCTGATTTTGGCATAAAGTCACTCTATTGAGTAATACCAATTTTAATTGATAATTAACTTTGGCTGGCAAAGGTTTCTCCTGTTAATTCACTGTTGAGTCCCTGCAAATCGCTCAAAGCTCTGGGTTCTTTTGTTGAAGCTTGCTTTGATTGTCAATAATATTGCTTTGTTAGTCTTACCCATAAGACCCAATAGGCCACAGCAGTGGTGGGATTCAAAAATTTTTACTACCGGTTCTGTGGGTGTGGCTTGGTGGTCATGACCAACTCGGCAAGGTGGTGTGGCACCTTGCTGCAAGTGACGTCGAGTTGGCCATGTCCACCCAGTCACATGACCAATGCTGCAGAGACAGGGTGATTCCCTATGTACTTCCTGCCCCCTCCATCCTTGGGCTGATGAAAAAAAAGTGCAACTAAAGATCGCGACTGCCTGCCGAGTCTGCCTGCTGAATGGGTTTTATTTTGGGGTGGGTTTTTTTTTTTTTTGCCAAAAGCCCCTCAAGAGATCAATTTTCACTGCCAAATCTTACCGTACCTCATTGTTGCTGCTGCAGGCGCTTCTGCGGCCATCTGGCTGCCCAAGTAAAGAACTGCACTGACTCAGGGCAACTGTGAGGAGCAAGAGCGAAAGCCAAGGTGCTCGTTCCATAGCAGCCAATTTCTCTCTCTCTCATTCCGATTAGGCATTCCCAGTGTGCACAAGGAGTATGAAGGGAAGCAGACACCACGCGGATGCCTTTTAAAAGTCAGAGAACTTTGCCCAAGACTTCTCATGTATTCAGGGGCTACACCTCTCCCAACAATGATTTAGCGGCCATTTAATGAAACGTCTTCCAGCTCTTAAAGATTGACTTTAAGAACACCCCCATGGAAGAAGCCGAGAACTAAGAGCAAAAGTAGCTGCAGCGGGGGCAACAAGGGCGTATGTTGTGTCCCTCCATGGTCCCATCCCGGGTGACAGCCAGGGCTTTGACATCTCTCTTTTTCTCAGAGGCATGGGGAGTCCATGCCTCAGAACCAGTGGATCCCTTCACACTCATTGTGGAGGGACACACATGCCCCTGTCACCCCTGCCACACTATTTTTGCTCTCAGTTCTTGGCTTCTTCCATGGGGGGGCTTTAAGTGGTCCCGGGACATCCGCCTGCTTGCCCAGCAACCACCCTCCTGGAGCACACTTTCTTCCTTCTCCTGGCAGATGTGCCTCTTCCAGCCTGGCCCAGCCCAGTCAGCCAGCAGGTGGGTGGATGGGTGGATGTCCCAGGGCTTCTCACCTCCCTTGTCACGAGATGCCTGCAGCTGCTGCCCCAGCTGAGTCCAGCCCCACTTGAAAAAGCACATCCTGTTCTATGTGCTGGGCCCGGCAAGTCCAAGCATCCAGCACATAGAATAGGGTGGCACCGGACTATTGGAGAAGCAGAGCGAAGCTGGAGATCAATAATTTTTGCTGCAAGAAGCCTGCAACTGCAGCATTGCATGCCCACTGAAAAAAGCACAACAAGCACCAGCCCATTGGAAAAGTGGGGTGGCAGTTACAAGGTTCTTGCTCCAACAAAAAGGGGCGGCTGATGGAGACTTCTTGCACGGGGGCGTGGCCAGCCAGGGGTCACCACTGGTTCAGTGACCAATGCTAAATCACAGCTACCAGTTCTCCCGAACCGGTGCAAACTGGTTGAATACCACCTCTGGGCCATATGCGGATTATAAAGCTGGCATTATAACAACTATGAAATAATATTCAAAGAGTTATTAGTATTTGCTATAATGAGACACCAATCATGTTCTTGTAAACACTCGCTTCTTTGAGTGGAAACTCCACCTTCCTCTAGATTTTAGAGAACAGGGACATTTTGCTGCAAGAACATATCAATCAAGAACATCCTGAAAGTGCTTTTCTGGGCATATCTTTATTATATACTGGGCCTTTTGTTCTATTGTTCTATTTGTTCTAATTCCTGTCTGATTACATGTCAATGGAAATAAAACAAATGATGGGGAAAACCATCATCAAAATTTGGAGAGGATGTCCACTGTTCCTTTTTCTTCTCTTGCTGATGCCATTTCTCTCTTCTTGCAAAAGAATGAAAAACTCTGTCCACCTCTAGGCATTGGGTTGAGAAGTGAACAGAAAAGGATTCCCAAGGCCACTCCAAATGCTGTGACAGCATTTGGAATGGCTGTAGAAATTGTAAACCTACATTCATGGTTTCCTAGGCCAACCTGAATCACTAAGTCATGTGCAAAGAAAACAGCTTGCTTGCCAGCTAGGTGATGGACTACAGCTATGACTTTCGTTTTTGTTCTACTTTATTTCATTCAACCAAAGAACAGAAATAGAGTAGAATTCGGTCAGCCACACTCCCCCAACTTATGTTCTTGCCATCCAGCATAGAAGAGCTGGCAGGTTGGTAAAATATTAGTTGCTTGTCAACTGACTCCAGCCGTCTAAATAAGTAAATTCACGCAACAAGAAGGGATGTGGGAAGAAGGTTATTGAGCTCTTGGCTAAGAATAGCTAACCTGTTTTTCCTGAGAAGAATCCTGAAACAAAATGTACATATCAATATGATATAAATAGTTTCTCCCACCTCATCCTTCCTCAGAAAACAAAATTAAATTGCAAGTAGGGGAAACCAGTCAGGATCTTGCCAAATTTTCCATTACTGGTTATTATTTCCCTTCCAGAAACATGGCCCCATTTATTGCATGTGGGCTGGGGCTGAAACATGGAGCAGACAAATTCAGATGAGATATTATTATTACAGGTTGACTTTGCTATTGTAAAATTGAACATTTCTATCAGAGCTAAATAATACTAAATAAATGCCTGGATACAAAGAATGTCCAGAAAAATTGTTGTTCAGGTGAATTTAAAGCAGCAAATATATGTCAGATTCCATGCAGAGTATGGCAAATCTGAGTTTTGTTGTTCAGGGAAAGGGGAGATACTCTAGTCTCTTCTAATGACATTCCCCCAGCAACTTTCAGACTTCACAAACACAAAATTTTCAAAATCTGTACTCCCATTGTCAATACATATAATTTTAACTTGATAAATCTGACAGCAATACACAAGATAGTGGTTCTTGATGCCTTGGAGTTCTTCAGCTGGAATGAACTTGAGCTACCAATAAATTGTATGCGGTATGCGCCATTTCTTTGCAGAATGACACTGACAGGCTAATCTCAGGGTTCTAATTATGATTCAGTAGCAGTGACCTGGGTGTTCCCACTGAATACTAGTACAAACACTGGTATAAGCAGAACAGGCTTTTTCAACTGGCTGAAGCAGGAAGCAGACTGTTTTACTCTTTACCAGATAGAGAGCAGTGCTTCCAAAGTGGTCACTCAGGCAATCTTTTCTGCTTTCAGCATGCACCATTGTCCTATCAGTGCATTCTCCTCCATCTTGCCATTAACCATGGTTAGGAAATGTAACCGCTATCTCAGCGGAGCCATGTTTCATCTGCTGAGCCCAGTGTTCAGTTTCCAACAGCACCATGCAAATGCTCTGAAGAACTAACAGCTTTAGAAGAGTCATGTTGGCATCAAATTAAAGGTCTATCTGCTCCTTCATTCTGTCTACATGTTGGCCAACCAGATGGTAGCATGTCAACTGTAGCACCTTCCTGCTTTTAAGACCAAAGCTACCAGTTGTATTGGCCTGTGGGTGTGTTAATTCTTTATGTGAAAAGTGAGATACATTAGTCCAGTTAAGATTGACACTAGTAACTGAAGGTGATGGGATTAGTTCTGACCATTTGAAGCACTTTAAACCTCATTGCAATAAAAACCCACCATTGCTGCCTTCCTAATATCTCCAGAGGTGGTTAATCTCAACTCATTGCTCTCTACACGTAGCCTTTCGCTCTAGACAATAGTAATTAGTAATTGGTGTTGCTGTCTAAATTCCAAGGACTAAGTGGTTAAAAATTCAATAACAGGAGTGGATTAGGGAAAACACCAACCAGGGCTAGCATTAAATAGTCTATATGCAGCAATGGCACATAACTTGGGGGTACATGTGCATCCTTCAAAGTTGTAATTAACAAATTACATTACAAAGTTGTAATTAACAAAGTTGGAAGGAACTTAGTAGGTCATCTAGTCCAACCACCCCACCCACCCAAGCAAGAGACCCTATAGCATTTCTGACAGATGGCAGTCCAATCTCTTCTGCCCTGACATCTTCCCCTCTCAAAAGTTGCAATCAAAATGTAATGTTATCAGGACAAAAAAGGTCATTAAATATAGGGAACGTGTAATCCTATTCAGTTTAATTTACTGTAAACCCAACTGAGTTTTACTTGGTGCCACCCACCCTGCACAGGAAAGACCAAGTATGGTTTTTGATCCCAACTTTCAGTTGAGCAACTCTGGTCTACCCCTTGAAAGTACAATCTCACTATCAAGTGAAATGAGTTTGTGACATACACGCACTTTCTAACAATTGAGCTCCTAGATTAAGAAGTATATGTGTTCCACAGCACTTTTTAAAATACTGCTCTTAGCAGTGCTTTCCTTCTGTGGTTATCACAAAAGCAAAGAAAGAGTGACAGATTAATTCTAATGCAAACAGGGTTGCATCAATGAAATAAACAGTTGCAAGAGATAAAAGAAAGCTTTCTAGTCTGCTTTGAGCAGAAAACCTGGAGTCCATTTCTGATCACAGTTAAGAAAGAGATTTGCCATATTCAGGTAGTATTATTAAAAGGAGTACAATTCTTCACATGAGCAATGAGAGAAATGCCACTCCCCCATCAATTGGCCCTTTGATCTTTGTTAAAGGCAAGTGTGTCGGCAAAGATTTCTGAACATTGGTTGCACTGCCATATGCACCCATTGGCTTTCAAGTGCAAACATCATTTCTGGTAGGTCATGCAAAAGCATTGACAGCATCTAGACCAGATGAAGAAAATAATGATAAAATAGCCTGTAGTTCTTTCCTGCTTCTCCTGCGTATACTGAAGGTGAAGGAATCCAATATGCCAAATTCTTTGGAGGGCTACTGCTGTACGGGTCATACTTCTCAAAATGGCAAGAGCCATTGAATGCTAGCATTATTTTAATTTCAAGCTCATCGTGCACATATTGTTCCAGGAGAAGTCATTACTGTCTGTGCCCATATATTAACTGCCCTTACACAAGAAGCAATGAATGGAGAGAAGCAACCTGGAATTAAGGGGAAATTTCCTAACAGTGAGGACAATTAATCAGTGGAACAGGCTGCCTTGAGAAATCATGGGTGCTCCATTCACTGGAAGTTTTTAAGAAGAATCCAGACAGTAACTTATCTGAAATAGTATAGCCTCTCCTGATTGAGCAGGGGGCTAGATTAGGTCCCTTCCAACTCTGTTATTCTCTTCTCTTCTCTTCTCTTCTCTTCTCTTCTCTTCTCTTCTCTTCTCTTCTCTTCTCTTCTCTTCTCTTCTCTTCTCTTCTATTCTATTCTATTCTATTCTATTCTATTCTATTCTATTCTGTTCCTAATCTGTTCTGTTCTATTCTATTCTATTCTATTCTATTCTATTCTGTTCTGTTCTATTCTATTCTATTCTATTCTGTTCTGTTCTTTTCTATTCTATTCTATCCATTCCTTCTATTCTATTCTATTCTGTTCTCTTCTCTTCTCTTCTGTTCCTAATCTGTTCTGTTCTATTCTATTCTGTTCCTAATCTGTTCTGTTCTATTCTATTCTATTCTGTTCCTAATCTGTTCTGTTCTATTCTATTCTATTCTATTCTGTTCTGTTCTGTTCTTTTCTTTTCTATTCTATCCATTCCTTCTATTCTATTCTATTCTGTTCTCTTCTGTTCTCTTCTGTTCTCTTCTCTTCTCTTCTCTTCTCTTCTGTTCCTAATCTGTTCTGTTCTATTCTATTCTGTTCCTAATCTGTTCTGTTCTATTCTATTCTGTTCTATTCTATCCATTCCTTCTATTCTATTCTATTCTATTCTATTCTATTCTATTCTATTCTATTCTATTCTATTCTATTCTATTCTACCCATTCCTTCTATTTTATTCTATTCTATTCCTATTCCTATTCCATTCCATTCCATTCCAGAAGCTCATCTGTAGGCTAAACTGAGAATTGAAAAAGGTCTCGACAGTAGGCAGTGGCAAACTACTTCCACACTACAGCCACGAAAGTGACATGAATGTGTCCATAAAGTCAAAATCTGCTGGAAAGATGTTTTACTTACTAAAACAACAGCTATTAGCCTCACTCTCTGTTGCCATCCACTATTGTTATTCCAAACCATGAATTTACTATATATGATTACACATTCATAACAATGCTTATTACAACACTGCTTGCAAGCCAATCCTTGTTATAGCTTTTCCCCTTCCTGCTGATACTAAATTATGCTTTTCTTTTCTTTTCTTTTTTGCTGATTAACCTGCCAAGAAAAAAGAAACCCAGGGAAGTGGTTGGTTTTCTCTACAATGATTCTCTCATCTATCTCTAAAGGTCTGACTGCAGTATTGCTGGCCATGCTGGTGGCCTGGGCCATGTGAGGCACCCATAATGATTAACTCTTCTTCCCATGTTTCCTACTTTCTCACTGACCTCCTCCCTTCCTCCAATTCTTTTCATTTGCCACATTGATAAAAGGGAGAAAGATACGGATACACAAATGATTGACTCAGGGAAAAATAAAGGGAGCTTGGTTAAACAAAGATCTTTTAACCACTCTGCTGTTACAGCAGTGCTGGGAAATGGAAGCATAGAAATTATTAGACTGCATGATAAGCATTGGCTGGGCTGAAGGGATGGTCCTTCCTTGGCAAAAGAGGCTATTAACTACTGTAATGAGTCTGCACTAAGTGACATCAGTCTAGCTTAGACAATAGGAGTATTGGAGCGACATTACAAAAACGGGTCCTTTGAAAATAGGGCAGAAAACTGTTGTCCTAAGATCTTTTTGAGGATGAGTAGGGTGGTAATAGAAGGTGCCTGTTCATTTATCTCCAAAATCAGTTTACTGCTCTTTCTGGCAATTGGACAATTGAAAAGAGCATATAAATTTTTAATTAGGCTAGTTGCATTAAAACTAGAATTGGATGATATATTCTCCTTAACAACAAAAGTTTTCTGATCCCCAAATGCCCAGATCAAATATAGACCTTGCCAAAGCCTAATTCAAACCAATTCAAAATCCCTTTAACACAGGGGTGTCAAACTCTGTTGCATTGAGGGCCACATTGGGGTTGCGTTTGACCTCAGGGGATGGGGGTGGCCATGGACTGGATGGGCATGGCCAGCTCAATATCACTTGTGTTGGGGCCACCTGTGGTGGCACGGGTGGGCCTGGGGGGATCCTCCTGCAGCTCTCGCCAGAGAAAATGGGGCCCGGAAAAACCAATGGTGGGATTCAAATTTCTTTACTACCGGTTCTGTGGGCGTGGCTTGGTGGGCATGTCAGGGAAAGGGTACTGTAAAATACAGTCAGAGGTGGTATTTGCTGGTTCTCTGAACTACTCCAAATTTCCACTACCGATTTTCCAGAACTGGTCAGAACTGCTGAATATCACTTCAGTGGATAGCCATGCGCAACCCTCCCGAGCTCTGTTTTCACTGGCAGAGGCACTGCAGGCTGGTCCTTCACTATTCCCAGGATGGCCCCATGGGCCAGATGATCTTAGCACCCCATGGGCTGAATCCATCCTGTGGGCCCTGAGTTTGACATCCCTGATTTGACCTAACTACTCATTTCAAAACACTATGAGGTACCAACAGATTGTGCATTTCTTAAATTTAGAATTGTTTTTATCACGTACACCACAGAAAAGGCACCCCGGTTATCTTTGGAATTTAATCAGAGAGAGAACCGAACAGGATGGCCTAGAGAGCCTTTCAGGGTGGCAGTGCAGGTGTCAGCCTTCCAGCAACCCTCCACTCCAACCAATAACTCTGAGACATGCATCTCTCAAAGGTTCCTTTTATTTGGATAGTAAATGGCACAACTGTGAAATCTCTAATCTGAAAGATTCAGGATTCCTTGCAAAAGTCAAAACTATAAATCCATCCTCCGCTTAGCAGGGGTGGGATTCTACAAGTTTGCACCTATTCTCTAGAACTGGTTGTTAACATTCTAAGCAGTTTGGAGAACCAGTTGTTAGAAGAAATTACTGGCCTAATCCTGTAAGGAAGGCAGGAAGGAAACATTCTGCTGTTGCTTACAGAAACTGCCTCTCCGTTGACCTTTATTACATACTTGGCAGGACTAGATTCCCTGTCTCAGGAACTTCTCTGGAGTTTTCTTTTCCTCCTTTGTTGGTACTTTGTTTGTGTGGAGTGACCATTCAAAGTTACAATGGCACTGAAAAAAGTGACTTATGGCCATTTTTCACACTTATGACTGTTGCAGCATCCCCACAGTCATGAGAGGCCAGGTGAGGAGATGCGTGCCTCGATGTGAGTGATATTGAGTTGGCCACACCCAGTCAATAACATGACCACCAAGCCATGCCCATCACCTAAGCCATGCCCATAGAACCGGTTGTTAAAAACTTGAATCCCACCCCTGCCCCTTAGCCATCATCACATCACCTGGCCCAATCACCATTCATCCCCCATGGGAGCATCAGATCTCAATATGGCTTCCAAAGCTGACAGCAGGGTTGCACAACAGAGCAGAATTTGTCTTGCAATTGCATGACACACTTTTCACCATTTATCTCTCACTGCATGGAACTGTTTTGCAAAAGGGACCATGAATCTCATTTACTTGTGAATTGTGAAAAAAGAAGAAGAATGAAGACGTATAGTAGGTGACAACCCCATGAATCAATAAAGCCTTATTAACAGATCCATTTTTCTTGTTGTTGTTTGAATTAAATGCAGTGACAGTGATCACCAATAATTGCAGCATCCATAAAATGGGAGAAAAAGGGAGTGAAAATAGGAGCACATTGTTGAGGAAAAGTATTGCTAAAAATGAAGGAAAGCGGACACAAAAATCTCTACCTGCTCTTAGGGATTAGCTCTTTATCTATGCCTTGGATTCATTTTTGATTTAGTGCTAAAGGCTAATCTACACTTAGATAAGCCATGAGACCATTAGCCTGCCTTTGTGGGCAGATTTAGAATGGGCTTATTAAAAAGCATCTGTCATACTACAAAGCTGTAGTGTAAATTAGCTCTGGCTTTGAGAAATTGGGTTCAGAAAAAAGCTTCCAAAGTATCTGTGAGAGCATGTCCAAAGCATGTTTTCTGCTACATACTTTGCATGATAATGCTTATCTTTCAGCTCTAATCCCACTGTCCCAGGAATAATTGCATTAAGGTTTATGTTGCTGACCATATAGTGCATAGTGGCAGTAACACAGCAATTGAGAATGGCAGTTTGAGCAAATGCAGGAATTGCTGGAAGAATAGTCAGGAAAGAAGAACATTGAACAAGCATATTACTAATCATAAATATTCCCATTCTCCCCATTGGTCCTCTTTCCACAGTTCTTTCTGCATCATTATTGCCCCTCTGTTCCAGTTACACACATGGAGCTATTGAAATAAAATTAATGGCCTTGGATGTAACCATCAGATTAGATCAGATCTTTCCCAGGAAGAATGCAACTCCAAGTCTCCCCAGTTCACCATCTACTTTCACCATCTCTTGTAGAACAGGCCACTCTTTTTCCTAGACGTTTCTCAATAATCCCATTTTTTAAAAAAACACCTCTTTCCTCTCCTGAGCTCTTATTTCATTCATGTTGTTCTCCTAATCCTTGGCTTAGTGCCTCTGAGTTGTTTTTAGATTGTTCTCCAGAGTCCCAGTTTATCTAAACTGTATGCTTTTAACAATCAGTCCAGCTTCTTTTCTCATTTCCTGCAACTTCACATCTCTCTCCCTCTCTTACTCAACCTCTGCTACCCAAGTTCTTCCATCCTTTCAGATGTCTTGGCCATTCTTTCCAAGCAGCCTTCAATTCTATTGCCAAGTCTTATGATTTATTCTTGCTGTTTTTATCAAAGCCGCAAAACCCTGGGTCAGGTGATCCAGTGAAAAAAAAAATATCCCAATTCCCTGGCAAAGTTAATGCTTTTCCACTTTAAAAAAAAAAAAAGTAGATTAACAACAGGAAACCAACCCCTTTATAAAAGACCTCAAAGATACTATTTTTCAAAGTCCTCAGTTTGAACTTCTCCTTCCACGGGGTGCAGAAATCTTTAACAAGCCAAAAGAAGGATTTCAATTAAACACACACACACACACACACACACGCACACACACACACAACTTAAAGGCAGAATGGATCATGTTTCCATCTACCCTTGTTCTTCCTTTCATGCTGCAAAGAAAAGGTCAGATTGCTCTCCAAAACTAAGTCCTTCTTTGTAAAAGAGATGAACACACAGAGAACACAGCTCTGGGCAAAGCAGGGTTATAATAATAATTTAAAATAAGACAAGACCTGTCCTATCTTTACTGAGCATAAGCAATAACTTCAGTCAGCAGATACTGGAGATGTAGTCCTCTCGGATGGTCATCTTGTACTTCTCTATCCACCCTCTCCCCCAGCTTTATAAGCCTTGCAGTTCTTAGAGCCTTGGTTTCTTGTATATTTGGGAAAGGCTGCTAGCCCATCTTACAGAAATATAATCAGCACCCAAAAAATAAATGCAGGTGCAGGGGACCACCTTGTCCACAAAAGGTAGGAAATGGTAGGTTAGGATAGGCCACGGTGGCATGTAACTCAATTTGCCAAGCATAGATACTCTTAGTATGTTCTATGTATTTTGAAACTTTGAGCAAGTAACCAATGACATAAGTTTCTCAAGTCATATTTCCAAGCACAGGAACAGCCTATATTCACACATGAAATGCACGGGTTTGATGCCAGACCCATAAGAGAGAATTAAATCTGCATAAATTCAAATACTGTTCCCAAACAACAGAAATCAGAGAAGCTAGAAACAGCATCTCAAGAGTATCTACAGGTGTCTCCAGTGTTGCAATGCATCCATTTAATAGATCAGTGGTCTCCCACTGGTAGGCCGGGGACCACTGATGGGCCATGAGAAAATTTTGGTGGTCTGCAGAGAAATATCATACCCAAAGCACTACCCCCAGAGCAATTAATCCAGGCTGCCCAGGTACACATGGCCCACTGGCCCCACCCTTTGGCTGAGTGCAAACCTTGAGTAGAGCCATATGAGCTGGAACTGGAAGGTAAGACTAATGGCGGGGGAGAGAAATCCACCCCGGGGTGATTTGCTGATGGTGGGAAAGTCGGTCCCATATTCCAGAGCTGCAGTAGTCACAAGACTGGCCCTTTGGTCATCCCAGAGCAGCAGCTCCTCCAGTCCATGGCAGTCCGGTGCACCCAGGTGGAGGAGCAGCTGCTCTGGGATGACCAAAGGGCCAGTTCTGTGACTACTGCAGCTCTGGAATATGGGACCAACTTTCCCACCAATGTTAGCAAGCCACCGTCAGTCAAAATTCATATTAGTGGTCTGTAGGATTCAAAATTATGAGTTTGGTGGTCCCTGAGATCCAAAAGTTTGGCGGCCCCTGCTCTAGGGCCCTCAATCCCACTAGCATCTCAATCCACTAGCATGGCAGTTAATTCATGCCATGTTGATGTTGATAAAACAATTAGATCTAAAATTAGGATGAGTGGGTGCAATAGAAGATGAGCTATGTCAACTTTTCACAGTTCACTCACCTCTGTCTGATAAGGTGGCCCAGCCAAAATCCCCTCTTTTAATGTGGAAGACAGTTACATTTGCTCTTTTCTATCTAGTTGATCTAAAGAGGTATGTAGATAGAACAAATCTTCCATGTTCATAAATTACCACGACACATTCTGAAAAGTTGTTTGGGTTTTTTTTGGAGAAAGAAGAGCAGCAGAAACAATCAACATTCCTACTGGGCTTTCAAGAATTCAGAGTGTTCCCAGGTAAGCAAGCTAGGCATTGTTTTAGGGTCAGAGTTGATGGTTAACCTATTGATTGCCTTTGGTTATGGCCCATAAAACATCAGAGGCTGCTTCCCCTAAAGGTTTCCCCTAAGGTACTGTACAACACACCTGTTGTTCTCACGCTCAATATAATATACGTTATGGGAATATTTAGTGGGAATATTGAAAGGTGGGTTCTTCCTAATCCCCTTCTGGTGAATCCAGAAGGGGCAGCCTAAATATACACCAGCCATAAATAAGTGCATTAGTCTGCTTCCCTGAGGCCTGGAAGAGGAAGGGAAGTTAAGAGGAAATGACACATAAGTTACAGCCATCTGTTCCTAGTGGGTAGTCACATGCTGAGGCTACCATGTCAGCTTCCTACCCTTGGAGCTCCATTTGTCAACTCAGCTCAGCATCCTTCACAGGCAATCACTGCTTCATACCAGCTAACCCTGAACATTTACAGACAGTGCATCCCAACAACACCTGTCTCCTTCTCAGCAACAACAGGCAGAGGGCCCATTCACCATAGCCCAGTTCCTTCTTGGGGATTTCAGTCTATGAATGGCTGCCAACTCTTCAGTGCATTCAGCAGCTTGGGTTTACTGAGCTGTCAATCTTCTGCCTGCACTGCCAGCCATGGTGCTTGACTCTTTCAAAGATCTAAGGAAAAGCCACAAGCTGCAAGGCTAGTTCTCTCCAGATGGAGAGAGGCACTGAAGTGCAATGTGCCATGTGCTTGATTGATGCAGGCTGCCAGCCCAGGGACTTCTCAGAACCTGTTCTAGAAAAGCATTGTTTATAATCATGACTAGAGTCCTAAGGAAAGGATTTGCTTCAAGCTGCTTCCTTGGAAACAGAGGAATCATTCAGATAAACTAGCCATTGAAACTTTCAAGGTTGCATCTTGCTCTGTCTCCAAACTATATTCCAGATGGAGAACTTTTGATAAACCACCGATGGCCAGAAAGTAAAACCCAAAACAAGTTTACTATCACACTGTTAATGTTGTTTTCATTCAGAAACGTGTCCTTACCTTTGAGAGTGAGCTGCACCCTTGGAGTAGCAAAGAGGTAATCCTTGGAGTATGAGGGCCACCAGCCCACAATGAGAAGAATGGCCCAGAGCAAAAAACCAACTAGGGGCATGGTGCAGAGAACTGAGGATTCAAAATCCAAGCAGACGTCTTAGCCACTCTAGCAGAGGAAGGAGAAAAAAAAAGGCAAAAAATGTTAACTTCCTCAAGTTTAAAATGGGAACTGAAGAAATAAAATGACTTACTAACCTGTCAGCTAAACCAGGGGTCTCCAACCTTGGCCACTTTAAGACTTGTAGACTGAGGAACTCTGGGAGTTGAAGTCCACAAGTCTTAAAGTGCCCAAGGTTGGAGACCTCTGAGCTAAACTATTCAGAAGGCTATATCCTCCAGCTACACAGACCTTGGATGTTAATCACTGTTTTTCTATAAACAGATTAAAGATGAAAAATTCAACTTTTGGAACAGGAAAGAGGATACTGAAGCAAAGAAACTGATGCTGTGTGGGATGGGTCTATGACAACTTACCACAGCCAACTCACCATGGCCAACTCGTTGCAGGACAATTCATGACAGGACAGGAGTTACCCTAATATCAAACAAATAGTTGGATAGAATTATTAAAGAAAGGATGACAAAGGAGGGACAAAATGAAATGTGAACGTCAAAAATTAAAACAATTTCAAAAAATAATCTTAAATAATTAAATTGAATTGTGGATTGTACTACAGTGGTGAGTTAGCCATGGCAAGTTGACTGTGGCAAGTTGGTTGTGCTGAGCTGATCAGGAGTGGGATATGACAGGGTTAACTACCGGTTCAGGATTTATGAGCTTCCCTGCAAGCTGGAGCTGCTTGCCTGTAAATCATCACCAGCACGCTGCATGCAGAGAAGCAGCCTTTGAAACAGCCCTCTTTTCCTGCTTTTTTAACTGCAGCTGTGCCTTGTTCGGCAGCTGAAGTTGAAAAATCAGGAAATAAAGATCAGGTAAGAGCCCAGGTGGTGAGCAAAAACATCAGCAAACATAGAACCGGTTCTATGTCTGCTGCTCTTCAGAGCTACCGGTTTTACAGAGGTGGATGGAACCAGTAGAAACCCACCCCCAGAGCTGACTGAGGTGAGTTGTCCCAGTCTGGTTTGGAATGGGACAATAGTTTAGTTTTAGAATTTGGTCTAGTGATTAAGGTATCAGATAACAAAATGGGAGACCAGGAATTCAAATCCTGCCTGGGCCATGAACACTGGCTGGGTGACTCTGGGCCAGTCACTCTCTCTCAACCCAACCCACTTCATGGGGTTGTTGTGGAGAAAATAGGAGGAGGAAGATTTGTTGGATATGTCCAATCAATAAATAAAATTAGAATTAGAATTTGCACAACAACATTTCAGTGCAAATTACCCCCTGATATTACACACTCCCCAATAATCCACAAATGCCATGATGACACCTGGAACTTTATATCTTTTGTAGGCTCTGAGAAAGTACTGAACCAAAGTGATTTTTCTTTATGTGAATGTGATTCCAAGACTCATAACAGATAACAGATAATCAGAGCTGGAAGGGACCTTGTAGTCCAACATGCTATATTTAAAATAATTTTTAAAAAAATTTTGGGGAGACATTCCAACTCTAAGGTCAGATAACCATATAAATTCCCATGTTTTTAGTAAAATCCCAAACCATCATCCTGACCACCTGATTGATACATTGTATTAACCACAGTTTCCCAATTCTTATGGTAATGAAGAAATCACAGTGGTGGTGATCACACAAGACAGTAAGCAACCACTTCTTCATGTGATGTATGACCCAGATTAGTGTAATCTGGGCACATAGGGAAGAATGTTATACAAGCAAGGCAAACACAAAGGATCTTGAATGTTAACCCCATTCTAGAGTGATATGGGGTATTATTTGACATTAGACTGCCTAATACTGAGTATATACACATACACACATACACACACACACAAGGGACCATTTGCTAGATAGAAGTGTAATCCTTTGCTGCCCTCTGGGTTTTCTGCTAAATTTCTTCATGTTAAGAAGGTCTCTAGACCAAATCCCTTTTGGCTCTTCATATAGTAAATATTTCTAGCCCTCAAAAGAAATATGAATACAAAACTTTTCAGTGCAGATAAATTTGTCGCCTCCCTTAGACGAAAAGAGATCCAAGC
Organism: Hydrophis major; assembly: GCA_033807585.1. Classification (NCBI taxonomy): domain Eukaryota; kingdom Metazoa; phylum Chordata; class Lepidosauria; order Squamata; family Elapidae; genus Hydrophis; species Hydrophis major. The sequence goes on from CM066329.1 coordinate 118,728,574, forward strand.
AAGCTGAGCAAGCTGGAGTACATATTTCAAGATGATTTCTTATGTCTGGATACAAAGGTAACCCCAAGAATAGATCCAGCATGTCGCCAGCCTCCTCAGTAACTTTAGAGCGAATTGCTTCTGTAACACAAGCGTGGACCCTGAGTGAGGGTACTTTCCCCCCCCCCACATACACACACCTCCATGAGTGCAACTGGGATTGCTCTGTCTCTACGGCTAGAACATTAGAAGGGATCCCTTTCACTAGAGGAATGAATCCCAGCCAGGCCATTGGAGCCCAACTGCAATTAACAAGCTCACATGCTGCTCTCATTTGGTAAAGTAAACAGGTTTTGATTGAGGGGCAGTAATCAAGTTGTCTCCTTGCAGGAATGAAAAGAGTTCCTTATAGTCCCATCTCATGGCGGCAAGAGTCAGAGCCAGCAGCCCACCCACTAGGGACTCTCATGGGAGCAGCCCTTCCCCTTGGAGATAAAGGCAGAGTGGGCTTCTCATTCCTCCCCTCCGTTTGCCTACCTCCATCACTCTTCAGCCGAGCACAGAAGGGCAGTGAACCAGGGGAAGGAATCCTTGCACAGCACAGGCTCCATTTTCTACCAGGCAGGAGAAATCTGGACTTCATTATTTGAAAGACCAAAAAAAAAAAGAGAGAGAGAGAGGACTAAATGCATTTTTTTTTAAGGAGGAGAAAAAGAGAGAGTTTGTATGTACCACATTAGCCGAGTTGGATGGGATCTGACAGCTTTGCCTGTCTAGAATGCCGGGGAGAGGGGAGGGAGCAGTGAAAGTAACTACCCAGAATTCAAATGGAATTTTCTTTATGTGTGATTTAGAGTATTCCCTTTGTTGGGTATAAGTTACACATAAATTTCCCAACTTCAGTGATGACGACAAACATACATTTCCTCATATGAACATGTCATCATTTCCTGAAGATAAACATTCTCTCTCTCTCTCTCTCTCTCTCTTGATATATATATATATATATATATATATATATATATATATATATATATATATATATATATATATATATATATATATATATATATATGTTTTCTGAGGTTCTCGCAGGTATTTGTATGTGGATCTTTGGTTATTCGGGTTTTCTCCCGCGTAAGATTGAAAGTATCTAGGCAATGTTGCCTAGATACTTCCAATCTTACGCGGGAGAAAACCCGAATAACCAAAGATCCATATATATATATATATATATATATATATATATATATATATATATATATATATATAGAGAGAGAGAGAGAGAGAGAGAGAGAGAGAGAGAGAGAGAGAGATCTTTGGTTATTCGGGTTTTCTCCCGTGTAAGATTGGAAGTATCTAGGCAACGTTTCGATGAAGTCTTATTCATCATCTTCACTCTGAGAAGCACAGAGCTGGAGACACAAGCCTGAAGATGATGAATGAGACTTCATCGAAACATTGCCTAGATACTTCCAATCTTACGCAGGAGAAAACCCAAATAACCAAAGATCCACATACAAATACCCGTGAGAACCTCAGAAAACATATATATAAATATAAATATATTATCTTGTAGCCATGAGATAGGAATATGTGTGTGTGTGTGTGTGTTTGCCCTTTACCCAGTCCCTCTGGATCAGAATCAGCTTCCTGGCCTTCTTTCTCAGAAGATTTGCCTTTTTAGAAATACAGTACAGGTTAAGTATCTGTTTGACAACTGGACAACTAATTACACTATTGTTGTCTGCTTTCTGCAGTTGCAGTCAGTGAAGGCTTAAAAAGCAGAAATATGACTGAATGTATTCCTGCACGCAATTTCGACATCTGGAATTGTATCAAAGCACTACACAAAAATGACTTCCCAAAATGATGGTCCTGATGCTAATATAAGACGGGACCCTTTCACTGAATATTCTGGAAAAGCAATTTCTTCTAGGAGGCAGAAAGGCACTGGGTGCAATTCACCTTCCTTGGAGGGCTATGATAAAAGCTGCTCAGAGTAGTTGGATACAAGATGGGCAGAAAATAAATGTTATGAACAAACAAATAAATAAATACATTTCTCAATGAGTCTATGGTAATTGGTTTTTAGTATATTTGGATGATACTTGCTCGGAGGACTTAAAACTTTATCCAAAGAAATTGGCAAGTAAAACAGAAAATCAGGTATGTAAATCCCTTCAGTATGTTATGATCCCATAGTATCCAGACTCTCCTGCCACGTAATACAATCAGAAGGCATCACCTAAAATGTTCTTAAAAGATGGATCCAAGAAGCCCTGTCTACTGCATTTGCCATCTTTTTCTCTCTTTTTTTCCCCCTTTTGCAGCACAGCTGAATTTTCCTTCTGCTAATAGAAGGCAGAACATTGTTCTATCCAGCTGAGCCTGCCCTGCCTCCTGAGGCCTCTGACTTTTCCTTCTTTTCTTCTTGTTCCAGCAAAAAAAACAGGCCATTTGGTGCCACCCATATTCTAAGAATGTTTTTTTGCATGGATTACAAGGGCTTGAAACTCAGAAATAAGGAAACTTCTACACTCTTAAACCCCTTTTTTTGTTTTATTTCTATTGTGCTAAACGTGCATCTGGATACAGTTATAAACCATGTTAGAATGATTCAAACAGTATGTCTACATGTGAACAGGCAAAATCTGTTTAAGTATTTAGAGCTATTCTCCAACAAGGGTATCTAAAAAACCTCAAAACTAATGTATAACATGCATATGATTAGCACTACAGTGAGTTTCCAGAAGGATTTTTTTTTTTAGGCTGATCCAGAACAATTTGCAGTGAAATGCACACACACACACACAAAGCACAAAAGCAAAGCAAGCCAAGCACAGCTCACATGATGCTTGGGACAGAGATCAGAACAAAGGGAGCATGTTCTCAGTACTGCTCCCTCTGGTTCACCGGTGAGGTACACGGAAGTTGGAGTTAATGACAGAAACAAACTTCAGGGATTTCACAGGAAAATCCTTGGAATCAGTCAAACAAATCCAGCCTGGCTAAAAGGACATTCAGAATAATGGATGGGCCCATAGGAGGACCGAGCTTTCTTCAGTTGTGGGCAATACACCACAATTGGAGGAGTTAAAGTTTCCCAGGGGCAATATATATCATAGCAATTTCCTTTGCTCTAGGTAAATATTTGTATTATTTCCCTTTCTTTCAGCACACATTCGCACTTCCCTTTTTGCAGATTCCTCACTTGGCACTCACTTTGGGATTTATTTATTTCTTTATTTTTGGAACCCGAATGTCTAGAATCCGAATTCAACTTGTGAAATTCAACTACCACAAACAACTGCTGTTGAATCAAAACCCTGCCAACTTTAGAAAACAGTTCTGGCAGGTATAATGCTGTTGCATTTGGATGCTTATGAGCATGCTAGTAGGAGCAAATGAGATGGCAAAGGAAGGGAAAGGATAGGGCAGGGGGAAGGATAAGAATGAAAGAAAAAAGGAGGAGACGAGCAGTAGAAGTAGCTGAAAGTTGGGAGATAAATGTAAACAAAAGGCATGCATAAATGAAGAGAAGCTGTGTTTTCAGCAGTGTTTCCTGGCTTGAAAATTTGATGCACTTTGCTGATGGAAATAGACTGAACTGACTCAGATGTCACTAGGCATTAGGTGAGCCCATGTGCTTTACTTATTTTTGCACATGTTAGAGCTAAACCACTCTTCATCTCACGTAAATAAGGAGAGCAATTGAACCATAAGTGAGGTGAACATTTGAGGAACTAAAGAAAATTGGGGAAAAACCTCCTGATGGCTCTGCTAATTAACTTCAGTTAATTCACTTCAGAAACAAAGGGGTTTCTGATCACACTCAGTTTACAACCAGGCCTTCAGAGAAAGAAGCTTAGAGAATTGTAGAAAGAAAGAAGAGAAGGAATATGTGAGAAAATTATTAACAACTCTGGGATAGGAGATAACCATCTTTTCACTGTTCTGTATTCTGTGATGATTTTTGTCTTCTGTACAGATGCACAAAGATAAACTCAACAAAACATACATACAAAGTCTTTATTATTGGTTCATCAGGTATCCTCATAACTCACATTTGTGATGAAGTTCTTCTTTAATGACCAATCCTTTGCATATCTGTCTTGTAGGTAAAAAGATGGTTATCTCCTATCCCTTTTCTCCCATTTTGTAGCAGTAGAAGTAGAACAGTTACCACAAGTCCGTGAGTTCAGCCAAGAGTGAGGAAACTTCCCCCAGCCCAATCAGGATTACAGATGTGGTCATGTGACATGGACTACATTTCCTAGGATACCTTAACTACATTTACCATGATGCATTCCCTTAAGGAGACAGCTCACAATTGCTAACTAGCTATCCAATTCCCATACACTGGCTGGACAGCACAACTCTCTTAATTCAAGGGTGGCCTGCTGGGGATTCGCAGGGGTTTGGGAAAGCCCCTAGCTAAGATTATGTTCAATTCAGAGAACCCCCAAATCCCATCCTACCCCTCCCAGGAGTCCCCACATGTCCCGGTTTGGATGCAGGTAAATGCAAGGTGCATGGGGAAGCTCAGGGAGGGCGAAAAACGGGCCTCCTGGAAGTTTGGGAAGGCCAAAAATGAGCCCATTTCTCTCTTCCAGAGAGCCTCCAGAGCCCAGGGAAGGCAAAAACACCCCCCTGCTGTGGTGCAGGAGGCTGACTCAGCCATGCCCACCAATGCCACACCCACCCAGCAACCGGACAGACAACTCCTTAGTAAAATGTTTGAAGCCCATCCCTGGTTAATACGTGTATGTCACAAATGGGCAACGATGCTAATAAAATCATTACAGCTTCCGATCTAGTCATGGAACCCCTAACATTGCCATATTAAAGCCTCATGAAATCTCAGGTCTGTTCTACAGCAGTGTCGCTATTAGCTACATTCCTGGGCTCTCTTGTGCTTCCTAGAAGTGATTAGAAAGGCAGAAAATGCCCAGAGCATTCATTCCATTTGACCAATTATCGGTAGGGATTTCATACCATCATTTCTCTCATTTTTTTGGAAGGGGAGGGGGAGTAAAGGAGCACAGATCTCATGTTTAATTCCAGTGTTTTCCTGGGGCCAACCTACCATTAGGTATAATAGGGCAACCACCTTCGGCAGACTTTCTTGGTGGAGCGGAAGCAGCAAGATATTAATGGGTAGAGCTGGAGGGGGCAGGTGGTCTCATGGGACTCACTAGGTTCTTCTGAAGGTAAACTTAGAGGAGATGATGCGAACAGACAAAGAAAGAGACAATTATTTACTAAACCTATAAATTATTTATTAAACCTATTACATCTATAAAGCCTTAGTAAAACCACACCTAGAATACTGCATCCAGTTATAAACAAGATGTTGAGACTCTAGAAAAAGTGCAGAGAAGAGCAACTAATGATGATTAGGGGACTGGAGACTAAGGCATATGAAGAACGGTTACAGGAACTGGGCATGGCTAGTCTAGTGAAGAGAAGGACCAGGGGAGACATGATAGCAGTCTTCCAATATTTGAGGGGCTGCCACAGGGGGGAAGAAGGGGTCAAGCTATTTTCTAAAGCGCCTGTAGGCCGGACTAGGACTAATGTATGGAAACTGAACTAGGAGAGATTTAACCTGGAAATAAGGAGAAACTTTCTGACAGTGAGAACAATCAACCAATGGAACAGCTTGCCATCAGAAGTTGTGGGAGCACCATCACTTGAGACTTTCAAGAAGAGATTGGACTGCCATCTGTCAGAAATGGTGTAGGGTCTCTTGCTTGGGTGGGGGGATTGGACTAAATGACCTACAAGGTCCCTTCCAATCCTGTTAATCTGTAATCTGTAAAACCTATAGATTGACCAACTCCAATGTGATTAAAGGTAGCGTGTGTGTTTGTGTGTGTGTGTATGTGCATGTGTGCATTTCTTCAAGTCAGTGTTGACTCTTGGCAACTGCCTGCACAAGTCCTTGCAATATTCTTAGCAATAGATTTTTGGAAGTGGCTTGCCATGACTTCTTCCCCAAGTCTGAGAGAAAATGACCAGCCCAAAGTCGCCCAAGGTTTTGTGCCCAAGGCAAGGCTAGAATTCGCAGTCTCCTGGTTTCTAGCCTGTTGCCTTCTTAGCCCTACATCCAATTGGCTCTTGTTTTTGAGTAGTGTACTATCAGTTTAAAACAATACAATAAATACAAAAAGGAAATATCTAGAGGGAAAAAATTGAATGGACAATCCAGTTCTCCTCAGAGTGTTCTGCCAACTTTGTCCAAATTTGGAAGAGCTGGTTTTGGGGGCTTGTTGAAATTGGAATGGTTGTTATCCACAGATGAAGAAGGGGTTTTTTCTTGCTAACCTCAGGCAGCTTCATGTGACTCTATGTTTTGGTTGTGTTATTCTGTGTCTGTCTCTCTGTCTCTCTCTATCTGTGAGGGTATTATCTTTATTAGGATGATTCTATAGTTTTGCTAACCAGCTTAAAACTTTCTATAATATGAACAAAGCAGAAGTGGTATTCAGCAGGTTCTGACCACTTCTGAAGAACCCATAGCAGAAATTTTGAGTAGTTCAAAGAACCAGCAAATACCACCTGTGATTGGCCCTGCCCCCATCTATTCTCTGCCTCCCGAGTCCCAGCTGATGGCTGGGTCTTCTTTTGTTGCCCTGCACAGGAGAATGGAGCTGGAAAGCAGGTTAGTGGGGTGGGGAGGGAATGGGATTTTGTAGTATTCTTCCCCTGCCATGCCCACCAAGCCACACCCACAGAACCGGTAGTAAAAAAATTTGAATCCCACCACTGGAACAGAGGAATTAAATTAGTTTAATAAATAAGCAAGGCAGTATGGATGCCTTGAATGTGGCTCCTTATGTAGCCAAAATGGCACCTTTTCAATAAAAGGCCGGCATCAGCAGAAGGAGGGAAATCCATGTCTTTGCAGAAAAAACAAGTGGAAAATATCAGCACAATGAAGACTGAACATTTAGTGTTGGTTGGGCGACTACTGAAAATTAAGTGAAAAAAATCACAATGCAAGTGAAGAGAAAGGAATGGCAGAGTTATTTGGGAATGCCAACCTCCCCCCCCCCCCAGCTACTGCAAAGTCCCACTTTTTATAACTATGCATGCTATTTGTCTTGAGATAATTTGCACCTGGTGAGCAAATACAAAATAATTCTTTGCCCTATATAGTAATCAATTTCCAAAGGTTGTATGTATATTATATGTAGAAACACACTGAGAAGGAAAGTGCATTCCACAGCCACCTTTGTTACTAACTGCAGACAGATTTTTATTGGCTTTTGCAGTTTTTTCCCCCTTTGGGGTTGCAATTATTCCAGTGGCCCCCAGAATGGATCCTAATGACTTCCACATTGAGTATGTTGATCATGCGAAGTTTTTCAAGCTAACTGTATATTAAGACAATGAGTATTCTTTTGAAATTTCAGTTCATGTGTAATAATGCGGGGGGGGGGGGGGGGGGAAGAGACAGAGATGTACTTGGATTTCTGTTTTGTGCCAGATGTGAATATTGCTCGTGTGTGTGATACGCAGCACCAGAGGAACTTGACGAAAGGGTCCAACTTAACCAAGCTTTATGGTGGTGGTTGTAACAGACTAGTATTTGAACAGTTACATGAACTGAACTGTCTCCTGTGAAAGTTCCCCAAATGTTGACTGCAACAAGACTGGGAGCATAAGGGAGCCCTTTTTTTTTTAAATTCAAAGCCATGTCCTGCCATGTGTAGAGGTCAGGAGAGACATCCTTTTCCTTGTTGAAATCTCATTCATAAAAAAAAAACTGTCTGCCATATATGCTGCAGTGAGAAAAATGAAGGTTCTCAGGACAGGGATGGAGGAGGGAAGGAATCACCTGCTATGGAGTTGGACATTTTCATTCATGCTCTAAAGGGCTGCAGTATTATTTGTTGAATTAATTAAGACTTGAATCCACAAAACAGTGTTTTGCATTGTTATTTTAAACCAAAATGTACACACACACACACACACACACACACACACACTGGACACTGGGCTTTTCAAGAGCAGGAAGAAAAAACACGAATACTTGATGGTTTGCTTGACAAGAGAAAAGGCACCTGAAAAGATCCTGAAACTTGTCCACAATTGAGTTGTTGAAGTGTGGATTTGGAAACCTTTAAAAATGGAATTAGCCAGGCCCTGCCTGCATTTCATTTAATTGCTAAGAAAGTCGACTGACTTCCTTCCTCCCTCCCTCTTTGTTTTCTTTCCTTCCTCCTTCCCTCCTCCCTCTCTCTTTCTTTCTTTCTTTCTTTCTTTCTTTCTTTCTTTCTTTCTTTCTTTCTTTCTCTCCCTCCCTTCTCTCTCTCTCTCGTTATTGTTCCCTCTCATACATTAATGCACGCAAATATAATGGGTTCGTTCATAAATGAATTAAGGAGAACTTCCCAAAGCTTATGGTAACCCGAGTTTCTTGGCGGGTCTTTTCACGCAAGGTTGAAGGGAAACACGAATTCCTTCGGCGCACCTCCCCACTCCACCCCTCCCCGAGGAAACCAGTTGCTTTCCCCTCCCGTCGAGTGACGGCCGGCGGCGCGAGGAAAAAAAACAAACAAACAACTCGCCCAGCAGCGGGCGCGGCGGAGCCTGCCTAGTTCCGGAGCTCGGCAGCCGGCCCGGCTTCTTTCTCCAGAATCCCCGCGCGGCGGGGAAGGGTGGAGTGGAGCGAGAGCCGTAGCGCCAGCCTGTTTCACTTCGGTGGGTGACGGGACGGCACCATCGGCATCTTAAGCTAGAAGGCTGCCTGTTCTCGGGGGGGCCAAGAGAAACAACAAGCC